>JBAMAX010004605.1:0-37657 GCA_037043745.1 Chymomyza amoena
ACTTTCGTAAAATTTGTCTGGCTTTTAATGAGAGCTGAAATCGTAGATTTTTTTGTATTATTTAGTTATGCAAAAATATTTTTTTTTATATTTATGAGTTGAATTTTTTTACTATTTAGCCGGAGTTACTAAATATATACCTCATGGAAATAATTATAAGTGCATTGCTTCAATTAAATTTATTTCTTGAAAGATTCCTTAATTTATTAATATTATATAGCCTGAAGGCCTGCGTTTCTCTGGCTGCAAACCTTTATAACTTAGAATTGAATATATTAATAAATAAATAATTGATGTTAAATTTTTCTGGTTAGTGTTTGTTATGAGCTTTAAAAAAAATACAAATGTGATTTTTAAAATAATATTCCTTAATACTAAAAAAGGTGCAGTTTTACTCCATAGCCAATAAGTATATGTGCATAACTCTATTTTGCTTAATCAACTACTGAATATTGTTTATTTCCAGAACTTAAAATAATGGAAGTTGGAAATTGAATTTTTTTTAGGCTGCAGTCAGCCAGAATTTTACTGATAGTAACAAAAATATTTTTAAATGGCATCTCTAAGATATTTTCAATCAGATTTTGGTCAAAGTTTTGTAACCCTAATGTATGATTTTGGAGCTTCTGCTCAGTGGTTTAAAGCCTTACAAAGCTGAAATATCATGTTTCGACAGGTGGATCCTTCGGATATGGGACCGAATCGTAGCTGATGTAATTTAATATATTGCTGTTCATATACGAGACCAGGTACAGCACATGTAGGATCCTTCCACAAACCGTTAATATCAGATTATATTATGAAAGCGTTTTGGCAACCGATTCGTTCGGAACAATCACTGCTGCTGCTTGGGTTAGACGCACCAACGCTTTTTTGAAAAAACTGCTTTATTTACAATCACGCATGTTCTAACTGTCCAAAATGTTTTCCCATCCCAGGCCGAATCTTGTTCGAAATATTATTGGCCCATAGTTTATTGATGTGCGAATAAAATAACAGTATATTCGACTCAAGAAATGTCTGTGCAATCAAGTGGGTTTTCAGTTGGTCATTAAAATAGACGCACTTGACATTTTTCAGTCTTGTGGAGTAAAATGCAATTGTTTTGATTGAAAAAATACTGAAAATAAACAAATCAATTGTTTTCGAGCAATATTTAAACCAACAATGGGAAAAGCTATCGTTATGAGCTTATTGGAACGTCAAAAAATAGACTTCTTTCACTCGCAAGGATCGTAACTTTGTCAAATAGATAAAGCGCAGTTCCAGAACTGTTGATAGATATTTAAAGCATATAAAGGATATGGAACACATTTACAAGGGGAAAAAAAGAACTTACTAAGCAAGCAGAGCGCAAAATTATTAGAGTTGCTTCCAATTCGACTAAGTCAGCAGCTCAGATTAAGGAATTAGCCGGAGTAAAATCAAGCCTTTCAACTGTTCTAAAACTCAAGAAAAAACCACCTCTGCATGGTATACGCAAAGAAAATCAGCTTCAATTTGCGAAAGAAAATATGACGTGGATTGTTCAATCTGACACTCGACTTAATGATTGGCGTTTGGTTGTTTTTACTGATGAAAAACGTTTTAATTTAGATGGCAATGATGGTTTTAAAAATTATTATCACGATTTACGAAAAATTTAATTAAATTAAAGCCGCCATCACAGCCAAGAATGTAAAATCACGGTGTGGGGTGCCATCACGTTTTAGGGAACAATTGACTTAATTTTTATCGATCAGAAGATCAACGCCGAGCGCTTCAAGACATTGTAAGAGTCCGTATTTCCAAAATTAAATGATCTATTCGGACCAATTTCATAGATTTTTCAACAAGATAATGCTCCTATTCATAACGCTTGTGTAGTAAAGCCGTTTTTTTTCGATTTAAAACGTAAATATCACGACTTTACCTTATTCTCCAGATCTTTTCGTAATTGAAAATTTTTGGGGCTGGCTCACACGAAAAGAAACCAAGAAAAAAGTGCCTAATTTTAAGTAGCAATAAGAAAATGTTTGAAAAACTCAATATTTTTTTACTTTTTATGATTATTTAAATATACTTGAAGTATCATTCAATAACCAAGGTTTTTGCATATCAACTTTTTTCAATCATCATTAAAATTAAAGATAATAAACAAATTTTAATTCAGCGTGCGTCTAACCTATGACCAGCAGTGTATGTTAAAATTTTATACCTTACCCCTTGCAATTCTTTTTAAATACCATCAAAATCATCCAAATTAGACATTTTCCGTATCTTACGATTCAGGCCACATCACTTTTATACAATCCATGTTTGGTAACAATAAGAATTGATTCCGATTAAGTATACCTGAAAGTTATCATGTAATAAGTATCCAACTGCTGGATGGCCGATTTAGGTCATCGTCCAATTTTAGAAAATTCGCCCTGCATTTGTTTATTGACTAGATTTCATGATTTCTTTTAAAGTTTGTGACGTCTAATTAAAATAATAAAAATTTTAAGCACTTTTAACCCAAATAATAGGATGCTTGAAATCTTTTCTTAGGCTATTTTTCAATATCCACAAGCATTTTTGACTATCGAAAAATAATTGTCCTTTTTCAATTTTTAATGATTGCTTAGAGACCAGAGTCTCTACTGCAATGGGCATCTGGCCCAGCGTCTTTCAAGCAGAGTTTCATGACATACAGATCTAAGCCTTAGTGACCTTCACAAGGGAACTAGGGGAGCAAACATCTGTATTTACTCAGATATTCAAGCTGCTATTAGGGTATTATCATCTTGGAACACCTTTTCCAGGATGGTTAAGAATGCCATTATTACCCCCAAACCCTATCGTCCCGGAACAAGGTCGTGCTATGTTGGGTCCCTGGACACTCAGAAGTGGATGGCAACATGGTCGCTGACGATCTAGCACGACAGGGTGCCTCCACCCTGACTACATCTCCTACGCCGTTCTGGTTGGTGCACAATCAAGACTATTATAACCAAATGGACTGCAGGAGAATATAGGAATTACTGGTTCTCCTTACTGGGGTTACGTCAAGCAAAAGCGCTTGTCAAAACTCTGGGTATGATCAGGACAATATGTCTTGGCAGAGCGGACTAAAAACTCCTGGTAGCATACCTATATGCCCACCACACTGTTAGATACCATTTAAAGAAAATTGGCTTATCGGACTCTTCAGAGTGACTGTCTCGACGACGATGAAATCACCAGACATATTCTCTGTGACTGCCCAACGCTGGTATGGGACAGAGCCTGTTACATGGGAAAGGAACGGATTAGTCCCTTCCATCTTAGGTCGATACCAACAAAAGATGTGCAGGTAGCCGAAAATATTTTGCTGTAAATTATGTGTATGGTACAAAAGATCTTTTGGTCGCAGTGCCCAACCTCTTTGTGAGAAACCCTTACGGGAAAAAAATTTTAAATGTGGTCTGGAAGAAGGCCGCCTATCCAGGCTTGCCGCCAAGACAACTTTTTTTTATTATTTTTTATGATTTTTGAGTTGAGCATTAAGTAACTATTTATGTACTTTTTTATTTTAAATGTTAAACCACATCCATCAATCATCATAAAAGTTACACCAAAAAAATCGGTAAAATTAGTTATTGTCTTTATTGTTAGTGCCAAGACTTTTTTCACTCACTATGTACTCTACTGCAAATATTTAGTTAATTTCTCTTGTCTAACGCTTACCTAGCTACTGGCTTGCGCAAATTATTTGCTGCACTTTTTATTTATATATAAAAAAAAGTTTATCTGTAACAGTATGAGTGTGTGTTTGTGTGTGTGTGTGTCTTGCTGTCGCTCGTTTGTCACGCTTCAAACTGTTAGAAACGGGAGCAACAAACAACAACAACAACAACGACAACGAAAGCAAACCATAAAGCGTGTAAAAATGTGAGCAAAGGCAAAGGCAAAAGCAAACTGTCAGTGTTTGCCCTGCGAATGCCTTAATTTCCCGTTCTCACTGTCAAAAAAAAAAAAAAGAACTCGTGAGAGCATGTGTGTGTGTAAGGTATTTGTGTAAGTGTGTGAATGTGTGTAGACGCAGCAGGCGCCTAACGGAAATTCCACTGCCAAATGTGACACAACATTTCACACATTTAACACCCTCCGCCTCCAAAAATTTCATTCAAAAAAGTACACTTGAAAAGAGAGTAGTCCAACAACTAGTTTATATGGGTTACTAGTCAATGTTGATTTTGGTTATCTTACTATCAAGGCATGTAAATGAGTAGATCACACTTGTTTGACACGGAAATTATCTAATAAGAAATTATGTGTGTTATTTTAAAGCTAAGATAGTTTAGAACATATTTTATTTTAGTAATAAAATAGAAGCGTTGGGTAAACAAAGCCAAACTTTTGAGAGATATTGAATTGGTGTCCCCAAAAAATTAATGCACTGATTTTAGGTACTACAGCCTTTTTAGAAGCAATATTTACAAATAGGTTATTTTTATTTAACTTTCTAGGCGAATAACTTTAATTTTTTTTCCTTCTTGGAACGTCGCTGCTGAATTTTTTATCTGATCTGCAGATTCTCGGTATACTTTGCTAGGTTCCGGAGAATTTGTATCAACAAACAGTTAGAACAAAGAACATTCCACAATGCTTAACACCGAATCTAGACTAAATACTTATGGTGACAGTGAACACAATAATTAAGTGATAATTGGGTTTGTTTCAGATATTGGGACACCTAGCAGACTCGCAGTGTGGTACGCTCACTTAGTATTAAATAATGTGTTTTAATAAGCTTCATTTTTAAGTGAATTGTATCCACATTTGTTCTGTTTTTTGGAGCAGCTTAATCTAAAATTATTTAGTGAATAAAAAATGGCCTTAATATAATACGTTGAACTTACTTTTTTTTGGTTGTCCCACTTCTAGCAATACCTTTTGTATAATTTCCCATAGAGCAGATTATAGTCATTCTGAAATCATATAGATTAAGAATAAATGTGACATCATTTTAACTGGCTCTTAATAAGAGAACAATCGAAGAGTCGGTTGTGTTAATTTATACCTACTTAAATGCAATTTAGTGAAAAATAATGACACTGATGTCAGAAATTTGAGTTTTATTCATCATCATTATATCCCACTACTGCCAATCAGTTTATTTTTTGATTTTCCATACGCAATAATGAAAAATTTAATATAATTAAATTAGTCACACATTGTTTTTTATTACATTCGTAAATTGTGCACGCTGCGTATGGGCCTTAAATTTTAACAATCTTCTAGAATAAAGCAAAATATGCATTGCTATATTTAAAACCACAGTTTACAAATAAGTAAAAGTTTTCCATTTTATTTACGTACTGATGGGTACTCCTCCCCGTTTGAGAAATCTAGTTTCAGTTAGCTACCTGCTTAGTTTTTGACTATCTTTTAACAATTAATTCCCCACCGTCAAAGTTTTCCTTAGCGTTCTTCATTATTTTTTCAGAATTTTAAAAAACTTTGGTATTCTCATCATATTCTTCTAGTCATACAGTCTAATAATTTTTTCTGAAACAGGTTTCGTGATATTTCGAAACGCCATATTTTGAAATTAAAAAAAAGCGTCTCTACTTAAAAACAAAAAATAAATCAATTATATTTGAAAATTATTTTTGTCAAATTTATGGTATGTTGGTTATTTTATATATTCACATATTTTTAAGAAAAATGGCTCATAAAGTTTGACTTATTTCTAGATAGGCTAGATTTTATATTATACTATTAAACATTTTTTGTTGAAATCGGGTAAAAAAGTGTCTTTCTGCAAAAAAAATATATATTTGGAGCCACTGTAGACTAGAGACTAGTGTTGAAATACGCTGGCCTAGCTTTTTTGAAAATAGTGAACTCTACAAAATTTATGTACACTAAGTTCAAGGTTTATGTAGCATAAAATCATGATTTACACATAGCTTAGCTGAATAAGAGATTATTTTTTAATCTATCAATGTAAAAGCTGTAAAACTGAACTGAACTGAATTGTCCACTAGCAGAGATTATAAATAAAAAAATTTCAAAAAGTTGATATAACTTTTGTAGTCTATAATCACAATAAAAAAAATAGTCTTAGCTAAGTTTACACTATTCGAAAAATGCTAAATCGAAAGCTACGAAGTGTGTTCAAAAAGTAAAACGTCTTTTCAAATTTTGCGGGCAACGTATTTACGATTATCGATTTTTTTTTGTTTTGTTGTGTTGGTACACTCTTCCACTCTTCATCTGTACCAAATTTCAAGTGAATGCCATTTTTTGTTTGGTTGTGAGAGGCGTAAAGGTTATAAGTGTTTTGTAATAATTGATTACCTATTAAAATTTTTGAATTTTTTAAATGCATGAATGATTCATTTTGGCAGAAACGTTTTGAGAATTTGACAATTTTTTGAAATCGTATAGAAAAAAATAATTTGCCCTATTTTATCTTTCAATAAAAGGCATTCAGAATAAATAAATAAGAGCTTTTAGATTTCAGAAATATTTTTTTTGTATTGAAGAAAAATATTTAACTAATGTTAATAACCAACAAATCCCTTGTTAAGCAATATTAATTTTTTATATATGCCTAAGAGCAACACAAAATGAATGAAAAAAAAATTTCTTTTTTTTTTTTTATCATTTGAAACAATTTTCGTTTTTTTTTTACGAAATCGATTTGATTTTTATTAACACTACATAAAGAAGGGATCAAAAGTCGTTTAAAAAAAATTAATAGAAAGTACCTTCTTAAAAAATGTGAAATAAGATTTTTTAGAAAAGTTTTTAACAATGTTTTATTTATGTAATAATAAATTTAAGCTTGTTTGACTTTTTTCTATTATTGCAGCACACAGATTTATTAATATGTGCTAAAAAAAAATTAGTTTTTTCTAAAAAATCACTATAGACTTTTTTTTCGTACAAGTGTTCAGAGTGCAACGCATGTGCAAGACGAATTCTAATTGAATTTTCAAATCAAAGAATTCCCCGCGCTTTAAGCTATATCTCAGGAACGATTAACTGTGGAGGATTATCCAGTATTGTTTGTAGAGAATTTTAAGCTTTACAATGTTTTAGAACAATGAGATATATTTAAAAGTACTGGTAAAATGTTATTTGCAAAAAACCGATTTTTGTGACCTTTGACCTTATATCTGGTGACAGGGTCATGATATTCATTTTTATTTTTTAAGTTAATCTTAAAAATCATTATTCATGTCAAGTTTGAATTTATTATCTATCAATTCCAAAGAGTTATACTTTTGTGTCATTTTTCGATGACTGTTTGCTATGGCGAAAATGCGAGGTACCATCACGAAAATAAGCATAACTTCTACAGTTCTTAGAGTTACCGCATTTTCTTTTTTGCGCCTTTTTCAGCGAATTTCCACGCATTAAATGACATTCACATTTTTTTTTTTTTAAAGTGGTAGATCACTTTTGAATTTTAAAATTAAAAATTAAAAAAAAAAAATCTTAAAAATAAAAAAAAATATTGTTTTTTAAATCTAATATTTCATCTATCACGGTCAATATCTTTATGTCTTTAGAAGATATGGCTTATCAAAAAATAGTCTAAAAATGAAAAACCCGGAAAAACCCCATATTTAGTTATCGATAACTCGATAAATAATCGGAATTTTGCAATAAAATTAGGCGAGATTACTATTGGCTAGCAGCTCTACCAACTGTGTAAAAATCATCAAAATCGGAGAAGGTCGCCAAAAAAGTGGCCCGCTTCACTTAATTTCGCCGATAAATATTTTCATTATAATTTAATAACACAGTAGAAAAGGTTTTTGATTATGCTTGACCCTGTATTTTTACAAAATTAAACGTCACATGTATTCGTAATGTCTAAGAATTAGTGAATAAAATTGAATTGAATTGCTCTTTTTCTCGCTATGATTTTTATTAACAGCATATAAAGAAGGTATTATAAGACTTTAAAAAAAAGAATATATAGTACTAAGACAATGTGAAATTAATTAATTAATTAATAATCTTTTTTCAATGCAACTTCAAAATAAATAAAAATTTGTTTGGCTTTTATTTCATATTGTTGCAGTAAATAGATTTTATTAATTTTTTTTACAAAAAATTGGTTAAAAAAATTAATTTGTTTAGCAAATGTGATGCTAAAAAATAATTTAATTCAATTAAATAACAATAAAATTTGTTTTTATTAAAAACTTTAATTCAATAACAAAAAAAAATTGTTTTCATAAAAAAACATAAACTTTTTTTTTAAATTAACATTGTTGCACCAATTGAATTCATTTTGAAACCATATATGATGTCAATGGGTTGTCTGTCATTTACTTAAAAAATATTTTTTTTTAAGAGTAAAAAAATGTATTTTTTTAAGAACATTTTTTTTAAGTCTTTATTGGCAACTTCAATTTCAAAACATATTTCGGTAGTTTAGTCACAATTATTACAAAGTAAAACTATAATTTTTTTATTTTTATATTATATGAAGCTTTAACAAATGAAATTAAAAATACTTTTTTTCGACCTATGATTTAATCAGCATCATTTGTTTTTAATAATTGTTAGTGGCAGGTTTTTTTTTGCATATACTCGAAATGCTTAAAATTGAGCGAAATATTTTTGGTCGTATTGAAAGATCTATATTATATTTAAAAAAAAAAAACTTTGATTCACCCTTGAAAAAAAAAACATGAAATTAAATGTTTAGAAAATTACTCTAAAAATTAATAGACCCAATAAACATAATTTAGCAGCAAAGTGTTTTTTTTGCCTAAGTGCATTCAATTTAAATATTTATTTATTTTATTACAATAATAAAGATTAAGTAAGTTTACAAAACTAACTCAACTAATAGAAAGCACTGGCAGCAAAAGGCCTTTCGGCTCTCAATTTAAGTAAATTTTTTGTTCAGTGTATTCTAAAATATTTAATACCGACCGACATCAAACATTTTTGCTGAAAGTGTAAATCTAATGCAATTTTTTTTTGGCACAAGACGCTTTGACTTGTGCGCTATTCCCATTATCGCATTTGAACTATATGTAGTACAAAATATTCTACTCTGGTTTTCTCACCACGGCAACCACTTGTTTTCACAAGCATAACAACACTAACACACAGATACACACTGACACACAGATACAAATTTACTCTCATATAAAGCACAATGTTGGAGCGGTATTTTTTTTTTTTTTTATTGAGCAACCCCCAAAACGACGCTGGTCATAAACACAACAAGGAATTTCTACTAGTCGCCAATGACTGTATATAAAAGAGTGAGCATGTATGAGTGAGTGTGTGCTTGTATGTGTGTGTTGTCATCGTTGTCGTCACTGCGTCGGCGTCGCAGTCACGTTCTGTGTTTTTCTGTTCGCGTCCCGCATCTTGACTAACTGTGCCATAAAACTTCAAGTAGAAGTCAACTTGCTGCTGCATCAATTGCACACAATTACAAAAATAGAAATAAATAAAATAATAAAAAAAAACACATGTATTAGTAATAGAAATAAGAGTGACTAAAATTTCATAATTGATATTAAGCATACGCAGCGTGTGAAGCAAAACAATAACAAAAAAATAAAAACAACAACAAAAATTGACAGCTTGAGCAGCAACTCGACTCAAGCATATCGCATAACGCCTTTCAATGTATGTGTTTGTTTTTGTATCTGTGTAAAACTGTTGCGCGCGTTTTTTTTTTACTTTGTGTGTGTGTGTGTGTGTGTGAGTGCTTTGTGCGTGCAACATATGGCAACATAATTTTGCTGATTTTCAAACAGATTTTCATTGATTAAACGTTGACTTGCAACAATTTGCTCATCTGCAGTTAAACTCATTGAGCCTATGCGGCGTATACGCAATTTGTTTATGTGTTTGTTTAGAGACCACTCTATCTTTGTATGTATATGTAACTATATATGTTTGTTTGTGTATTAGTCAGTCAGTCAGTCAGGTTAGTCAGTGTGACAGTTAGACACGTCTAGCCTGGTTTCTATGCCAGTTATCATCTTTCAATATGTGTATCTTAGTACTGGTATAAGTATCTCAAGCGGTATCTGCTTTTGTTTTGCCTTTACTTTATTTTTTTGCTAGGCTTCTTGCTGTCACTTATGATAGGCACACGTGTAAAGGGTAATATATTTTTTTGCTGCAAAATTTTCCACTCACATAATAAAAGTATTTCGGTAGCATACAAATTTTATGTATATGCGACCATCGATAAAAACAACGTACCTCAATATCTTGTAAGCTATCTGGTTTAAAGATTAAAATTAAAGCTAGTAATCAGACTTTAAAGCTTATATGCCATAAATTATAATTTTATTATATTTCTTTATACATAAGCTTACATAAAACTGCACTATAAACTGCATTTGAACGTGTTTAGGGGCTCGTATGGCAGCTTATGCGCAGACTATTGTCAGTCACTGTTCGGTTTAATGAACGTGAAACCATATAAATTTATTTAAAATAGTCTTCATAACTATCGGTGCACAGTGTCACCTTTGAAGTACATTTGAACCAAGGTTTTAATTGGAATTTGGGTTCAGTATTAAGTATTACCAGGGGTGCTGAGGCTCTATGCTCCACTGGTAGAAGACAGAAGAAGAAGATTATATTTACCAGAAGTTTGTCGCACAAAATCAAATTTAAAAAGTTACTTGTAAATTAATTTACAAGTGCATCTTGAAACCAACTTGGACATATGGTATCCAGCTATGGGGCATAGCTGCCAACTGAAATTTGGAAATACTGCAAAGATTCCAATCCAAAATGTTAAGAATAATAGCTGATGCTCCGTGGTTTATATCTAACGAGAGACTGCATCGGGATCTAGGTATCCCAACTATAAGAGAAGAAATAATGAATAGAATGCCGAAATATAAAGACCGTATCTCGAATCATACAAATGAACTGGTAGTTGACTTGTTGAAGCCAAGAACACTATTCACCAGACTGAAAAGAAAAACAACCTTGAATCTGTGCTAGTGACACCTACAAGAGCGTTTCAAACTAAATTGAACTAATTTAGACTGTGCACAATAAAGTGGCTAACTCACAGGAATTAGACCACAAATGCTTTTTTTTGAATATTTTTGAACATATTGCTTAATGTCCTAATTCCAGACAGATTGCAATTTAAATAAATATAAAAAATAAAAAAGTTACAATATTAGCACTGTGTGAATAACCAGACCTCGTATATTGGTGTTAAAACAAATTGCCACCGACGCCCAATTGACGCACCCTGTATAAAAATAAAAGGCGTGTTAGTTTGGGGAGGACTTTTAGCACTTTAAGCTTATTAAGTCGCGCCCTGACGCTTTTTTCTGCAATTTGTGGATCTAGTGAACCTACTGCTTAATGGGTGGGGTAATGTCTGCAGCGGAGTCAATATGAGGCCCTGCTGCTCCAAATCATAGGATCCGATAAGTGAGCTGCAAATGTGAGCGTCTGTTTGTTTAAGAGCTTGGACTATTATTTTTTGTCATTTCGTAGCGCCGCCATTCTTTGAAGTTTGCTCAAATTAAGGGGTAACCAAATTTTTAAGATCGCCTCGATATATTCAGATAGTAAGAAAGGTTATTGAGCCTCAATGCCTCCAAAGTCCATATAGAACAATTCAGTCAAAGAGTTAAAGGTAAAAAATGAGAAATCGCCTATAATAGTGAACAAAAGTATTTTGACAATGCTGTGCGAAATATAATACCGCTTATATCTAAGAACTAAGAGAAGTGACGAAATCCATTTTAGTTTTGAGAGAGAGAAGTAAGCAAAATAATTCACTAATAATGATTCGCATTTTTTATACATATTCATTCTATTTTTAATTAGAGATTATGATTTTTTTGGATGGGCAAAAGTATTTTAAGGTAAAAACTGGCTTTGTCAGCTTTAAAAGTTGTTTTCATTTATTTTTAAAGAAAATAACCATTTTTTTTGCCCTTTGGTTTTTTTTTAATATTGGCGAAAAATCTCAATTCGTTCAACTTGTTCGAAATGAAAAAGTCAAAAAATAGAATGCCGGTTTTCCGAAGGTATACCATATTAAATTTTGAAAAATGTCTAGATAAACCATTTACTAACAAATTATGAACCAAAATAGTCTACTTTCTACAAATAATACAGCCAGTTCGGGCAGAAGACGCAAAAGGACGCTATAGAGAACGGCATTTAACTAAGAAAATTTTAGAAAAATGCCTTATTTACGCAAAAAGCTTTATCAATCAAATTAAAAAAAACAGCATAAAACATTAATTAGTAGAACTAAAGTTAGAAGATACGTAAAGGTCCCCAGTTTTACTAACTTTGTAGCTCGTAGAATCCTTAAAATAAATTTAAAAATAGGTTTAAAATGTTAACATTTGTTAAATAATATTTCCTTTTAAGGCAGCAGAGAAATTGGACAATCCTTTACGGTACAGGATAATGCTTCATGCCACAATGCCCATATTTTTCAATTTTTTATAGAAAAGTTTAGTTGACATCAGCCCATTAAATAACAAAAACAATGCCTTAATAGATCAATATCGCGAGAAAAGACAATTGTTAAAGAAAAAAGGCTTTGGAAGGATTATTTATAGGAAGCAGAAAAAAAAAGGTAACATCGATTCTTGAACTTTGCAAAAGGTGTCTGACGTTAGAGGAGGGTTTATTTTTTATTATTAATTTTATTACATCTAAAGTTATAGCTTTTTTCCTTCAACTGTCATACTATTTTGTATTGTCAAAATACTTTTGTTCACTTCCATTTATGAGAAATCGTTTTTATTTCCTAACCTATAATATTAAAAATAATAAATTTATGCGTTTCGAGTAGCATATTTTATCAATATTCTCAACAACAAAATTTTAAAGCTAATCAATCAAAAAAAAATCATTTTTTTTTTTTAACTTACGTCAAAATACTTTTGTCCACTATTGTATGTTGTTTTGGTTTTGATTCCTTTGTTCCTTAGAATTCATTTCTAAGTTACAAAAATAAATAGTAATCATAATAAATAAAATGTGAACTTTGAAGCAATATAATTAAATAATACGGGTGCTATATGCAGGTAAATATATAAATAAACTTTTTATGCATTGAGGGCATTGATAACGTAGGTTTGAAAACTTTCCCCACTACGACACAATGCTCTAAATAGCCAAATTTTTTAAATAAAAGTCGAGTGTAATTTGTTTGATAATGTTAACACGCATAACATTTGCACAATATGTTTGCTCATATAGGGCTACATTGCGTATACGTTATTTGTGTTTATTCAGCAAACTCTTCTTGTAAATAAATTTTGCAAACAAATAGTTGTTTATATTCAAACATAGCTATAAACAATATTTTACTTCAATTTTATTAGATTAACATACTATGTATAAATTTTCCTTTAAGATAAGTCAATATATACGTTGCACTTATCTATATAATATATTTATATTATATGTATGTACACATTCTGTTTTTACACATAAGATACGTTTCAAGTAAATGCGCGAAAAAAAAGATACAGTATCCATATAAAAGTAGGGCATTGGTTCTTCGATTGAAAACCCAACTAATATCACTTTATGACATAAAATAATCGTTTTTATATAGTAATTAGGATTTTTATTAAAACTAAATTTTTTATTAATTTTAATTAATTTAATTTTGTATTACAATTTTGTATTAAAATATTGCATTTGTATTATTTTATTAAAATTTAATATTAAAATTTTGTATTAAAATTTAATATTAAAATTTATTACTACAATTTTTTATTAAAATTTTTTTTTTTTTTTAATAGGTTATAAGAGAAGGAAAAATGAAAAAATACAGTAAAGAATATAAATTTCACGAAAAGAAAATTCTAACTTGATATTATGAACTTAACGTTTATTAAAACCATTTTTTATTATTTTGGATCTTAAAATTAGTCGAAATCGAAAGACGTCATTATTAAAAATGCTTTTATACAATTAGCTGCGTAATTATTGTTGTTACATTAAAAGCCAAAGGAGTCATAATTCAAGAAAAATAAAAACATATTTATGATATTACCAAACCTAAAAAAAAATTGTCTGCTATCAGCTGTTTTCAATCTATACTAGTATCTATTGCAGCTATTTTTTCTTTAAAGTGATTTGGGTTCAATATGGTTACTAAAAATATTTTAGGATTTTTTGAAATCGCGTTAAATCAAATGAAAACGCGCAATAAATTAACGGAATAATCATTTTTAAAACGAAATTCGCGTAAAAAAATGGCGAACTTTATAGGCAGGCGCGGACGACTTTGGGATACCCTGTACCACTAGCTTCATAAAATCCGGTATATTGCTTAAAAACACGAAAAGACAATTGATTGCTAAATTAGGTTATGATATCTTCAAAAATAACCTAAAAACAAAAACGAATTTTTAGCCAAAAATGTATTTTTGACCGATCGTTCCTGTGGGACCTATATGATATAAAAAACTTCCGAGTGCCCTATTTAGTTACGATATCTTCATAAACACACGTATCATGCTGAATTTTGTTCAAAAATCGATTTTTTGACAGGTCCGTCCTATGGGAGCTATATG
The DNA here is from genome assembly GCA_037043745.1 of Chymomyza amoena. NCBI lineage: Eukaryota > Metazoa > Arthropoda > Insecta > Diptera > Drosophilidae > Chymomyza > Chymomyza amoena. The sequence continues at coordinate 14,532 of JBAMAX010004605.1, forward strand.
ATATAGCCAACTGATTTTGATAAAATTTGATGCAGTGCTTGGGAACTTTAACCAACTTCTGATTGCTAAATTTAATTACGATATCTCTTTAAACAAACAAAATATTCCGATAGTTGTGCAAAAATCAATTTTTTGGTCGTTTGGTCTATATGATATAGTCGACCGAAAATTTGGAACAGTGCTTAGGAAGTCCAAAAAAGTTTCGAGTGCCGAATTTGGTTATGATATCTTTAAAAACAAATTAATTTTTCCTCTAAATCTTTATGATTTTTTCGAGGTTCTGAAACACCCCTATGGGAGCTATATAATGTAACAACGAAAAGTAAAATAAAATTGCTTCCTATGAAATAATAGATGAAGCTCTGCGGTCAAAGTTCAAAAACTTTGCAAAACAGTTTGAACCTCATTGCGCCAAAATATAAATTAATAAATTCCGTAAAGTTGCATATTGTTTTGCGTTTTTCTTAGCAAACTAAACGCATTATAGTTATTAACAAATACTTGTAAAGTGAATGTATTAATAAATAATCAGGAAAACTTATGACCCAGAAGTATTTTCCCACAAATGGGGGCTCAACGAAAATCAATTTACCACAGACTAGATAAATTACTAATAAGTAAATGCAAGGGTACGTTAGCGGTCGAGACTGGGAAGGAGACTCGCTAAAATTATAAATTATTGTTGTGGCATTGCATTATTTAAAATTATTTACAAGAAAACTTTCCAGAACTTTTGCGCCGCAGTAGACAAAGAAGTGAGAGTGCGAGGTAGAAAAAAAATAGTGCGTCACTTTGAATTTCGAGGAATTGTGAAATTTATTGGAAAAAATGCGCAAGTGAAGGCACAAAAGGGGTAAAAGCGCCGTAATTGAGAAGCTATTGAGGCTGGCATATGTCAGGGTGGGAAAAGCAACAATAGTTTAGCTGGAAGCAGTGTGAGGAAGAGGCAATCCAGACTGGAATATAAGGCGATGGAAAGCTACTCTTTGTTGGAAAGTCGTCAGTGACAAGTGCCTAACTTTTGAGCGGCGGAAGCTTATTTTGTGAATGACAAGAACAAGGGTTAGGCCACGCGTAAACAGAGCGTTGACATGACATGAACTTATCAGCGCGGGATTTTTTGTATGCTAATTTCAGCATCAGTTTATGCACTCTGTGTACGCGTTCTTATAGACCACAGTGTGCTTGACTTTTTGCGCCGATAAGTTCATGTCATATAAGCTCATGTCAGTTTGATCTGTAAGCGCAACCCTACACAAGGTGCAGGTCATGGTTTACTTTGAAAGATGTAGAAGGCAGTTTTTCAGTTTTATAAGAATTTTGGGAATCACTAAAATAGAATTCTTAGAGGAATTAAATGTTAACACTAAATCATTAGTCCAAACAAAATTTTTTTATTTTTCGTATACCTTAATATCGCTATAATACCAACAAAAAAAACAAAAATATATATAAATGTTTAAACGAAGATAATAATGCTAAATTAAAATTTAACAGGTGTTTTTTGACACCTTTTTGGTAGATATGGTGTTAAATATTCATGGGCAGAAATTCATTAAAAGTTGCAAAAAAAGAAAAAGACGTTTCAAGAAATTTTTTATGCATTAATTTAGATGTAGCTAATTTGATTAAACATTTTGTCGCAGGTGTTCCCGATACTAGAGCTAACAAGGCAATGTTTTATCAAGCAAGATATTTAAATAAGCTAAAATTTCAAATTGAGGTATGCGAAATCAGTGGGCACGCATAAATAACAAGCCGATAAGGGCCAACCACATATACTAGGTACATAATTTAATATATTATAGAATTTTGTTGGCTACGTACTTTTTTTTTTATCAAGACTTACGAGGTGTGTTCGAAAAGTATCGCAGATTTTTGAATTTTCGCGGGTGACGTATATTCGAATTTCAATTTTTTTGTGGCGTTATGTTGGTACTCATGTCTCTCACTTATGCCGACAAGCTCGTCCATTTTGAATGTTCACTTAATTGTTGACAACTGCTTTGCTTGCACGCGTTTTGGCTCGTCTTCGATTTTTTTTCGTCCTTTCATGGGCCTCTTCAGTTTAGGGAACAAGAAAAAGTCACAGGGGGCCAGATCTGGGGAACGCGGCATCATTAGTGTGTTGTTTTTGGCCAAAAAGTCGCGCACAAGCAACGATGTGTGAGCAGGGGCGTTATAGTGGTTCAAAAGCCAATTTTTGTTCTTCCACAAATCCGGGCGTTTCTGGTGGATTGCTTCGCGCAAATTGCGCATAACTTGCAGGTAATATTCCTTATTGACCGTTCTACCCTGTGGCAAGAACTCATGATGTTCCACGCCCCTGCAATCGAAGAAAACTGTAAGAAAAACTTTCACATTCGACGGAACTTGGTCTTTTTGGTCGAAATTGAGCAATTTTGGTACGAATTTTGTGGCTACCCGTCTCATGCCCAAATCATTGATAAAAATCGAATTGCACGAGCCAATGGATATGTCTAGGTTCCCAGCAACTTCTCTAACGGTGATTCGACGATTGGCCAATACCATTTTCTTCGCTTCATCAATTTTTTTCGTCTGTTGTTGAAGTGCTCGGGCGTGCGTCACGCTCTTCGTCGTTCACATCTTCTCGGCCTTCCGAGAACATTTTGTACCACCGATAAACGTTGCTTCGGTCCAAGGTAGCGTCTCCGTATGAGACATTCAACGTTCCGAATGCATCCGCGCACTTAGTTTCGTTTTTAACACAAAATTTAATACAGGTTCTTTGATCCATTTTTTTGAATAGGTAAAAATCGAAGACGAGCCAATACACGTGCAAGCAAAGCAGCTGTCAGCAATTAAGTGAACATTCAAAATGGCCGAGCTTGTTGGCATAAGTGAAACCCATGAAGTGCCAACATAACGCCACAAAAAAATCGAAATTCGAATATACGTAACCCGCGAAAATTAAAAAATCTGCGATACTTTTTGAACACACCTCGTATGTTGAAATTTGCTTTGGAATCGAGTCTAAAGCGTTTCTAAGTTCCTTTTGTTGTCGAGCCCCACATTATATAGGATGGCTTGAATTAAAATTTTCTAAAATTTTAAAAGTACTAATTTTAAAGAATATTTTGAATATTTCTCATATATGGCGAAATAATTATCGGAGTCTGAAATAATTATCCCATTTAGTTTACAAATTGTACAGAAAAAATAAGTCATACAATAAATTTATTATAAATGAAATTCTTTTTTTTTTTTTTTATTTATTAGAAACTATGAAAAAAATCGAATGTTTACACAACACTACAAAATAGTTTGAATAGTGAAGTTGTTATTTTTCTTGTGTTTAGGTATGTGCACGTATCAAGCACGAACACATGACCGATAGGTGCTGTTTACCTTGCTTCAAAAATAGCTATGTTGCGTTTATTTTCAATAAATATAGTTTTTAAAGTAATGTAATTATACTTAAAAGACAGAATAATAAAGAACTAGCAATATTTAAATGAAAATAAAATGTAAGGAACATATAATGATAAAAGGGTGCAGAGCTGCGGCAACCATATCTGCTATTGCACAAACACAACAGGAGAATTTATCGAAAATATTAAAGGAAGTATCGACAAAAAAATCGTTTTTTGGAGCACGCATAAAACGAATCTCTTGTCGAATGTAAAGTTGGAATGTTTAATACACAGCTATTTGGGATCATGTTAGTTATCGATATAAACCTATTGTAATTTTATATAATAATGTAATCGATGTTGATATGTAACATCGATATTTACATACCAACATCGATAAGAATAGTAAGAAGAAAATGAGAAAATAATGAACTAAGAAGAATACACATACATACATAACATTTATTGAAGTATGTAAATAATAGCAACTATTGGAAAAAATGTTTTATATGTAAATATTTACTGCATTTTAGAAAGCATGCCTACTCACCTGCAAAGGCTTTAATTTCTGCTTAACAACTTCTTATTATTATTATATAAAATTATAATTTTTCACTCTGCAAACTTCCAAAGTCAATTAACAAAAACGCACTGCTCGCACTTACGTTAAAATACGCTTAGCTAAACACGAGCAAGGCAAGATGCTTTACATACACATACACTTGCATTTCTAATTCTAAAACACAAAAAAAATACACTTGCACTCATAACTCTCACATAAAAAAAAAAAAAAAAAAAAACAGCGTTACCCTGCAGGAATTCGGTGTCATTTAAGTGGCCTCAACTACTCTAAACGTTACTAGTTCTTATATGGTTCAAATAAGAACTGTTGTGGAATAGGAAAATGCGGTAAACGAGAGCGCGCTTCGCTCACGGCTTACGCTCTCAAATTTGTGTTCGCTCAATTGAGCGAGCTGCTCTCTCGTTTTTTGTATTATTTTAACGCAACAAGAACAAACAAGCATTCTTTAAGGGTGGGTTGTGGCTATTTAGTTGGTGTTATTTTTCTGCGACAAATTTTGTGTATGCATAAAAACAACAAAGGAATAAAAGGCAAAAGAAGCTGCTGCAAAAATTAGGCGTCAGTACAAAGTGCAAATCAGTGCGATCGGTTGTAAATATATTGAAAATCAATTGTTTTAATAATTAAAATAAGTAACAATTTAAAAAGCAAATCAGTGCGGTAATAGAAAAACAATTATTTAAATATAATAAAAGAAAAGTTGCCAAAACACAAGGTGAGTTACATATTTGCTATTTATGTTTATGCAAACATACAGTGTGCCACAAAAGCCATAGTACAGCAGGCGATTTTACACTTAAATGCGAATTCCTCCCAAATTGTTTAAATTTTCCAAAAACTAATGATGAGGTTTTCTTAAATATATATTTTTAAACAATAAACAAAAAAAAACAACGTTTGCAGTTAATGATGCACATTTTGGCAGCGGAAAATTCCCACACGCGCATACAAAAGTAAAGCAAAGCATATACAAGAAAGTCCCGTTATAAAAACCCAAACAAACCAGCTGCAACAACGTAAATTCGGTATACCGTCTAAGTGTACTATGACATTATATACACATATTTAAGAAAACCTCATCATTAGTTTTTGGAAAATTTAAACAATTTGGGAGGAATTCGCATTTAAGTGTAAAATCGCCTGCTGTACTATGACTTTTGTGGCACACTGTAAGTAGATACATTACATATAATTGCATTGCATGTGCATAAATAATGTTGTAAGTAATATTTTTAACAAAATTTTTTATCTGCAGTTAAACTCTGCTCACAGACGCATGTCAACTAAGGTAAGTAAAAATAGCAATAATTTGTTTTTTTATTGTTTAAATATACATAAATAAATATAAACGTATTTATACAAAAATTGTTTTTTGTGCTCTATAGAGACATTTCTTGCATCTATTAGTTGATGGCTATGAGGAATCAGGCCCGTCATTCCGTGCTTCGAAATTTGTGTGAGATCTTGCACAAAGACGTTTTAATGGAGCTTTACATATTTGGGGGAAAAGTCTCTAAGCCATTTCGAAAACTTTTGTGGCATTTTATAAGGTAAGCATACTATACATTACGAAATTAAAAAAATAAATAATAATTAAAACTCTCTTTACAGAAGAAATACAAATTCAGTCGGCAATATTAAATCTCTCGGACAACAGCTCCCCAGAACGGCAACTAATGAACAAAAACTACCTTATAATATTTTTAAGTAATAATTTTCTTATTTTAAGTTTATTATAATTTATTTGTTATGTATATATAATATAATTGTATTAATTTTGTAATTTAATTAATTTATATTTTTAATTTGTATTTAAAATTAATTGTATTCAATATTTTAAGTATAATTGTATGTTTATATGTTAAGATAATTTTTAATGTTTTTAATATAAATTGTTATTATTTTTGTTTAGTAATTAATTTTATTAATGTAACTTGTATAATAATAATAATAATGTTCAAATTGTAAATTTAAAGTAGTTTCATTTTTGGGCAGTATATTCCAGTCTGGAACAAAAATTACTAGTAAAATTAAAGACCATATTTACCAACCTCCAACTAAATGCAAAGAACTATTAATTTTCTATATCAAATGGACTAGTTTTGAATTCGTTAGAAGCGACTTGTTACATTCTAATAAGCTGCTACTAGTTTTGTTCAATATGCGCCGGACCAGTTTGAAACCAGTTGAACATCATACCCGAAAATTCTGGTTGCCTGCAATGACAGCCCCATGTTAAACATACTAGAATTTTCAGAGCAAACATACTAGGTTTCGGACAAACAGTTGCACAACGGGGCGGTTCAAAACCAGTTTGCGACTGTAATGTTTTCCTGCAGGGTATATGCTTGCTTTTCACACCCACTCACAATATTAATACTAATGCAGATCAGCCGCACCATTTGCACATATTGCTTTAATGCACAATAAGAAATAAAATAAAAAATAGCACAAAAAGGTACCAAAGAGTGCGATATTTGCTCCTTGTACGCGCACACACACTTACACTTGTAACTCTCACACAAAAAATAAAACAAAAAACCGTTATATGCTTGCGCAACGTTTCGCACCCACGCACAATTTTAGCACTACCGATTGGCCTTCTTTTTCACACTTATCTTGCCAAATTTAATACGCAATTTATTAATTTTCTTAAACAAATTATTTAACGGATTTACTCAATTGCTTATTAATGTTATATGTTGCTAGTTATTTCACTAAGTAATTTTTAACATTTAAAACATTTTCGCGACGCATTAACTTCTTAATTTTCAATTAAACTGCAGAGCGCGTCCGAACCGTGCCATGATTTAATTTTATGCGAAATAGAAAAATATCACAAAAAAGAAACCAAAGAGTTTAAAGTACAATAGAAAAATAGCACAAAAAAAAAACAAAAGAGCGCAATATTTACTCCTTGAACACGCACACTTGTAACTCTCACACAAAAAAATACAAAAAAAAAATATATACATATGCTTGTACACTTCTTCCTTCTTTTTCGCAATTTTCACTTGCCACTTGCCAAATTATAATCGCAATTTATTTATTTTCTTTAAACAAACTATTTAACGGGTTTACTTAATTGCTTATTAATGTTATATGTTGCTAGTCTTTTCCACTTACTAATTTTAAACATTTAAACACATTTTCGCGACGCATTAACTTATTAATTTTCAATCAAACTGCAGAGCGCGTCCGAACCGTGCCTTGATTTAATTTTATGCGAAATAGAAAAATAGCACACAAAAAAGGAACCAAAGAGCGCAATATTTGCTCCTTGCACACACACACTTGCACTCTGCTTGCGCATCTTTTCACACTCACGCACAATTGTAACACTAACGCAGATCAGCCGCATGCATAATAGAAAAATATCACAAAAAAGAAACCAAAGAGCGCAATATTTACTCCTTGGACACACACACAAACACACTTGCACTTGTAACTCTCACAGCTGAAAACCAAAAAACGTTACTTTTAGTACCCTTCAACAAAACCGCTGTAGAGCATATAAATACAGGCATAAAAGTTGTTTGCTGAACAGAAAAGTCAATAATTCAATCAATGGTCGATCCCTTGTGCTCCGGAAGACGAATAAAATAGTAAACACACAAAAATTAACTTTTATTCCTTTATATATAGCATATGTTTTTTTTTAATTTTTATAGTTAATTTACTAAAACTATTTATGTACCTGCACCAAAAATCAATTTTGGATTTTGGATTTTTTTTATTTAGAAATCCCATCTGCGCGTTGAACATATAATTCAACAACTTCACTATTCCATGGAAAATGCGAAGCGTATGACGGGTGCAGAGTATATTTTAGTCGGTATATACTAATTGTAACCGACACATTTGTCTCAATGACACTCTCTTTCTATTCCCCTTTAGTCAGCTGTGACAGCGCTGCCAGATGGACAGTGACCAATAAGAGCAATAACTTTGAAGTAATCTTCATGCATAAAAGAGTAAAAAAAAATCATACCAAATCAGAAGCAAAGACAAAAAAGAAGTATAAGAAGAAGTATAAGAACGAACAACAGTATAAGAATAGTAGAAAACGAAAAACTGTATACATATATGTATAAGCATAATATAAGAACAAACAACTGTATAAGAACGAATAATTGAATAAGAACGAACGATGTAGTTGAACTTTTTCAGTTCGTTCTTTTAAGTGAATAGTTCTTCTTTGTACGTTCGTTCATGAACACTAATTTCAACTAGTTGTGTTTATAAGTTTATAAGTTGTACAAGAAAATGAAGCCATAAAATACATTTTTTTTGTTTTTATTTATTAGCAACTATGATATAAAATCTAAAACAGATTATTTTAGAAAATTAACTAAAATTAGCACAAATACAGAACAATGCATTAGTGTGCCGATTGAAAATTAATATTTTTTTTTGAAGAGATAAAACAAAAATTTGCCATGGTCCTGAAAATATGATATCAATTTTGAATGGTACATAAAACACGTAAATTTTAAAAAACCTTTGAAAATAATATGTCAGAATCTAAAAATAGTTATTTCTCAATAACTTTCCTCGAAATGCTATCTTATAGTCTTAAGAATACATGAAGTATATTAATTTAGAACAATTCTATCGGCAAAATGATTTTTTGACACTTGAAGGTTCTGGCAGAAACATAGATGTATGTGATTATTTGCTGAATTCTTTGCAGTTTCCAGACAATTCAGAACTTCAACAAAATCCTACGTCAGTCGATAGCTAATTGCCTATTTATAATAAAAAAATTTTGTTCATGGCAGTCAGATGAGAGGCTTGGTTCAAATGACTGACGTTATATTTCCATTAAAAATTCGATAAATTTTTAGTAAACACAATAATGTTTACTTGTTGCATTATAATATTGCAGTGATTTTTGGTCTTGAAGGTGGCCTAACCCCCTAGCCCTAAATGCCCAAACCCTTAATCATTTTGATGCAAAGTTCTTTGATTTTATTCTAAAACTGATTGTCAAACGAACGATAAATAGAAACAAGGTGCAAAATTAGGAGGCTTCTTACGAAGATCTTCGCTTCAATTCTAAACGGGAGATATTCCAAATTCCAAATTTATTGGCCTAGATAGGTAGGTAGGTAGGTTAAGGTGGCAGTTCGGACTTAGTGTTCCTACTCACTAAGGCCAAGAAAACAGGCCCATTGTGATTCCGATAATGGGATTATTTGATAATAATGTAGAATAGAGAGGAAAAATTAGAGAAATAGGAAAAGTGGAAAGTGCAGAACCATGCCTAGTGTGGTGAATTTTTTTTTTGGTATTCATATTAAAAATAGCCTTATATCACACTAGTATAAATATCGGAGTATTAAATATTGGATTATTGTCAATATATGCATTAAAAAAAACTCTGGTAAAAATGCAAAAATTCACTGAAATACTGCGGAGGTCTTTGGATTTGAAATAAATTAACGAAACAAAGTAATTCCATTAAAAGACCTATTCCAATGACAATTTTCACTGAAATACTGCTTTATGATTTCAAACCAATTTACTAACCATATTTTTTAAGAAAATAATTTCATAAAATTCAAATTTAACTAATTAAATAAAGTATTTCAACCATAAGTCTATTAACTACCAACACCAACCACATAAGCCGTTTAAGATAGTGCGTATTAGCTGAACAACGATTTCAATGACCTATTCCAACGATAACGTTATTCCATATACTATACAATTAACCTAAAAGCATGCAATTGACATTGAACTAGATATGGGGACATCACCTATTTGGTATTCGTGAAAATTAATTCCTATTGCAATGGCAATAGCACAATTCCATCAGGGCATTGCGATTAGCTTCTATCTGCATCGGCATTAGTTCAATTATTCAGGTCATCAATAATATTTGCGACCACAATGAAAGTGAATTAACATAATGAATTCAACTGTTCTACTTTATAGTATGTTAGTTCTTATATTTAGTTCAACCCCTACTATTCTATTTTTTAAACTATTTAAATTGCTTATGCGGGCCGTGCACCACATGGCGTATGAATGATTTTGCTTTCAATTGCATGGGCAGCACTTTAGCATTTGTTGTAGTTGTTGTTGTTATTCACCACGCACAGGTGGTCGAGACAAGCCGATGGTTGGTTTGGTTCGGGGTTATTGTGGCACTTTTCAGAATGAAATTCTGAATGGGTCACACACACACTGACACACACACATACACATACTTGGGAAAATATAATTTTTCATGAAAATTGCGCTGAGCGGCATGGCAAAAGTCATTACAAATGCATTTATAGAGTAGGTGCTGCTTGGATGAGTTTGTGGTCTATGTCGGGCTGGTGGTGGGACGATTATCTCTACAATTATTGGTTTTTTTAGTCGATGTTCATGTTATTGTTGTGCTATGTATGTCCCACTTTGGTCATTTGTTAGGCACTGTTATATTTTTATACCCTTCAAGTAGTAAGGGTATATTCATTTTAGATGGATATTTATATCAGAGCTTTGTCCGATTTGTATTTCGACAGCACAGCAGTTGAACGAATTTCGGAACTGTTCTGAATATATTAATGTACGAGTCACTTTAATTTTAACTCTGCGTGTGAAATTATATTTTTATTTAAATTTTAATTACAAAGATAGCGTGTATTTATTTTAAAACAGTTTCCAAATCCATTTCCAATCCGTTTTTAATTGTTCTTAATTCTATTTTGATTGATAATTGATGACATGATTTGAAAATCATTGTAGCAACACGATCGATCGATCGCTTTTTCATAAAGCTGTATGGATTTTGTTTTTATAGTCTATGCTAATTTTGCCGAACAATCAAAGTTCAGTATGCTGCAGACCGCAGTTTTATTTAAAGTTCTATTGTGTATAAAAGTTTAAGTTATGCGTATTTTGATCAAAAATGCAATAAATATCATCAAATATTTAAATCTAAATTTAATTTCAAACTAAACGCGTAAATCAATTGAATGAAATATAAGAACATAATAAAAAGCAAATACTTTGAAGAAGTACTGCAAGGTGTTTATCTAGAAATTGACATGAGATCAGTGAGGAGATCTAGAATGCCAGGTAATCGTAAATAAATAAATAAGCAAGAAAAATGCATTTAGCTGAGATATAAATGACATTCAATAAGTTCGTGACGATAATAGCTCGGAAACAATAGTTTCAAATAATAAACTAAGGCGTAACTTTAATTCGCCCAAAACTATGATTATGCGGCAATGATTCTAATATTTAATTGCAAAAAAATTTTCCGTTTTAATTTTATTCCCTAATTCTTAGACATTACGCATGTATTCGTATGATGTTTAATTTTCTAAAAATATAGAGTCAGGCTTAATTAATTACCTTTTCTTCTCTGTTATTGAATTATAATAAAAATATGTATATAATATGTAATAAGGGTCACAAAAAAAACCCCATGAATACGAGAGACTTATATCAAGGACTTATTCTATCTAACCTAGGTATTTAATAATAAATTATTAGTATGCGTAACTGCAAAAATTAAACCTGATATATTTTTAAACTTTTGACTTATTTTCTATCAAATCAGCCACCACAACTCATAATAATTGTACCCTTTGCCGGTCATCTTAGCTAAACCATGTTAATTTTTCAAAATCTAGCCACAGTTTCGTGATCAGTGATCCCGAAAACCCATATTTGCACACCAAACTTGTCTCATAAAGTAAAACGATTTTTCTGTTCTGGCACCCATCTTGGATTCGCCATTCTGAAATTTTGAAAAACTAATAAGGCAACCTCAAAAGTATCTGAATAGCATATAGGAGGGGTTGCATTCATTTTTTTTTTCAGATAATAAGATTAAAAGTAGCCATTAAATTATGGAGCGAATTGGCTTTGGCAGCCATTGTAACTCCGCCATTTTAAAATATCAAAAATAACCATACGGCTTTAAAAAGTAGACGAGAGGATGAAAATTAAGCCCAACAAAGTTCATTTATCTTAAAAATCAAAGTGTTGGTGGCTGTGTGTCTGGTTTGATATCGAATGACCCAGATAAAGAAATATCGTCAATGAGTACGCTCCTAGCCCCTCCTCAACGCTGCACATTTTGGTCGAGACGATAAAATCAAAAAATTCACAAAAGCCTCGGTCCCAACATCAAACATATTTGGCCAAAGAAAAATATACTTTTGTTATATATCTCGATATAGCTCGTTTTTTTAAAGATTTTGGAGAATATATAAAAAGTTTCAAGCTCGTAATTCATTTTAGATCTACGTTGTCAAGGACAAAATTTCTAGTAATGACCCATAGAGCCAAAATCGCGATAACCGTTTCAAGGTTTTATCGTCCCCCTACTATTTGTTCCTCCTTTATAATAATTACGCCTGTCGATATTGGTGCATTTTAAAATACTCTTTTGGGCAAGAATCTGAAAGGTATCCAAAAAAACCAAATCAGAGTGACCCTTATTACGATTTCAAAAGACCCACCATAGTTTTTTTAGCTTTAAATATAAAAAAAAATTATGCAACTTTAAAATGAAACAAAGTTTGAAACAGCGAGGAAAAAAAGCATTCGAAATTAATATTATTTAAAACTGACTTGAAAAAAAAAACATAAAATTTCCAAATATTTCCATCTCATTTAACATGGGAATAACAATTCAAATGTTATTTGTAATTTTTCACCCAAATATCAAGCAATTTTATTCTGCCAGACTTGGACCTTATAAATATTCGGTTTGAGTTATGCATGCTATTATTTGGGCTTAATTGAAAAAAATAATAAAAATATTAAAAAATAATTGTTTATCTAGAAATTGGTATAAAAAATATTTAAAAAATTATTTCATTTTCGAATAAAATGTTTGGAATTGCTTTTCGGAGTACACCCTTTCTTATTTGTATGCCATACATTTAAAGTTTAGAGATTGATTAAAAAATTCTCCATTCCTTTGACAATTTTTTGTCTGAAACTTTCAGAAATCATGATGAATTATTTATATTAGTAATAAAGCCGAAGAATATAAAAAAAAAATGTAATCTGCAGTGTTTTCTATATAAACAAATTTTAAATTTTAATTCAGATATGACTAATTTTACTTAAAAGCTCAACGATATCAAAGAATAAAATTAAGAAATTTATAAAATATGGAAGGTAACCCTTTATAAATTAAATAAATCAATGGATCGTCTTCTTATAGTATTAACACAGCGGTTTCAATATCCTAGCGACAGTGCTATCATCCCAGCACTTTCCACTTTTCCTATTTCCCCAATTTATTCTTTCTATTCTATATCCTTATCCCCATTCTCGCAAAGGCCATGTTCTTGGCCTAAGTGAGTTGGCACGCTAAGTGCCAATTGTCGCCTAAACCTACCTACCTACAGTACTAACAAGTTGGGCCTGACTTCCCATGAATTTTCATTAGCTTTGCAATTTTGTCCGTAATTGTCCATATTCTGTGCAATTTATAGGTTTGGGCATTTTTTGAAAGATAAACTTTATATTAACCAAGAACAAGCCTTCAAATAACTAACTATAGGCCAGACTTGGCTAAGATGACGTCACAAGTTTAACTTGCAAACAAAAAGTTTACCTTACTATGCTTCTAATTATTTCCTTTACAATATTTATCTCATTATTAACTAAAAGTATTTTCTTTGATTTTGGTCCGCGTGCAATAAAGGTTGCCGACCCTTATTCTACTATATACCTTACCTTTAAATCCTTTCCCTGTAAGAGTATTCCAGATTTGGCACCTAACTTATAAAGAGCTTTCCCTTAGTTTATGTGTGTATATGTATGCGACATCGTTTGTTTGTATGTGGGCGTTGACATTGAGTGACGCGTGGCGTTGGGCAGCTCTTTGTCAAAGGGCTGGCCAGCGGACGACCTGTACGAGAATGCATATATGCCTTGGAAGTGCTACACATGTCCGTTCGTCCTACTACCCCATAGTTCGTCTCGAAAAAAAAAACACGACAGCTAATCGTTAATATTTTATGAACATTTCACTAAGTTGACGTGAGCGCGTGTTTTACTTATGTACATATACATATATATAGGATACGATATGTTCAGATCGGACTTACCTTTTAAAGCGCGCATATAGACATCAAGAGTATGCATCCCCCAATTGACACAATTGCGAGGGTTTTTCATGTGCGGGAAATCCGACGTTTTATGACCATTATGGTGGCTTGGGCAGAAAAAGCGACAGTTGGTTGTTGGTTGGTTGGTTGGGCTTGGAGCTGGGGTTTTCCACTTTTCCGCTAAATAATTGCTCTTGGCTTTTAAAATTCATGTGTGCGTATAAGTGTGTGTGAGTGTGTGGGTTATTGTGTGTTTGTGTGTATGTTTATAATTGAGCTACAACAACAATTGAAACCGAGGTCACGCTCTTTCATTGCAGCATTGCCGGCGGCACAACGGAAACTCGCCAAAATGCAAACGGCCATGGACAGCAGCGCCGCAGCAGCGGCAGCAGCGTCCGCGGTCGCAGCGCTGCCGCCCTCGTCAGCTGTTGTTGCCGCACTTAGTCACAGCAATCTAAACAGCGTTAATGGCAGCAACGGCGCTGGCAGTGGCAGCACCAGCAGCAGCAGCGCTAGCAGCGGCTATGGCAGCGCCACAACCACGCCCACAACGCCCTTAAGCAGCCATTATGATGCAGCCGCCTCATCACATGCATCTCCAACGCCAATGGCCACTATAGCAACGGTGGCGCCCTTCTACAGTGAAGCATTGACCATGGATGCGCAGCAACGGCATCACCAACAGCAGCAGCAGCAACTGCTGCAACAACAACAACAACAGCAGTACTATCATCAAGGCTATGGCTACAGCAATTCCCTGCCGCTAGATTATAATGCCTATAATGCGTATACGCCACCGGCTGGAAATCTAGCCGGCAATGCTGGTGGAGTCTATCAGAGTCGCAGCTATGAGAAGCCCATGCTGAAGCATGCCGCACAGTCACAGCAGGTAGCGCCGCTCTACAATGCTGCTGGCAACAACCACAACAATCCAAACAATGCTAATGCTAAGCCACAGGCGGCAGCTACGCCTTTCTATGCGCAGCCCACAGCCGGCAGCTATGGCAACTCGCCACATTATGATCCTTATAAAATGGCCGTCAAGCTGCCAGCCACAGGTGTAGGCACATCGCCAGAGATCAGTCCCAACGGCGGCGGCGCTGTTTACGGCAATAGCTATATGAGCAACTATCCAGCGAGTCCACAGAGTCAGCAGTCACCTAACCAGCGACTGTCCAGCCAGCAACCGCTGCAGCACCAGCACCAGCAACAGCAGTCTCAACAAGCACAGCAAAACCAAATGCCTCTGGGCATGCAGCAATATCACAATGTGACAAATGCCAGTCCAAAGCAGCAGCAGTTGACCAGCTTGGAGCCCAACTATGCCGCCATTAAGCCAAGCAGTCGCTATCAAAACTTGGCAGCACCTATTTATGGCAGCAGCGCTGCAGGCAGCGGCGCTAACAGCGCAGCCGGCAGCAATGCCAGCTACTACGATAAATATGCCATGTATAATCCCAATGGCGGACTGAGCTATGCAGGCGGCAATGCGGCTACCTTGGCGCCGCCGCTTAGTCATGCGCCGCTGTACAACCCAGAGCTGCCCACGGAGGCTTATCGCAAGTCTGGCAATACCTGTCACTGGAGCGTAGACTATGCGGCGGCGGCCAACTATCGAAGCAATGCCAACTATCATGCGCATCATTTGGCTGCAGCGCCAGGCACCAACAGCGAGCTCTACTACAGCGGCAAGTACAAAGAATATGCTGCGCCTGCACCGGCGCCTTACCCCAATCCCTATCAGCCTAATATGACGCAGCCGTTTGCAACGCGTAATATGTGGCCAGCTGATAATCCTTTGGGCATGCAATCCTATGCCGCAGCAGCGCCGCAACTTACAGCTAGCTCCAATGCAGCAGCGCCGCCAAATGCGCGTCAGAGCTGCTGCAGTCAGCCATATGGACAGCAGAGCTGTTACTATCCCAGAAGTAATGGCTATGGTCCAGGCGCTGTGCCGCCTCCCTATGCTAATCCACAGACAGCTGCAGCACCACAGTATGCGGTCAATAAGCACGCGGAATATGCAGCCATGCCCATGGCGCCCAACATGGCTAGCGCTAAACTAAAACATCCGTCTGATCTCTATGTAAGCCATGCGCCTTATGAGGTGCAGGCCACACCGACGCAGCTGGGTTATGGCTATGCTACGGCTGGCAATACGCCTAACAATGGCAATCAGCGTTATATGCCCAATCAAATGGGCTTGGATGGGCACAGTGCGGCCTACTACAACGATCTCAATAATCTGGACAACTATGCCAGCATGCAGGCAGCGCAGCAGCAACAAACGCATCTGCCGCCAGCCAATCGTCAGGCATATGTGAATCCAGGCAAGCCTACTAGCCTGCTGGAATATCGCAAGCGTCAAATGCCGACCAGCAATTGCTATATGGGCCAATCCGCGCCATTGAGCAATTTGGAGGCGCATGTGGGCAACTATGCGAGCTACGGCATGCATGGTAATAACCCCAATCAGTCCCACTATGGCTTAGAAGTGGGTAAGCCGGCTAGCTCTAATATACGCGACTTTTTGGCCAGCTGGAATGATGATGAAGAGGAGCTGATAGGCAGTGCGGATGTAGAAGCGCAACCAGTAGCTGTGGTGGCGCCTGTGGTGAACAATTTTGTATACGAAACGTTGCCACCAGCTGCACCTGCAGCCACTGCGGTGGTAGCGCAGTCAGCACAAGCAGAGCTCAATCCATACCAGCCCATGAATCTGCCAGATATCATCATAGATATAGAGAAATCCAATGGCAATGTGGTCTCCGCTGTAGATGACTCGTTTGGCAGCTTTGATGTAGAAAAGGAACTAGATGAGCTGCGCTTAAGAAAGACCAACTTTGTGCCGACTGAAACCGTAGAAGCAACCAACGCGGAATTGGCTAAAATGTTAAGTGTGCCGGAAGCGGTGGAAGCCACAAACATGACAATGATAGAAGGAAAGAACGCTCAAGAGCAGACGAATCCCTTGCAAGAGCTCAGTGCAGTTGCTGGCGAGGCACAAGGCGTTGAGTTTGACAATACCAGCAGTAATTCCAATGAGTCCACTTTCGAAAAGGAATATGAAACCTTTATACACAAGATTGGCGGCAGTGGCAGCGAGACTGAGACCAATGCTCAGGATGATAGCGAGTATAAGGAGCATGCCAAGAAATTTAAATTTTATAAGCGAAAAAGTAAGAACACAGAAGCTACTGATGAGGAAGCTACGCTAGAGGATTTGCCCAGCTTAGAGAAGCAGCTCAAAATGGAGGAGGCGGCAGAGGCAGAGGCAGACTCTTTGCCCATAGTGCAAGAAGTGGAAGAAGTAGTACCTCCAGTAGAGCAAGTCATAGCTCCAGTGCTGTCCATTGCTGAGACCGCCAGAGCTAATCGTAAGCTGTCTGCGCGCAGGCGTCGCAATCGCATTAAAATGCTGCAGATACTGGAATTCGAGAGTCCCAAGCACAGATACTACTTCAAGGCGCTCAAATTACTAAGACGCTATTTTGCACTGAGCCAGATCAGGCAGGAGCGAACGTTGCTCCTGCGTAGAAATCTGGCCTTACGCAAGGAACGACGTTTGCCGTTAATCAAGCGACAATCAGCTAAGCAATTTGCAGCTGAAAAGCAGCAGTCAAAGCTCTATAATCCGGCTAGTCTCAAGATTCTAAGTGTTGCGTTGGTTAACTCCAAGGATTTTTCAAGCAAAACTGCTGCAGCAGTCATCGTCGACGGAGCCACAGCTACGCACGGAGACTGTTATAAAGACTGTGCCGGCGGCAAGGAGAGCAATGACTATGAGCAGGAGAAGAAGCTGGAGGTGAGTGAGAGCAGCTGCAACAAGACTGAGGAAGCCACAGAGCCACAAATGAAGACTGAGCAGAAGCCAGAGGCAGCTGATGAGGAGCTGGAAACTACAAAAATCTCGGAATGCTTGCTGGAGGAGCGTAGTATGGACTCTTCCAGTTGCAGTGTAGAGTCTGTAGAAATGCTGGGCAGCTTCAAGGGTTTTGATGATGTAGAGAACGCTAACCTGTCGCCGCAGGCCAAGCTACATGCAGAGGAGGTACAGCCCTTAGAGCTGGCAAAACCAAAACAGTTGGAGATACAGGAATGGCTGCATAATCATATGGCAGAGCAGGCGCAAGATCTAACTACAAGAGATCAAGAGCAGCCTAGTCAGCAGCAAAGCGCAGCCAGCCCAGCATCCAGCAGCAGCTCTAGCAGCGACAATGATGAAAGCAGCAGCAGCAGTGAAGAGAGCTCCTCCAGCTCTAGTAGTAGCAGCAGCAGCTCCAGCGAGAAGAGTGAGTTTAATGAGCTGGCTGCACTGGAAAAAGAGCTCTCCCAGCACACACAAATAGCCACAAAAAGCGCAGCAGTGGAGGATGCAACCAAACCAGCTACAGTACCAACAGACAGTGCTGACAAATCCACGCAGGAGCAAGTATCCAATAACGATATAGCCAAGCTCAAGCAAATACTTGAGAGCGATGGCGAGGAGCCGGAGCCATCTTCTAGCAGCAACACTCCCGTGACAGTACCAAAGCTAAGTGACCTTAGTAAGATTGCCTTAAATAGTTCCTTAAAATCTAGCGATTTAGTCATAAAATTCAATGATGATGATGATGAGCTCATGGGACGCGAACTAAGCGTGGAAGATGCCTTGGCCGCCATGTATCAGCAAATACCCTCCGATCCTGAAGATTACAATAGCAATGATGTGAACAAATCTGTAGCAGAGGGCGCTGTAGCAGGACAGGATTTGCTGCTGATCAATCTGGCGGAAATGTTTGACAATAGCAGTGATCTGTACATGGTGCAATGCGACATGAATGAGAATATATTGGGTGTATTGTCTAGTGATGATGAAAATGCAGCTCAATCGGAGCAGGTTAATACATTGCAGTTGATAGAACTGCTGGCCGAAGACGAGCCTGAAGATGAGCTGGAATTGGAGGCCGAGGCCACACATGCAACCGCCTTTGACTGCACGCCCTTGATACATCACGAGGAAATTGTGCCGGATAACTATAAAGAGTTTGAAAAACGGCAATTTCTCAAATACTTGCATAGCAAATATGTGCAGGGTCATATCAGCAAGTTCTATCATGCCCAAAGGGTCATCAAGAAGTACAAGCGGCGTCTCTGGCGCAAGCAACAGCTGGCTACTAAGCCAACTAATGGGCCAGCTTAGGCTGGGATTTTGGCTGAATCTATAAAATAGCTTCGACCAAAGATATTTATTTTTTATTTTTATTTTTTTTTAAACAGCTTTTAGTCGCTGCAATGAAGTGTTAACACTAAAAAAAATTCATATTTTTTTTAAGTCTTATTTTATTTTTATTTTTTTTAGTTGATAACATGGCCACGTTTAAATGTCGTTATTGTTATTAACTATTGTTGTTGTCGTTTGTGTAGAGAATCAACATGCGTGCCTAATGGAAAAGTAATTTTAAAACAATTTTAACACAAACACATAAACACACACACACACAGTCAGTTACACGGTTACATACACAGACACTTGCATACTTATTTGTATGTAGAATCTCAAAAGACTTTTTTAAATCAAATATTACGCATTTTTAGTGTTGAAAATTATATATATATACAAAATAGTAATAATTTTTATAATAGCAGCAATTATTTGCATATTACTGCTAAAAAAAAAATCTACACACTAACACATATTTAAAAATATTTTGTGCAATATTTACATAGCTCTAAAATAATTGTCATGTTTTATTTTATTTATTTTAAGCATATTTTCGAATCTCGATATTTAGCTAATAAGCATTTAAGTTTTTAGTGTACCACGGGGCGCATACTTTATTTAGTATAATGGCGCTATTGTTTTACATGCCCCTGGGCGTATGTGCGTGTGTGTGTGTGTGGGCCACTTGCGTGCAATTAAGCTTAAAAAATGACACTTAAACGATATATTTATATATAATTATTTTTTATAGATTTTTTTTTTAGTATCTATATTTTTTTTTATCAGTTAATGTATCAGTTCAAGTTGTCAGCTAGCAGGAAGGTCAGTTTAAAAGTTAATAAGCACTTAGGGCCACATTGACTTTGATATGCGCTGCACGTGTAGCAGTTGACAATGGATTTAAATTTTTAGATATTCTTTTTGAACATAAAAAAGTGTTTTATCTTTATGAACAAAATACTAAAAGTCTTAATTGATCTAGTGCCACGCAAAATTTTTAACAATCTTTTATTTCATAGAAAATGGGATTATGAGTTTTACGGTTCTTGAGAACGTGAGTGCACAGCCCTGTAGTTGGAGACAAGAATTGCCTTTTGTATTTCTGACCTGATAGTAAAGTATCAATTGTATTATAACTGGGAAAAATTAAGCATTGGGTCCAATTCACCCAACGTTTTGCGTGCTCAAACACCCTTTTGGGTTAGCCGACGTCTTGTTAAATGGCTACTCAATTTCGGAAATTAATTTATCCCCATTCTACAAAAAACCTTTGCCCTAAGCTGCTACAATTTATAACTTGCCAAATGGCAATTGAAAAAAAATCACATAGAAGCAGCTGTTTTGGATTTGACCAATTTTATAATACGTATACGTGGCCCCTTTGGCGCTAAGACCAGGCTCTAAAGTAATTAAGAGGCGAGTATTTGCTTGAACGCGAATCACAGAGTCGCACCTGTTCCAGCTGTTCAATTTTCAAACCCCCACGCATGGTTCCTTAGGCGCCAAGATAAGATAATTTTATTGAACGTGACAATTTTCTTGGATTTGATCGGACTTTATTTTGATTCGTTCAGATACCTGTAGATCCATGATTCGTAAACTTTTACGGTGTCATAAACGAGTTTTGGGGTTCCTCGGTGGTATTTTTTAATCATTTACCAGTAAGCAACTGAAACCAATCTAGCGAAGTTTTTAATCAGCCATCTTAATATTTATATGCTGGTCACACTAGTGCATGAGTTGCTTTAAATCCACAGTACCCAAAATTATGCCCATT
This sequence comes from Chymomyza amoena, assembly GCA_037043745.1. NCBI lineage: Eukaryota > Metazoa > Arthropoda > Insecta > Diptera > Drosophilidae > Chymomyza > Chymomyza amoena. Next base: position 35,548 of record JBAMAX010004605.1, read on the forward strand.
TACTTCCTATATTGCATACGAACATCATCAGTTTAAAAAATTCTTTTACGCCTTATGTGTGAGGGATCGCAAAAAAAAAAATTGTTCTTAAAGTCATATATTTAGGCTACCTTTCTCTTCTTATTCCGACCTCCTGCAAAGCACACCCTGATAAACACACTTGTGTCTGTGGACACACCTCATTTTAGAAAAATTTTGACTGTAATGTTAAACTTACTGAGTATAATTTTTTTGTTTTTTTCACAATAAAATATGGTTTATTCCTTCTTAAATAAATCATCATGACTGATAAAATTCTTTAATTATGATTTAGTCATCCAAGACTTTTCCAAATATTGTGCAATACGCCATCGTTGCGTATACGCAACATGATGCAAGGGCCTTCGTAGTTGATGGAGAATTATAAAATTTGGTAAACATGTTATTTAAGGCGCATCTTACGCCTCTACAATGACTAACTTTCTATACAAGACTTAACTTTTTTTGGCACATCCGTGGTTAAATATCTTTGTCCGGAAATCATTGCACCTATGAGTTAAGCATAAGCAGGAGCTTCATCGCCGAAAGTCAAAGCTAAATTATTTAATCAATCCTTCCCTAATTATCTTTATAGAAATTCAGAATATTTTAATTAAGAGCAACCCTTGTCAGAATATTTAAAAAACTTTTTTTCTCCTAATTCTGTTTTTACACGTCAGATACGCTCTACAAAAAACCGTCAAAAAAAGTCTACAAATACCGGGGTCATGTCAGTTGTTGGAAAGCTAACGCTCATTTCCGAAGTGATTTGCTGCGTTGAATCCCAATTCGGTGTTAGAATTCACGTCAGGATTTTGAGATATTTAAGGCTATGAACCCGAAAAACTAAGTTTTCCCTACTCTTGACGTTGAAAATTTGTTTGTGGTCAAAACCTCTAATATTTAAAAATCCTGACACGATGGGCCAATTCTGACTCCGGATTTACATTCTACGCACCAATTACTTAAGAAGCGACGCTCAGCTTTTCAACAATTAAACCCTGATGGCACTTATTATAACTAAATTTCTAAAAGATTAGGTCAATAAAAATTTGATCTTTAAAATTTCAATCAAAAAGATTTTTTAATCGTGCTAAATCGAGTGAAATTGTGAAAAAAAAAATCGTTTCAAGACCATGTTATTTCAGAACCGTGTAAAAACAAATTGGGGTATTTCCAAACTATTCTGTAAGAATTGCTGACATTCTAAATTCAAAATATTGTTTTGAAGATAAATAATTTTAAATGAAACTATCTCTAATGCATACCTAAAAGTAAGCAGATAGTGGCGTTCTCAAAATTTTACGCTCGGCTTCCTCGAAACCATATTTTCGAAGTTGATTATTACTGTAACTTGGGAACGCCATTAGCGATCAGTTTACAATTATTTTCACTTATTCTGAATATCTATAATTTTCCAGCATTGGCGATCAGTTTGCAATTATTTGCACTTATTCTATATTACTATTATTTTCCTAAAGATTGTAAAACGAATTTTTTTTACAATATTTATTTTTTAACGCAAATGTGATTGAAATTTTAGTCGAATAAACAACTTTGAATTTAAGCATTCAGATTTGTTCAAAAAACCACTTTTGCAAATCCCTTTCTCCTTTCGAAGCATTTTGCCATAAAAATATGATAACTTTTTGATTTTCTTATCTGAGATGCTCCAATGACGGCTGCAGTGAGCAAGGCAAAACTCTTTCTTTTTTTTATAAATTTCACTGAATCCCAGATATTTCTCAAGTTCTTGAACCATGCATTCATTTATTTCTTTAACTCCTTACGGAACATAGTTCTTGAATAATTTAGAATATTTTCTTGAAATACATATAGTACAGTACACGAAGGCTCAAAAACAACGTCTGCTGGTAAAAAAATAGTTATTGATGAAACTTTCAAGGATCTTTTGGGATCTTGTTTTAAATCTAAATCCAAGCTTTTGTATTTGTGGGTTGGGGGTGGTCGTTGTAACTTTGAAGATAATTTCAAATTCTTCAATGGAGTATTTGGATATTTTTATCAAATAAATCTTATCGATTTTACGCTAAAAGCAGATTTGCTGCCACCTCCTTGCAAATATGAAAAC
>JBAMAX010004606.1:0-64702 GCA_037043745.1 Chymomyza amoena
ATCGTTTATAATCGCTTTTTAAGGAGGATGTTTGGCAAAAATACCAAATACTTCTATTTATAAGTAGTCAAAACTGCTTTAAGGTATAAATAAATTGTGAAAAGTATTTTAAGGCTTTGGGGAATTGATTGTGCACAAATGAAGCTGAGAAAGAAGAATCTTGGGGTATTGCATTGATATAATCGCGTTTTAAGGAAGATGTTTGGCAAAAGAAGGGAATATTTATATTTGTTAGTGGTCAAAACTTTTTTAAGGCATAGATAAATTGGGATAATCCAGACGCAGCCTTTGGGGCTTGTCAAAAACATAATTTATAGATTTTGATGGAATAGATGGAATATTGTAAGACGATTAATAAACACAACTAAAGTATAGCTTAATTTATGCAATATCTGAAGAATTTTGCACGTATTACCAGATACAAATATTGTTGATTGCTTTCAATAGAAAACTCTGCTAGGTATTACAGCATCAAGATATTTTTCTTTCAGCAGCTTTTATTTTTTTCACTTCCTATATTTATATAACAGACAATTGCAAAATTTTCCATTTTGCAGCATTCCAGTGCTTATATATATATTTACTTGAATATATGTATATTGTTTTAAATATTTGCAAGTTTTTCATTGAAAATCATTTTTATTTTAAATAATATTAAGTGATACAGAAAAGCCAACTTGGGAGTATTTTAAAACATTTTTTAAAGGTAGACAAGGTCGACTCTTAGAAAGAGGGCAGCAATCATGAAAAGTTCAAGACAGAGATAATTTTTTTATTCGTATGCATTTTTTCTCTTTTAGAAAATTGCATAATACATTAACCACACATATCTTGAAGAAAAAGCTACTTTAAAACTGATTTTGAATTGTTTTTTAAATACTATCCCAAAAACTTTAATTTTGTGCAGGCATTACTTAAAGCTTCCTCTTAAAGGACTGTTTATTATTGTAACCTATTCCCACTAGAATGGTTCGACAACTCTAAGTTAAAAGGTCACCGAATCGATGGATAATACGACAGCTAGCTAGAATTTGCAATAGTTTGCAGCATTGCAATGAATAATAAGCTTAATCAAAGTAAGAAATATTTGAATGAGATAACTTCATTAAAAAAGTGTGACATCTCTTACTTTATATTGTTTTAGTTGGCAGCGCTGCTATAAAAAAAGGCTTGATGAGCGTAAGAAATATCTGAATGAGGTTATCACATTAAGATAGATTTACATCTGCAGCTTTATATTCAGAAGTTGGCAACTTTGCACTGAGAGAAGGCTTGATTATATTAAGAAATGCCTGAAAGAGACGCTCACATTGAAAAAGGTTGGCTTTTTTGCACCTAATTGACAGCTCTGCAATGATAAAATAGGATGCATCACATTGAGAAATACCTTGAAAAGATGGTCACATCAACATTGGTTGGTATCTCTTGCTTTATGATATAAAGTGATATGATTAGTTGGCAAAAAAGGCTTGATCACATTAAGAAATGCTTGAAAGAAATGGTCACATTAAATAAGGTTGACATCTTCTGCTTTATATTGCAGTAGCTCTGCAATAAAAACAAAAGCTTGATAATCTTAAGAAATACTTGAATGAAGTGATCACATTAAGAAATCTCACAAAGTGAAGACCATAGGTTCGTTTTGTTAATGGAAACGACAGTTCCAGCAATTACTTAAATGTAAATCAAATCCCTAGAGGTCAGTGTTCTCTTAACTCAGCCCTTTTGTCAAAAATTAAATTCCTTCCTGGTCTGCATAGGTTAGGTTAGGTAAGGCCGAATGCTAACTTGAAAAGCCACCACACTTAGGCCTAAACCGACTCATTGTAATACCGCAGATCTCTGTGTAGCCCTTCTCGTAAGATAGTTCCTCTAGAAGGCCTCCCATCCCGTTGCCACGATGTAGCTGGCAATCCTCCTCGGACCTATAGAAGCTAGCTCAGCTAGGTTATGAAGGAAGTAGTTTCTCAGATGCTTATTCCTACGTCTACTAAGAGTATCACTGGAAGTCTTCTACTGGCTCAACTTCTTCTTCGTCGTTGCACATTTATTCTGGTTGCATGTGTTCCGACGAGTCAATGTCCAGTGATCGCTCTGACAACTGCCGAGCACGGCGACCGTTTGATCTTTATGGATCTTTTTGGCTTAATTTTTGGACATATCTGGCGACTGATTGTGCAGAGTCTGTAGCTTGAAAGTGGCCATATGCATACGAATATCCTTCTAATTCGATCTCTACCCTGTCGTGCCCTGTCTAGCTAATTCATTTGCTTTTCGTTGCCTGTAATATTTTGGTGTCCTGGCACTCAAACAAGGCTAATAACAAACTGCTGTGCCATCTCTTGAAGTTGGCAGTTGTTGACTGTCATCGAGTTGGAGGATAGTGCCCGTTTTGACTTTATGGCTGCCTAGCTATCCGAAAATATATTTATCGCACCGGTTTCCAGGCTGGTGTTGAGCTAGCAGATCGAGGCCGATCCTAAAGTCGGAAAGATTGCCGAATATTTAGTTCTTCAGATTAGACTGACCCGGTGGTTGAGTTTGAAGCCGTCCGTAAAGAAATTAATATAGTCACTTTGACCTGGCTGAGTTTCTAACCACGATACCCTAGAGGGGGTATCGGTGGTGAATAATGTAGATGAGTGCTCTAAAGGAGTGTAGTAATCTGTCATTAACACTTTTGTGTCTTCTTTTGAATGGACGAGTGTCCATATCCCAAGACTGCCCAGCATTTAGCGTCTTTCAAGCGACTCGATGTTAGGGCAATTTCTTGTACCATTATAAGAATGGGGGTAATATTTGTGATAGCGTTTAACGTTTCACTCGAGTTTGTTTGAAGGGCACATGTGATGCATAATTGTGCTGTTCTCTGCACCTTATTTGGGGTTTGGAGTCTAGACTGATAAGGGCTGGCCACCAAATAGATACAGCATACAGTAGTATTGGCTTAGCTATGGCCGAATATATCCAACGAAATAATTGTGGGGACGTACCCCATTTAAGTCCTATTATTTTCTTATAGGAAGAGTGCAGTATTAGCTTTCTGTACTCTGTCTGCGATATTGAGATTTCAGTTAATTTTCTTGTCTAGTATAAGCCACAAGTATCCTACACAGTCGCTAAAAGATAAGGTGAAATCATTTAATTTGGGAGGATAGATTAGGAACCATTACTTCCTAGAAAAGAGGATAAGCTCAGTTTTTGCTGGGTTAACGCTTAACCCGCTTTCAATAGTGGTGTGACATAGTGACAGCTCCTTGAGTTTTTTTTGGTCTGCATATCTTTAATAGAAAAAGTTGGTAGACTTTAATATGGACTACCTGCTGGCCTAAGCCAAGGTGGTACTAAACATCTCCCGAAACGTTTGAGTTTTAGACAAAATTTTTAGCAAATTCTACAAGGCACTTTATGTGTTTATAAAGGGTGTTTTTCTTTAGAAAGTTTAATTCATAATAAAACAAAAAAATATATTTTAAATATCAACGAAATGGGCTTTGTCGGATACAAAATTTTAAAACATACAAGGCGAAACATTGAACACCAATTTTCACAAACTTTCCGAAACATTTGCGGCCGTATTTTGCCAATAACTCCTCGAATGTTGATTTCTAGGTACTTTAATGTCTCTGGTTTATCAACGTAGACAAGTGCCTGTAATTTTTTTTGTGGATATGATGGTGTTTCGACAAGAGATTAGGGATTATCCTCACTCCAAAAGCGAATATTTTGCTTCATCAGAGAATGGATCCATTATTTTGATAAAAAATTTCAACAATTTGTTAGCGTTGCTCTGGTGTAAGTCTATCCAAAATTAAATACCAAACCAATCTCAATAAAAAGTAACTAGCAGCTGTTAAATAGGTTGTCACATAAAGCAGTGCTACCAACTCGAAATAGTGAAGCTCTAAAAAAACACGCTGTATAGAATGTAACCGAGTAAAGCTTTCTTCACTTCATAATTTTACGGACCAAAACCATTGCAACTTCTCAGATCGTATAGCAGCTTCTTTATAGCTCTACACTATAATAAAGTAAAAAAAGTACTTATAACTCTGTATTATTAAATTTCTGGGTAACTCTTAACCCTATTTCCATTAGATGATGAAGATTTAGTTACTTCAGCTTTAAGAGGCACCATTGCCGTCTTTTGTCTTAAAAACCCAGCTGGCATGTGGGTTAATCAAGCCCATTTTCATTATGCAAGCCGGCACTACAGAAATACTTTATTAAAATAGAGTACATAAATATTATTATTTTTATTTTTGTAGTGTCCACACACACAAATAAAGACACACACACACATACACATGACGTTGACAGCTTGACGGCCTCAACTCATTGTTTGCCTTATATTAATCATTCAGTCCATGCCAGTCCAGTCCTTTGTAATACTTATACCAAATACCCGTATATATACATATACTATACTATATATACCAATACTCATATAGGGCAATGAGCATTATGACCCTTTTGTTATAAGTTATAATGTGTGGCGCCTTCTGGGCCAGCTGCGATGTTCATTTCGAGTCCTATCAATTTCACGGATACACGCACAGACAACTGTTGCCATTGCAGTGCATAAATATTTGTATATTTTCCATCTTATGCAGAGTCAAACAAAATGCATAATTAATATTCATTAAAAGGCGCATACGCCCATTAAAATTAATTTATATATGTACATATATACATATGTAAGTACATAACGATGGCAAAAAATGGCCCATTAGCAATTTAATTGGCATTAAAAAAACTTTACTCAACTTAAAGTGTTTCTCTTTTTTTTCTGTATTTTGGCCCTCAAAACGTCAATAAATTTACACGCCATCAGATACTTACATATATACATGTGGTATATAATATTTGTGCTATCTGGGTCAACTTATTATTATTTTTATGGTATACTCTATATGTATGACCGCATTGCTCCAAAGTTTTATCATATCGTAAAATGCACTTGCTGTCCAACTTTTTCCCTTTCAACATATCCAGCACGAATTTATCAATGTCGAAGCATTAGGAAATCAATAGATTACTAGCACACATAGATACTCACTCACACAGATACTCACTCAGCTACAGCATAGCAATATTTTTTGATGGTCTGTATGACTTTATGACTGATAAGCATTTTAGAAGTTTTCTGCTTACTTTTGTGTTATTTTATCCAAAGTACGTTTTGTTTTTTTTTGGGGGAACCCCCTCAAGCACCAGCTCATCAGATATAAAAATGAGCTGGGGCTTAAGAGAGCGAAAACAGCTGGTCATTACAGCCATGTTGATAACCAGGGCCATGTGGCTAAAGTGCTTTTGTTCCATAATCACTAATGAAAAAAGTTGTACATACTTAAACATATACATATGTGTTTGATTCTTGTTTCTTGGTTTTGTTTTTCGATAAATGGGCATTATGTAGGTGTCGTTGGTAGTGAGGATTGAGTGCTTTTGAAGTGTACATATTTCAAGATTGATAGCGAAAATGCAAGAAAATGTTTGATCGACAATTGGAATTTGTTTTTTTACAGAAAACTTGAAGGCCACAAAATTATGATTTGCATATATAATGTAGAAGCGAGCTTATTGTATAACGATGATTTGGATAAATCTTACATTGTAACAGAAAGTCAATAATCTTGAATAAGCTCAACCGTGCTGAAAGAAACTTAGAAAATTACTGACGGTCAAAATGCTTAATGATAGCTAAAAATCAAAAACTTTATGAAAGTTCTAAAAAAAAAAACAATTATCGTTTCTGCTTTGATAAGGGACTCCGCCACCTGCTTGCTCTGCATGCCAACTCCCATGAGGACTTTCATTTTCGTTTCGAAAAATCTTGCGTAAACTATTATCTTTACTTGCCTTAATTTCTATGAATTTAAGAATCATTCACCACCGACTTTTAAATACCCTGTGCCATCGTTCACCGTTCGGATTCGCTGCTGTGAAAGTTCTTTCTACAACTATTTCGACATTCTAACCTGATATATCTTAATTTTTCTTTTTTCTTAATTTATAGTAATTTGAGAATCTTGCATCACCGTCTTTAAAATACTCTTTTCTATAGTAGTTCAACGCTCGAATTCGCTAATGTTTGCCAAAGACTAATTTCTCTCTTAGAGACAATTTCGAGTAAAATTTCGGATTGATCTATTTCAAGCTTTTTCTCCCAAAAAATATAAATTAAATATTCGGATTCACTGCTGTGAAATTTTATGCTCTCTCTAAGAAACAATTTCGACTAAAACGTCGACATGATAAATAAAACTTTATTTTTTCTTAATTTATAGGAATGAGAATCTTGCATCACCGTCTTTTAAATACTCTCTTCTATAGTAGTTCAACGCCCAGATCCGCTAATGTTTTTCAAAGACTAATTTCTCTCTTCAAGGCAATTTCGACTACAATTTCGGCTTGATCTATGTAAATCTTTCCATATCCAAAAAAATACAAATTAACTATTTATGTACATTTTTTTTGATTTAAGTGAAGTTTTTGGGGTCTGAAAAAGACTCTTAGCTGTTGAAGAGTTTTTTTGATTTATTCGAATTTGTAGGGACTGAAATAGACCTATTAAAGAGGGTATTCGATTTTTTTTGATCCGATAGCATTTTTAATGGGGTTGCGAAAATTCTTCAATCGAGCAATATGACAAGATGTCGATAAACTTGATTTGCCTGCAGATAATAAACATCTTTTGATAAGATTTTAGCTTCCTACCTCTTAAAGTCTCTAAGTTCCTTTTGATCATACGGAAGATCAGGCAGACGGAGAGACAGAAGTCTCTCTATTGGCTAGGCTGTTGATGCTGTTGAAGAATATATATAGCATATATAACACTACAGGTCTGTTTCTGCCGATTTGCACTCAAATATTATATCTTTGAACGTTCGGGTATTTAAATTTCAAAACAGAGAAAGATAAAGTTTATTGCAATTGAGAATATGTTTTAAAAACATAAATTCCCGATAGTAATTTTGTGAAGTTCTTTATGGCTTTAACGAGGAACGAAGAAGAACGCCCAGATCTTAGAGAATTGACAATAGATCAAGACCGCTTTTTATGTCAGGAAGAACTTTTTTAATTAATTTATTCGATATCGGCGCATATGTATAGTATGTAAATTTAATTTAATAAAATTTATTCAATAAAGGGTCTGCTAAAGTTGTAATAATAATTTAGCGTGGTTGATTTCGAAATCAAGACTTTTATAAAGACCGCTTATTATGTAATGAGAAATATAATTATTATATTTTACGATATCGGCGATATATTATATAAAATTATAATATAGGTATAAAAAGAAGTGACCATCAATAATTTGGCAGTGAACTATACGTAACTAAACGGAGAAACTGTAAATCTTTTGTAGAAACCTTTAAGCTCCTAAAAGGAGTATGGAAATAAATAATAATAATAAAGTTATAATGAATTTAACTTCTCTTAATATCATAGAACAAATTTAGTAAAGGATCAGCTGAATACAATTCCATTTTTTACGGCTATTAGAATTTCTTTAACATTTAATTTAGAGCTTATCGCTTATTAAAAAGAAATATTAATGGTCAATAAATAAAATATTATTTATTTTGAGTAAAGTACTATTATATATATATTGTATTTTCCAGCAAATGAGTACAATTTTCTAAAATTTATTGTTTTTAATTAACCATTTTTAAAAACCTTGCCAGTTTTATTTGTGTTTATTTTTTGACCAATTTTGCTAAAATTTTGGCAAATCTTTAAAGTTTATAAATAATTTCGAAATAAGTGCTTTATTTTGTATTTCGAATGATTCAAGGAATTTTTGTGCTCTTAAGTGTAAACAAAGTATTGGGAGGTGTGCCAGAAATCGTTGAAAATTTTTTGAATATCTTAAAAAATACGCTTGTCAAGTCTTTCATGATAGATTTGCAAAGCGATTAGCGACTAATTTGATACAACGACAAATTGCTTTTTGGGGCTTATCGTATCTGCCACAAAGACAGACGGGTCAACAAATTTTTCAATATTTCGAATTTTTTTCGAGTTATTTCAATGAGGTGTATGGCATAAAATTCTCTACAATATCGTAACGATAACCGTTCATCATCATCATCCTCTAGGATTTTGTAGAGGCTTTGTACTCCAAAAATTTTTAGAAAGAAATGGTTCCTATGGCAATGCGAAGGCTTTTTTCGAATATGTAACGATAGTGGGTGAAACTTATAGGGTTGTCAGCCCATGACTCTAATTCCTTCAGAGTACTAAATTATTTTATTTATTCCAAAACAAATTTTTTGTATAAGAGATGAATTTATTCTTTTGTTAAAAACCCAGATATCAATCGTAGAGAATATCATAGGTATTCATGATTTTTTTGAATGATCGATTCGAATATGTAGTTCCTAAAAGACAAACAGTGGGGTAAATTTGAAGTTAGATGATGGTAACGGTGCATTGGATTCTCAACAATTCAAAACCGAAGAAACATTGGTAGATAGAAAATTCCATTCAGAATTGTTCATTATTTTGGTCCATTCTAAAAATAAATTTATTACCCTTTAAAAAAATATATCAAAATCGCCGCCAACTCAATCTTATTGCACTTTTGCCAGTACAGAAGATACTTAAACAAATTAAACAAATATTTCATTAGCCAATAAAATGTGATAATAAATAGTCCAGAAGTGTAAATAACATCAATGAAAATTCCGTAAGCCAATTTTCAGTCAATTTTATTATCTTTGGGCTGCATAAAGTTTAAAACTTGAGAAATTTGGCAACTTTTTCCTTTTTTTTGTCTTTAAGGGGGGTTACGTGCAAAGCACTTGACTGATGAAGATTAGCCCATAATTGATGACCAGCCATTCATTTACATTTCCCAATGCCAAAGCGAAACGCGCCGCATCAAAATTCCGCAGGCATCTGAAGCCTGCCTGGCAGAGTGAGAAGTCCAAACAAATAAACAGCTGGGAACTTTATTGACTTTTTCCGCAATTATTATGCTAAGCGCTTAAATGTTTGCTCAAGAGAAATGAGCACGAACTTTGAGAAATTCTGACATGTACTTGAATAGGGTCTAATTCTTACTTATATATATATATACGAGTATAGTATATATATGTTGTGCTACATAATAGTAGCTGACAGTAAACATTGGTTCTGGTTCTGGTTCGGATTGTGATTCTGGCAGAGCAACTGCCAGCTGTCAATTGCCTTCAATTAGTTTTAATCGAAAATCGATGTTGAACTTTTTTTTCTTCTTTTAGGTTAGGATTTCTGTTTTTTTTTGTGCTGGTCTGTTGCCTTATTAGTGCACTAAGCTGACTAAGCATATATCCATATCCTGCTGTCAAATTAAATTTTTCTACACAAAAGGTCAAAAGGCAAAGGCAAAACTTCATTAAATATGCAAATTACGGTATAGGGGCTATCACTGTCAGCGTCGCTGCCTTTTTTCGCCGCCTTTCCCGCGGCTCAGACGCAGTGGGCGTGCCCAGTTATGGGCTCAGTTGCAGCTTTAAATGGCTAACAAGTGCAGGGAAAGGGCTCACGACTCTACGTGTGTGGCTTAAGCACTTGAAGAATACAAAAGAAAAAAATAACAAAGTCATCTTTGTTTATGGAAAATCTATGAAATTTATTTAACGAGCTGTAGACATTTGGAGTTGGGTCTGGGTCTGATTTTGGGGCGTCATAATTGGTGCTGGGTTTTTTATAGAGAAACAGTGAAAATTACTGTTTATATAAACTTAATTTATGAAAATTATTCAATAACTTGAATAAATTATGAGTAGGGGTTTTGCTAGGGCTGTCTTATTTAATGTCTCAAGTTTTGGTATCAATAAAACGAGTGAAGTAGTTGAAAGAAATTGGTTTTTAGGCAGACGCGTTTAATAGATCTTATTATTTATTTATATGAAAAGGGTATTAAGAGCATAAAAATAATAAATGCATTGAAGGTATTCTATTGCTGGTTGCTGATGTTGAGCTTATGTGCACACACTCAACAGCATGAACGCCCTTTTTTTTAATTTATAGGTGAAGCTTTGAGTTTGTATGAAGCGTGAACGCACAAGAATAGGTTAACTTGTAACCCATTTACTTTTCTAGCAAAAATGCCCAAACTACCTTTCATGAAATGGCTTAACTGGGCACACTAAGTATGTGAGTTGATCCAAAAAAGAAGAACTTGTTGATGAACCGAACTAGAATGTAATAGTAGTAAAATTCAAAAATAAAGAAGTACATAGAGCACGAAAAATAAACGCCAAAACTTCCAAATATTAAAATTTCAATAATATTCATATAAAGTACAGAACGGCCGTCCCATCTATCTGGTAGTAGTTGGAACTATCGCGAAAAACCGATTAATTTGTATACCCTAAACTAAAAAGCACAAAGGGTATACTAGATTTGTGCAATGTATGTAACGGACAGAACAAATACAGCTAACTGTAGTCAAAAATATACGAACTGCATCAATATTTGACTCCACCTAATTATGGTTACAAGTGACCTCGAATCACAATTTTTGGTAAGTTGATTCATGTGGCTCTAATGAACAAATCCACATCCAAATTTTATCGATGTGGACCCCCACCCTCCGCAATCGATTTACCGTGTTTTCTCCAACAATCAACATCAACTTGAAACTTACTCATATACTTTAAATAGCTTCTTTGACGTAACATTCGAGTTTCATCACAATCGGTAAAAACTTATAGATAAATATCGAATTTAACCAAAAGAAAACAATTAATTCCAATTAGAAAGTTCTTAGTAGAAATATGTAGAAACAAATTTTTCGAGAGAAAAGGTACAGGGTATTCCCTTATCGGGAACAGTCTCGACTGTACTACATTTTTTTACATATAACACAGATTGTAAAAAAAAAATTAATAAAAAAAAAAAAATTAATTTCATAAATGATTTTTATGGCCTTTTATTGAGCCTGTGATTTGTAGTTGATACATGACAGTGTATAAAGCTTTAAAGTGTTTATAGTTTCAATGCAATCTTGTAAATTACTAAGCATTCTTGCTCTAAATTGCGATCGTACAAAGTACTATTCGTCTAAAGAAGTAAGAAGTAGACTACTATTTTTATAGTATTTTTATATTATTTTTACAGTAGTCTACTTCTTACTTTTTAAGACAAATCTCATAGCCAAAGACGTTTGTGGCACAAGGCTATAAAAATACGATTGCCATAAACTGCATTGACTAACCTAACCAACGAAATTGGCATAGTTAACTATGTATTTATTTAAAATATAAATATTTTATACTTTGGCATACATTTTCAAAGCTTTTTATTCACATTACAATACGGATGCGCCACAGAACCATTAAAATGCAAGGTAATATAAAATATATTTTTAAATACACAAAAGTCTTCTAGAAAATCCATCCATACATAAAACAATCGCCAGATCTAGCACATCAATGTCTCATTACAGCAATTTCCTGTTTCAAAGCAAATATTACACATACGCCACGTAAACTATATGCAAATATTAACTCATTAAAGCGCACGAAATAAACAACAATAAATACAAAGTCAGCGAATTGGAAAGAAAAACGACGAAAAACCAATAAACAAAAAATGAAAATGAAGCGCGCTAAAAAACCAACAATAACAAAACGAAAAATGTGAAGTTCAAAGTTGGCACTGGGGAAAAACTGCGCAAAAGAAAATAAGTTAAGCATACGACCCGAAGACTCTCTGCTCATTAGCCAGCAAAAACCCAAAAAAGGTTAGTTTTGAGTTGGACTGGGAGTGACATAGACGAAGGGGGGAGAGATACATTTCGTAGGAGTTCCGCCACTGTAAACTACGCATTTGTGACAACTGCGGAAAGAGCGAGTAAGTGTGTGTGAGGGGGCAGCAGGGTCGCTGAGAGGGAAAGTACTACCATAAAGTGGCTGACCACGTTTGTGGCCCAGAGTAATTTGTAGTTCAACTTGACTCTGCCATAATGATGGGAAAATGTTTTATGTGCTCAGCTTCGGGCCGTGACTTCTTTTTTTTTTCTACACACTGATAACAAAACTTGACAGCTACGCTCAAGAATGTTTGTTTATATAAGCAGAGAGTGTGTGTGTGAGTGAGTGTATCTATGTAGAGGAATGACCTTATGTTGGCCTTTATTGCTGATTGTGTAAACAATTTTCGGCATCATTTATAACTCATCACACGACAAATAATAAACGTTTTAAGTTATGTAATTGAAAGATAAACATAAAGTTTCAATTGAAATGGAAACTTGGGGTTTTTAAATTAATAACTTTAATGGTTTATTTTATATTTAATAGAAAAAATCGTAAAACCTTTCTATCGTGTTTGATTATTCTCAGTTCATGTAATTGTACAGTTTGTGGAGGCTTTTGAATATGTCATAGAGGCCTTAGACAAATACCATAAATCGAAATTTCTTTTAGAGAATAAACACGGAACCTTTCCATTTATAACTTTTCGGTTTTTACCTTAAAAGAATGTTATCAGTATTGCTTAATTAAGCAATATTTCATCCATTATACTTAGGTAACATACTTCCAAACGAATGCTAGTACTAGTATCTTTAGATACTTTGATAGATTTATATAAAGTATGTATAAAAATTTTTCAAACACTCGGGCAGCGTCGAAAGCTTGCAGGGAATTGGCTTGAAGTTTGCAGTGGCAAAGTTCTCTATTCATATGTATATTGACATCAGTGTTCGAGCCAAATTCTCATCAGAGAGTGTTTTCTAAGCAGCCAAAAAAGGAATTATCTGATTAAGACTCGTACCAAACACAAAAAAAAAAGACTTTATCATTGGAATAGGCTCAACGGCTAAATCTTAAATCAAGATTTTTGCTTTCTTGATTTTTATTCTTAAAATTAGAACAAAAAATCTTTAAATCAGATTAAAAATTTGTAATTAACAATTAAAAGTCTTAAAATAAAAACGACATTGTTAAACTAATAAAAAAAAAATCCTTGCAATACCTCTCTGACCATTTGATCACGATTTCAGGACTTAAGTCTTGAAATCGTACTGTTTTTTATTAGTTTGATTTATTTCACGACCTTAAAATCAAATTTAATAAAAACAGTTTTTTCTAAAGATTGTAATAAAAATAGACTATTTATAATAATTTTCAGATGTATACTTATTTTTTCCAAAAATTTATTTCGAACTTCAAGGAAATCGAAATTTTGTCCAGAAACGACTTCATCCAAATGATCTCGAAGGCGCATCTTATTATAGAAACTACTTGATTTTTGAAAATATTGTATATGTATATAGAGTAATCTAAGCCATACCACACAAAAAGTTATATTAGTGTGTAGTGATTTACTTTTTTTTTTATAAATGTTGGATCATAACCTTTAGAATCATGGGTTGATTGCCAATAAAATAAGTATTCGAGAAAAAAAAAACTATTTTATAGCGTGAAAAACTTTTCGCTCTATAAAAAGTTCACTGAATTTTTTTTGAGTATTAGGTTATGTGTTCCACCCAGATTAACTTATTAGAACCATCTGTTTCCGATGTTTCTATTGATCTCAGCCCATCTTAAAGTGAAATTCTGCTTGCTTTACCTAAATAAGCTGCAATATTAAGTCTTAATTGGAGGCTCCAATTATTTCAGGCCTTAAAGATATTTTTCGAAATTATTGAAATTTTTGTAGAGTCTGACAGAATAATTGCCAATAAATAAAAATTGGTTGAGAAACTTTCTTTCCGTTCCAACGAATTTTGCTTGTAATAAATTATCTCTAATTCGTCCAGCTTCACTTTATAAAAACATCTGCTACGGCTTGCGATATTTCCGCAGCTATCGGTCCATCTCTAATGTATTTTACCACAACAGATGATATCTGATAATTGCAGTGTATACAACAAACTGAAATTGTTAAAATAGTTTACAACAGTTGTTGCAATTGCATCGTGGATCGTTTTTTATTGTTTGTCTTTCTCAGGCTGGAGGGATCGTGTGTTTATTTTCTGTTTTGGCTACGGGATTCTGTTGGACTTTTTTTTTTGGTTAATTTACATGACAAGATAGCCACAACAACAACAAGAATTATTCGAAAGTCAGTCAGTCAACAGAAACAACAACAAACAGCTGCAGAACAAGGTAAATAAATTGTAGATACTTTTGTATCTTGCAAGTTAACTAGACTGTTACAAAATGTTACACGCAGTGTGTGTGTGTATCTGTGTGTAGGGCACTTGTTGTTGTCGCTTTGCTTTTTGACTTGGTTGTGGTTTAGGGTTTCTCGCTTGGGTTTTGGCTTGGCTTGCTTTGGTTCAGCGCCATTCTAGGTTAGTTACACCACACCGCAACAAACAATGCGTTGTATCTTGCAGATACTTAGCAGCAGCAGCGCAGCCGCCGCCTTTCACAGCGCCACATAGTTTACAGTTACAAAGTGAAGAAGAACGCGACAACAACAACAATAACAACAACAAAAAGAGCAACAAATATTACAAGTACTACAAAAATTTTTTCCGCAGCATCGTCGCAAAAAATTAGCATTCTTTTAAAATATTTATGTAGCTATAGCCTGTTTTTTTCCTTTCCAACTTTTTCCAGTTTCCAGTTGTTGGATAGCGTGCATCTTTGACCTCTGTGTGTGTGTTAATCTCAGATTATGCATCAAGACATCAATTTAAAGCCTGTAAATATTTATAAACTTGCATTGGCTTCTAATTACATTTAAAATGCTTTCAAGTCAAACTAGTCGCTAGTCATAATGACGTAAGCGAATGGAGCGGAGCTTACACACTTTGGTGAGATCATTTTGGAGCGTATTGTAAGAGACTGGTCTATGGTCTCTGGGTCTTAGCTAAGATCGGGGCGGCAAGTTGGCGTCATTGATGTTTGTCAACATTTAATGCTTGGAAGGCGTTCAAGTTCAACTTGTTTGACTTTTTTTTTTATTTTGATCAAGCGTGAAAAATTATTATGGCAGCTGCTGGAAAAAGAGGCTTGCTTGAATAGTCCATGAAATTTTATGCTCTTTTGGGTAATGTGTGATATTTGAAATTAATATGATGGCGGTATTTCTGATCAACGAATTTTAAGATAGGAGTAACTATTGGGGCTTCCTTTTTCTTTTGATACAAATTTTATTACTAACTGGAATCGGATCGTCGATATATCGGTAACGAATTGATCACGAAATGCTCGATTTTCAAAATGTTAGAACTGTGTCTCTCACTCCCTAGTTCAAGTTAGAGTATTTAAATTATTGGCTATAACTACTATAAGTTCCATACATGGCTATATCGATGTTTGTGCTGATCAAGAACTTTTGCCTAATAATGTTTGAATTAACACTATCTACAAAAAAAATTGATTCCGTTTTCGTACGATTTCATAAAGAGGCTTGCTTGAATAGTCCATGGAACTTAATATTCGAATTTTTAATGTGAAATTTTTAAATGTATATGACGATGGGGTATAAGATAATTTTTATTCAATTTTAGATTTTGGTATAGGAGCAACTATAACTACTTCCCTTTTGATACAAACCTTCTTATAAACTGGTGTCTGATCGTCGATATATAGAGAATCCAAATATCGGTAACGAATATACAGTATCGATCATGAAGGGTTTGATTTTTGAAATATCAGACATTGTGCCTTACATCTCTAGTTCAAATTATGCAATACCGAAGTTCCATACATGGCTATATGTTCCCTGGTGTTTGTGCTGATCAAGAATATACACCTAAATTTGTTTTAATTAACATGGTCTAAAAAAAGTAATTGCATTTTTGCACGAGATCATTCGATTAAAGAAATATTTAAATAAAATAATTTAAAATATATTTTGTAATCTTATAGGAATCTGTCAAGAATTTAGTTTGGGAATATCCCTTTCATATTTATTTTTATATCTTGCATATATTTTCTCTGGAACTTATTTAACATGTAAAAATGGAACAGATTTATGAGCTTCGCTCGAGAATTTCGAGACGAAATTTAATGCTACTTTAAAAATATTTCATGAAAATCCAATGCGAAAACCTATTTCAAGTTTCAACTTATCATCTTTTTATTCCCAGTCGTAACTCTTTTTTATTTGTATATTGGGCACTATAAAATTTTTTTACTTTTAAAGAGTATTTCGTACTTATTGTAATGTTATATATTGTTATAATATTGAATGCTTTGTCTTAATGATAAGATTGAAGGTAGGGGGCTCCGGTCCCTGTGTGCATGCTGCTCTGATATTCGTAACTGAAATAGAAAAGTTGCCGATGACTCCTTTGATGCTGTTCTGTTTCCATTTATTACTTTATTTTATTCACTCCTAAAATTGAATTTAGATATTGCAAAGCTTACCTTAAATTCACACTGCACAAATGCCTATATATTGCAATTAATACAAAATTTCAAAGTTTTCTTGAAAATATTTGTTATAACAAAGAATTAATGCCATCAAATATTGAAACAAATGTAAACAACAAAATTGAAATAATGTCTAGTGAATTGTTGTTCAAGGGTTATTATTGCTGTCTTTGATATTTATTTTTATTTATGACTAGCCGGCCTCCGCTTCGCTCCGGCACGCTCGCTTCGCTCGCTCGTCTAGGTCTTTATCCTACACAGTATATGGTGTATACTAATTTGTTTGTTTCATTTGTGTATTTTTTAATTGTGTATGCATGTCGACCTTCTGACATTTGTTTGAGAGAATCGCTGATGAAAAAGGAATCGTATTTTTTAAAGCAAGAATATTGAATGTGGTAAACGCAAATAAATAATCATTATTTCATTAAATTTGCTCGAACTGAAAAGAACATCATAATTGAGGTAGCAAATTTTAATGGCATAGTAACTTTTTGATTTAGTTTATTTGATTGTTATTTCTATTGGTTTACTTTCTCGTTGTTCAGATCTAAAATGAATAATATAAGTAATAATATAAGAATAAGTGTGCCGATGCCAGACGAAGAGGATGTGCCATTTGATTATTTTGAGCAGTTGAACATGAAATATCCGACAGCTGAAACGTTCAATTTAAATTGGAAATGCAATCTCTTTCACGAAGATGTTCGTTCTTCACTCATAAACTTTCAAAATGTGAAAAATCTCAATTTGTTTCTGGAAGAAAATTTCAAGCAAATACCGGTCACGCCACCATTTATGTTTCCAAACCTGCAATCTTTCCGATTGGAAAACATCGTCCGATTGACCGATGAATGGATTAATTTCATCATAAAATTTTCAACCATTCGCCATCTTTACATTTTAACCATGTTTGATGGAGATTTTCTTCATTTTGTTGAATCATTAATCTGTATGCATAATAGTTCATGGTGCTAACTTTTTTGTTTGTTTCTTCACCTGCGATAATGATAGCAAAAGAAAAAAATAGCAACTATTTGAGGTCTTTTATGATTGAGTTCAAATATGTATTCACTCACCATTTGACGGGTTAATCATTTTGATATTTAAATGATAGCCATCCTCGCCATGGCAAAATAGTATTGGATATTGCAAAGCATCATAGGAATGATGCGTTTCTGACACTCGTTGAAGTTGATTATTTTTTCGTTGAAGCACAATGTCGCGCGATTGGAAGTCTTCTCCAACAATCACTATGGCAACATCTTCGATTGTTGGAGCATTAAATCTTCTTGAGTGTTCACCAATAGGCGTCTTATCAGCTCGAATAACAATATAATGATTGTCGGACGGCATTCGATGTATTGCTGTTCGGAACAATTGAACTAAATCATTATGTTCATGAAACAAACGTTGTAATTGTGCAACTTTTTCTCTTTTTGTGTTACAACCGATAGCACACCGACGATCAACTTCGTCGGTCGAATTGCCAATGAAATATATTTGTAGAAATTGATATTTTTCATCTGCAAAAGGCAACAATGAGCCTGCTCTTAATCGATTCAACTCATTCCTTTGTGAACGTTGTTCCTCAGCTTCAGCTTTTCATTGGGATGATTGCAATTGAGTTCTACGCGAATTTCTACCAATGTTACGTCTTTTTGGCGGCATTATGTGCAAATATTGATCTGATCATATGTATTTTACATAGAAATCAAAACATGAATCGTTTATGATTTTTGTGTTTCCTTTCGACAAAAACTATTAACTAAAAAATATTAGTTAATCTGACAATGTACACAATGCAAACATAAATAAAAAAAAATTTTGCATTGGAAAATCAAATTGTCCTTTTAGTATTTTCGTCGCAATTTTGTTATATTTTCTCAACCTTAAACCATCCTTAAACTTCCACGAACATTTCAAGACCAAAATTAGCCAATTCGGTCTAGCCATTCACGCGTGATGCCGTGACCAAGGAAAACGGGTTTCATTTTTATATATAGCTGACCCGACAGACTTCGTCCTGTCAAAAAGATTTGTAATGTGGCAGTTTTTTTGCCTACGTATTTAAAAAAAATCTCCTGAACAGAACCGTCACCCTGGTGATAGGGCGTTGTGAATAAAAAATAATTAAATAAAACATATATAAGGATTTAAAAGTAAGTAATCGCTTTATTGTTAATCATGTGAATCATAATTATTATTATTATCATTGTAGTGCTTTGTGGTATACGATGTTTTTTGTTTGATTACCTGGCGCATAGATAAACAAATCTGATGGTTTTCCAACACGGGAACAGGCAACATACAATTGACCATGTGAGAAACATGGGTTTTCTAGATTAATACCACAAACACTTAATGATTGCCATGCAATCCAGGATCTACTTGTACATTAGGGATTTCAGCTGATATCACTGCATCAACTTCATTTGGCCTTATCTTTTCAACCAACCAAATCAAAATGTGTGCATGTGGCAATCCTCGTTTCTGCCACTCCACAGAATACATCCAGCAGCGTGTCTCACCAAACACATTATGTTTTACGATGAAATCCATTAAAGATTTCAACTTTTGTCTAAAGACTCTGGCTGTAATATCATGACGATCAATGGGTGATTGCCCAGGGAATAACTCCTGCTTGATTTCTATCCATTGCGGATTGCATGTAAATGTGATGAACAAATCTGCTGTACCATAATGACGAACATACGACATGGCATCTTGAGCATATTCGTGCATATGCCGAGGGCTTCCGATGTATGTTGCTGGAAGAATAGTCATCCGACCGACATTCTGTGCATTTCCATCAGTATTAATCGCATCTCGAAGGTGAATATACTCTTCAGATCGGAGTTTGGTTTGATTCAACCTGATGAATGTTAATCTCTCCGTTTCAATTTTAACATACATGTCTACAACATATTTGTGATATAATCGCCGACATTTCAATATGTGATTTTCTTCATTTTCCCGAATCATTAGGCGGTATGAATAATAGTTCATTGAACTGACTTTTTTGTTGGTTTCAGAACCTGTAAATATATTTTGTTTTAATAACATTCAAATATAAAATTAAAATACATAATATAATGACTGAGATATTATCGCCATAGCTAAACTAATATTTTAGTTACCTGTAATGGGATTTATCATTTTTATTGAGAAATCGTAGCCATCTTCACCTTGCCAAAATATAATGGGATATTGCAGTGCATCATATGAGCGGTGTGTTTCCTTTATACGTTGTAATTGATCATTCCGACGATGTAAAACAATATCACGGGATTCCAAGTTTTCTCCAACTACAACGATAGCAACTTCATCAATAGTTGGTGCATTAAAACGTCTTGTATGTTGACCTGCAGGTGTTTTATCAGCTCTGATTACAATTTTGTGATTATCGGATGGCATCAGATCCAGGGCAGTTTTAAACAATATAATCAATTGATTGTGTTGATGAAATAAAGTTTGTAATTGTTCTACAATAGACCTCTTTACTAAATTGTTATGTGCACAACGCAGATCAATTTCTTGTGCTGAATTGCCCATAAAATAAATTTGCAGGAATTTGTTGTCGCTATCTGACACTGGTAACAGTGAACCTGCTCTGTGATATATTTGCCCTTGTATCTGTAAATAATATGAGTAATATGTTCGCTAAAATAATTATGAGTAACTGCTATAATACATACCTTGAAAGTTGGCATAAAATTTTCCCGAACTACATTTGTTGCCCCAAATGAAGTCATTTGAAAGCAATTGTTATATTGTTGGATATGTGTCAAAAAGTGTATAGAATCTGTTCCTATTCCTGAAACCAATGAGTACAATGGTTCTGGTGGTGGATCCAATGGTATCAATTTTACTTTACCATTTGCGCAACACAATCCATTGGCTTCGTTTTTGTATTTTAATGCCTTACAGTGTGAGCAAACCGAGTTCATAGAACCAATAACAACACATTGGTAGTTACTGTAGTCAATTGACACATCGTAACTGAAAGCAGCTCGATTCAAACTTGCGCGATTATTAGTAGAATGTCGCGCTCGCGCTTCACGCGTTTGTGATATCCGAATTCTTTCACGTTCATTTCGATTTCGATCAGTACGATTTGATTGGTAATTAGCTTGGTTTGTAGCATTTCTGGTTCTTCTACCTAAATTGCTTCGTCTTATAGGAGGCATATCAAATATTAATTATTTTTTCACTAATCACGAACTAAACAAACACTAACTAAGTAAACACTCTGCACAAAACACGATATACGAATTTGTTTCGTGTATCAGTTGACAAAAGCAAACTTAAATTAGGTCACAGACAACTTTTTTTTTTTAAATTTGATATGACTTGAAGTCAAAGTCGTAGTTGACTACGTTTTAGTTACAAATTATTTGTATGGGAAAAAGAAAAGGGCTATTTTTAGGGTTTTTCCAGCAAAATTTCTAATTAAAAAAAAAAAAAAACGTAAAAACCATCCTTGAACTTCAACGAACATTTTAAAAAAAGATTTGGCCAAATTGGTCGAGGCGTTGTTGAGTTATGCGCTTAGCAACACATTTTGCGATTCATTTTTATATTATAGATTTCAATGTATCGACTTACTTTGTTCACATCGTATGAGGTGTTGCTATCAAATAGTGTAAGTTTCATCTCGAGGCATTCAAGTGTACGAACACAATCGGTACCACACTGATTTTATTGATGTATTTATATATCAATTTAAAAAGAAGAGAAGTAAAATTCTTTTAGTTTCTTTAATGAAAAAAATCGTGCTTTAAGCTAAAATAAAATGTTTTTTTAAGTTCGAAAATTATATTGTAGTTTAACTTTTAATGGATCGGTAGTAAAATATATTTTAGTTATAGCCTAAGCCATATGTTGTTGTCTTTTAAAATTATTGAATATCCAATCACGAATAACTGCAAATAGTATCAAAACACTACCTTTTAAAAAAATTCTCGAAAACATTTCTTTAAAAAAAATGTGATCACAAAATTTCACTAAAAATCTCCTAATTTTTAAGGTGTTATCGATAATTGGCTACCAATTGACCAAGTTGGACAGATTTGGAACCTGCCTTTTTTATTTTAATGAAGTTTTTTAGTTAATAGAAATTGTGAAAACATTCCCACTTAAAAAAAATATTCATCTATAAATACTTTTGGGAGGCACCAAAAGTAGGATATTCTTTGATGTGGATGTGCTGTAGAGTTGGGCATCGTGACTATAAAATAGATTCTTGTTTATTGAGCATTTGTATGAGGCAGAAAAACGGTTTGGGGCTCTCAGCAACTTTTGATTCTTTGATTAATTTTAAACATTTTAAACTATGGGTCAAAATATTCAAAAAACGACTTAGGCCTTCATTTACAACACCAAAAATGTTATTTTTCCTATTTGCAAATGAGTATTTATTTCCGGGTTTTTGAGTTCGAGAAATGTAATTAAAGTTTTGAATTTTTGTTTTCGCTATTTTAAATTATGGGAATAAATTTAAGTGAATTTTGTATATTCTTCTTTTCCTTTTCCTTCGTTTTAGTCCGATTAATCGATTAAAACGATTTTTTGATGAGAATCAGTTGAAAAGATCGATTCTCAAAAATTGAAGATCGAGCCCATCTCTAATGTACTGCTCTTAAAATTACGTCCAGAGGTATTTTGACTATTTTTATTGGAACTGTCTAGATTTAACTTTTATGTACAATCGCCATCGAAGATATCCAACTCGCTCTATAAAGCATTTGCATGGCTTTATTCCTTAGATTTTCGTTTGATTTTATAGTTAAGTATTATAAATTTAAGATAAGTAATTTTGAAATTTGGAAGCTCAAAGATCTTAATATAACATAAGTATAGACCTAAGTGACCGATAGGTGCAATAAGATTTTAAGAGTATAAATCATTCATTTATCGAGCTATCGTTTCAAATTTGGCAAGCAAAATATTTTGAAGAATCGAATAACTATGCCGAATTTATTGGATATCTTTTTTTTTATTTTATTTGAGTCTAAATATGTCCTCAAAATCAATATCATTTAAATAACACTAGTTTACACGAAAAATTAACCGTCCGAAAAAATTGGTTTTGGTCACTTTTTTTTAGTTATTTGTCAACTATTTGTAAAAAAATGGTGCTTAAGAAAAAAGTTGTAGTTTTTGTGTTTCTCGACCCAAAATTACCATAATAAAAAATTTTATACGAAGGTTCTGACCCTTAAATTTGCAAACAAGTGTATTTTGCTTCCTATTTTCTCTAAAGTTAAAGGTCCTTATGGTAAGAGATTACTTTCAAAAAATTAGCAAGCCTTTTTGAAGAGTTGTAGCTTTAAAGATTTGCAAAAAAAATTGTATTAGTTTAATTTGCTCTTTACTCTTCAGCCTGCCCTCGTAGTATAATGTTTTGTTATACATTTAACAATTTGATAAAAATAAAAATTAAAATTAAATTCTTTTTTTGTCTTTACTGTGTTCCATTGCTCTTTAGCCTGCCTTATATTATTGTGTCTTGACTTATAAATATTTTACTAATTTGGTTCAAATTTAACTATAGCATAATTTGGAAAAAGCTAAAACAATTATTCATTTTCGAAACAATTGTTCACACCTTTTGAAATGATAATCATTAAGCCTGACTTCGTCTATATTATTTTTTTTTTTGTTTGTTTGTACTATAAAATTGTGCTTATTTTATTCTAAATTCAACTATTATATCATTTTGCGTTGAAATCTGAAACAATCGAAAACACCTCTCGATCCCACTGCCCGCATAAATATCTCAACTTAACCTTTTTCTTAAATTAATTCCCATGCTCTATAAGCATGAAATGACACAATTGCACAATTTATTATTTATCATTCATTTGAACTTATTTTTGCTGATCATTTACAATTCAAAAATTATAACAACAATAACAATAGCCAAAGTACAATAGAATTAGTTGCAGTTATTGTTGCTGCTGTTGTTGTTGTTGTTGCTGTTGTGCGTGCGCCAATTTGATGAGTGATATTGAAGCCTCATTAAGACGGATGTCAAAGCGCCACACAGATACGAAATTCTTGCTTACATTAGTGTTTGTGAGTGTGTTAGTAGCTCAGTCAGTCAGTCAGTCAGTTGGTGAGTCTGTCAATCGCACAACTGGAGCACTTTTGATAACACAAAAACCGCAGAGTGATGCGCATTTCAAATGCAATTCAAACCGTCGACAACAAAAAGAGGAGCCCAGCATTCTACAACAACAATATAAACAACAATAACAAGAACAACCCATGGCAACAGCTGTTGGGTGAGAGCTGGAGCTGAAGCTGGTGGAGCACTGTCAGGGGACAATCAGTGTGGAACAAAACTATTTGAAATGAGCATCCTCTGCTGTTGTTGTCGTTCTTGTTTTCCAACTACTCAGTGACATCGTGTCAATTACAAGCCATACTCAAAAAGTAAACAACTAGAGAATTAAACGCACTATAAAAAGTTTACAAAGAAATTTATTTTTGGTAAACTTGGTCACCCTAGTTAAATTTTAAGCAGTAAATGCTTAAAAGCTTCATTGTTTATTTAGTATTGATTTTTGATAAAATTTTAAAGGATGGGCAATGAAAATGAAAGTTTATCTGTATTCTTGAAGGTTTATTTATAAATTGGCACGGAAAATAATAATAATACACGGCGGTCCATTTAAAAATTGCAAACACTAGATGGTCCACCCTTTATAATAAAATTTTACTTCTAAGCTATTTTCTGATGTTTTCGCACTTTTTGAATTATAGACCCTTAGGCAAAATTTATTTCCTTCCTGTAAAAAAATGTCGTATCGTATCATATCTTATCGTTTCACTAAGCTTCAGAAGATTCTTAGCGTTAAGAAGCGAGCCAACGAGAGAGCTTGGTTCCAGATTCAAGAACTAATTTGGAAGATCTTTAAGCTAAAGATCTTTCACTGACAAAATGTTGGATACATGTACCCCACTTTTATCCAAAATTTTTTGGCCTCCATAAGAATTGTATAGAAAAATTATATCTCAATTTTATGACAACATTAATGTTATATTTTGAGGCGCTTCATCTCGGATTTCTATTTTCAAAATATTGCAAATACAATAATAAATAATTTTTAAGGTTGGAATGCTATATATATATATAGTATATAATATTTAAAATTTTTTTCCTCTTTTTTTATTTAAACCAGTTGAAGAGTCATTACATTTTTCTTGGATTGTCTTCAGATTTTGCCTTGAAACTTTTTTTGATATTTGAGGCAAGCTCAATCATATAAAATCGGAATATTTATTTTTATACCCTGTACCGTATAGTACAAAGGGTATACTAAGTAAGTTTGTGCAAGCTGAAAATGTATGTAACATATAGAAGGAGTTGTCGGAGACACCCCAAAGTTACCTAAAATATGATCAGGGTGACTAGTGAAGTACATATATGTACCCATGTCTATCCGCCCGTCTGTCCGTTTGAGTGCCTAAATCTCAGAGATGATAAGAGCTAGAGTTACCAAACTTTCAGATTAGATCCCATATTATTCCATAGGAGACAAGTTTATTTAATTTTTTTGATATCGGGGATATATTATATAGCTCCCATATGGATGTTTGAGACGACCTCGACAAAAAAAAAGGTTTTAGATAGATAATCCGTTTGTTCATGAAGATATCGTAACCAAATTATAATTATTATATATTGGTATTCAAAATTGTTTATGGTTCCCAAGCACTGTACCAAATTTCATCAAAATCGGTTGACTATATCATATAGCTCCCATAGGGCCGATCTTCCAAAAAATCGATCTTTTAACAAAATTTGTTGTGTTTCGTTTGTTTGTTAAGATATTGGGACCAAATTTGATATTCGTGAGTATTTTATAGTTCCTAAGCACTGTACTAAATTTAATCCAAATCGGTTAACTATATCATATAGCTCCAATAGGACCAATCGGTCCAAAAACACGTTTTTTATACAAAATTCGATGTGTTTCGTTTGTTTGTAAAGATATTTGAACTAAATTCGGCATTCAGATCTTTTTAAGGCATTCAAGCACTGTGTCAAATTTTATTGAAATCGGTTGACTATTTCATATAGCTCCCATAGGAACGATAGGTCAAAAAAGTTTTTTGCTTAAAAATTATTCTGTTTTTGGTTTTTTGTGAAGGAACCGGATTTTATTGCAAGCTAGTGGTACAGGGTATCCCAAAGTCGTCCACGCCCGACTTTACGTACGCCATTTTTTAATTTGAACTAGCGGAAGAGTCCTCTAATATTATTCTTGCATTGTCTTTAGATTTTGCCTTGGAACTTTTCAGATCTTTGGGCTTGACATCGTAAAATATCCGAACTTCCATGCTCGGCACTTTTTCAAATCAAAAACGAAATACTAAATGTAAAGAAAATTTTTATTTTAATTTTTTGGTCGTTTGTTTTTCTACCCTGTACCTAAAAGTACAAAGGGTAAACTAGATTTGTTCAATGTATGTAAGGGACAGAAGGAGGCGAGGCAGACCCCAAGTCCTTTATATCAAAATGCGTACATAATCTCGTGTAGCGATACAGATATATCAGTCCGTACGTCTATCCGAATGAACGCCTAGATCTCGGAAGACTAGAAGAGCTAGAAACTTTACCAGCTGGTGCGCATATTTCCTTAGAAGATGAAGTTTGTTGAATCATGTCAATATCTTTCCCCGATCCTCCGCAGTAAATTTTCGCGGTTTTTCATATTTCAATATTTTCATCTGAAATTTAACAGAGTGATTCTTTACGGTTTCGCGCATCTTTATGCCAAAAGCGAACAAAATCGGACAAATACAACAAAAGCTATAGTCAAAAATATACAAACTGCGTCAATGTTTGACTCTACCTAATTAGGGTTAAAAGTGACCTCGAATCACAATTTTTGGTAAGCTGATTCATGCGGCTCTAATGAACAAATCCACATCCAATTTTTATCGATGCGGGCCTCCATCCCTCCCTTTGGATTTACTGCGTTTTCTCCCACAACCCACAACATATTAACTTGAAATTAATCCCATATACTTTAAATAGCTGTTCTGACGTAATTCGAGTTTCATCACAATCGGTAAAAATTTTCGGAAACTATAGGTATGAATATGGAATTTCGTCAAACAAAATTAATTCCAATTGGATTTCTTCGATAGAAAAGGTACAGGGTATTCCACTGCCGGGCACAGCCTCGACTGTATCACATTTTTTATTATAAAGATATAAGATTTTTAACAATTTTTTTGTCAATTCGTAAATTAAAGTTCATCATCTTTAAATTGTCAAGTTTTCATTCCTTTTTAAATGACTTATGTACAAAAATTTAAATTTCTTGTTATAAGAAACACTTTATCATTCCAAGGCTATTTTCGCTCAAGCTATATAAAATAAAACGACAGCTTCCAAAATGTTTCCTCATAAAATATGACAAATTGCTTTTGGCTCTATTTTTATTGCCTTGGTAATCGGCAGATGCTTCAAAGTATCACCCACGTTTCCGTCATTCCACTGCCAATCTCACCACAAATTGAATATACCTTTCTAGCTAAATTTCAGAAAATATTATTTAAACTAATGGAATAGCACGCTGACCGCTCACCGAGTGCAAATTGATAATAAAATTGGGCGCACAAGCTCGGACAACAAATTCAACGACACTTTTTGCAGGCAGGGAGGCAGCATCAGTGCCACAAATCTTCCTCTTGTTGTTGTTGTTGTTGTTGCACAGTCTGTCAATGGGTTGCAGTTGTCACCCAAGTGGGTCAATGTGAGCCGAGTGACGTTACGCAAAGGAAAAACGACAAAACTAAATTCAATTAGAACTACATACAAAATTTGCACAGATAGAGAGAGAGAGAGGTAGAGAGAAAGAGAGTAATAGTGCTGAAAAATCATAGAATACATAACATAAGGTGATAAAAACTAATGGGCAACAGTTGGAAAATATCATTCCCGTCTAGAGATGGGAGCGGAACCATTACGTTGCTTGTTTTTACTTGAAAACTAGTCTTGTGCGGTTTTTGTGAGGCCTTTGAGAGGCATTAACACGAGTACCGAAAAAGCAGGAAAATTTTTTCATATTCACACTTGAAATAAGAGTATGAGCGGTTAATGCTCATTGTTGCTATCGGTATATCGAAAAAAAACAGCTGGGAATTAAATTCGATTTTTTTTTACATACAAAGCAAGCGCCTAAAGGAATGATGCTTTGAAAAAAAAAGGAGGAAATGTTTGAGTTTCTTATCTAATTATCGAAAAAAAATAAACTCACAAATTTGAGAAAAAGTAAGTTTGGGGAAACAATGTGTACATTTTTGTTTTCTTTATTAAATTTATTTTTTTAAATTAAATAAAGGCAATTTTTTTTACTCATGTTAAGGGATTTCATAAAGCTTATATATATAGAGAGCAAAAAAATTTAGTTTTTTAAAGAAATCCCTTTTAAATTACATAAATATTCTATGTGATTCTTTTATAAACAATTTTTTTATATTTTTGAATGCAATAAATGTAAAAGATTTTAAGAATTTTTAAAGAAAAGCTTAATTTTGAAGGCTTTTTCTTTATTTTATACATAATTTGGCGTTTTTGAAAACATAAAAAAAATTTTTTTTTTAATTTGATATAAAAAGTTATTTCACTCACGTTGCGAGATTTCATAAAGCTTATATATATAGAGTGTGAATGTATTTTTTTTTTTAAAAATTAAATATAATAATCTGTGATTCTTGTATTATTTTTTGAATACAATAAGTGCACGGGTGTTTTTTAGAATTTTTAAAGAAATGTATAATTTTTAAAGCTTTTTTAATTTTCTACATAATTTGGCGTTTTTTTTTTTAATTTCTAAATTATTTTTATTTTGAGATATTGCTGAATTGATTGCCAATGAATAAATATCTGCAAAAAAATAAAAAATAATTACATTTTTTATTATTTTAAAAGTAAAAGCTAATTTGAAAATGTTTATTTATTTAAAATTTTTGTAAAATGGGTACCATTTTTGGATATTTTATTATTAACATTATTTTTAGAATTGGTTTTCTTTTTTTTTACAATTCCAACCGCAATTTTAACTATAACATTCATTCGCGTGTAATTTTTCTTGGAAGAAAAGTTTATTTTCGAAAGATATATTAATTAGAAATTTTCGCAAAATGTGAATTTTTAATAAAATAGCGCCGAACTTAGATAACTAGGGGTCACTTTTTGGGTTGATCCGATCTCTTTGACTTTGAAAATTTATACTGTATGGGATAAAGCTAGAAGAGAATGGCAACCAACTAAGTTTTTATTTCAAAATTTCGATTATTTAACTAGTTATCGATATCTGAAAATAAAGTTTTTAATTTTTAGACTTTTCTTTGCTAAGCCATACGGATTCCTTATATATATATAGGATAAATGTTTTAGCGAATAATGACATCGACGCATTTTTTTTCTTGAAAGACCAAATTTTTCATTTAAAAAACAACATTTTTGTAATTTTCCTAACTTTTTTTTTATTATTTGTATCATTATTTTTTGTTGGTTTTGACATTTACATCTGCATGACTTTTTTTATTTTCGCCAATTTTTTTATTTTAAAATTGCGATTATTTTATAAGTTATCGATAGCTCAAAATTAAATTTTTAATTTTTAGACTTTTCTTTGTTAAGCCATATTTCCTAAACGAATAAAAACATCGATTCAAGTTTGTCTTCATGAAAGAGAATATTTTTTAATTTAAAGAAAAAATTAAATTTTTCTTAATTTTCAATTTTTCTTGAAATTTTTATAGCGTTTAAAATATTTTTTTTATAATTTGCAAACTTTTTTTTTTTACCTACATTTACATCTGCATGACTTTTTTTTAACTTTTTTTTTGTTGTTTTTACATCTGAATGACTTTTTTTTTTAATTTTTTGAAAGTAAAAATTTTTCAATTAAAAAACATTTTAGACTTTTTCTTTAATTTTTTGTAAAATTGTTGATTTTTCTGAAATATTTTTAAACATTTAAAAAATATTTTTTTGAATAATTTGTATAATTTTTTTTTTGTCTTTAACATTTACATCTGACATGACTTTGTTTTTAAGCTCTGAATTTTTATTTTATTTTTTGCAGTTCATAATTTATTTATATTTACTATACGTGCTAATTTTTGTTTTTTATAATTATTATTTTGCATATATATTTTATTTATTAAAAATCAGCCATACCGTTTTGGCAAAAAAAGTTAATTTTTTTTTCTTATATTTATTTATTGACAATCAACCGATAAATTTAAAAGGTAACAATCCAATATAGATACAAAAGAATATCGAAACAAACTTTGTATAACGAAGTGTGATAAAATTATTTTTAAAAATATATTGATTTGAAGTTTAGGGAAGATTTTTTTTTTTAGTTTAAAAGAAATTAATAGTATTTATTAGCCCGAGTCATAACTATTTATTTTAACTATTATTTATTTCGTATATAAAGAACAATTTTAAGTAAAACCAGATATCACACAATTACTAATTTTTTGCATACTTTAAATTTTTATATGGTTAATCTCATATTTTATTCCAAATTAAAAAAGCTCATAAAAATAAAATTAATTTTTTTTCTCAATTTTTTTTTGGCAAATACTTATATTGGCATCCTATTTAAAATACAATAACTTTGCTTACGTATACCTATCGGCCAGGCCCCTCAGTTCAACTCTCCTCTCTATTCCCAAGATATATGTTATAGCCAATATGAAATTCTATAACTTACACTAACTATAAATTTTAAACACATGGCGCCAGGGTTGACACAGTAACATATACTATATATAAATGACATACTATATAATATACATATATGATTGTATATAGACCTGTTCACAGTTACCATATCTCCATGTAGCCCATTTTGTGTAATTTAAAAAGGGCAATAAAATATATCAAGCATACGCACCGCTGCCAGCAGCAACAAATACAATCTACAAAAACTTCAATCATTAGTTGCCACAAACAAAAACAAATAGGTTGAGGGGAGGGGGAGGTGTGGCTGTGTGTGGAGTGAGTGAAAAATGAAAATTTCAACAACAATGTTGTCACATATACTGCGTGTGTGTGTGCGTGCGTGTGTGTAATGTGGCAGGGGGGTGGGGTAGTGTGTGGGCGATAAAGATACTAAAAACGCCCCCACACAATCTCCGGAACGACGACGTTGGAACTGTTGGCGATGGCATCGCAGCTGCATATCAAAAGATTAAAGCGCAACACAAAGAGAACAAAAAAAGGAGGAAAAAAGAAAAAAAAAAGCATAATTCCAAAAAGTGTTTATGTCAAAGCAAAGTAAAGAAGTAGGGAAAGAAAACACAAAAGTTGGGAGTAAAAAAGACAACAACAAAGTTTAACGGGGAAAACAAATTTGGAATGGAAATGGAAAAGCTAATTTCGAGGCGTCAAAGTTTATATGCTCTTGCTGGTAAAAAATTCAAGATTTTTTTTGGTGGGATGCAGTAAAAAGTTTATTTAGTTGAAGATTTAATCTGTTTTTTGTTTGAAAAAACTGAATTAAAGTTGCTCCATTTTGACAGTTTTTTTATGATTACATTTATGCCTAATAGTATTTATTCTTTTTTTTATAAATATATGATTGACATTATTTATATATTGCAAAGACTTAATAGCCAAAGTAATCGAGACCTTTGCTTAATTTTTTTTAAATCTTAAATCATTTTCTGGAAAACTAATATTGATCGGAAATCAGAAGATCTAGATCTAGCCTAGTTATTGTTTAAATTTATTTTTCTCAAATTTTGATAATCAATCCTTTTTTAGTGATGTCAAGACAAAAAAATTCTGGGAAATTTTTGTAAAATAAAATAAACTATAAGAAGACACAAGGCTTAAAAAGTATTTTGTACAATCCCAAAATAAAAATAAACTTGAAAAATTTCGAATTGTCGAGAATTTTTTTAGTTTCCTAAAATTACAAAAAATTGTATTTCTTGTTATAAAAAACTTTCTTATTCCAAGGTAGTTTTTGCTCAAGAAAGCCGAAAGACAGGTGGTAACGACAAGACTCCCCCTGGCTCCAAATTTTGTAAAGAAAGAAAAGGTTCTTTAAGTTTTTTTTTCGAAAGCTAAAAAAAGAAGAAGCTTTATTTAAATTCTAACTTTCAAGCATAGTCGATAACTACTTTTTCCCGCAAAAATAAATGCGCTTAGACACCTTCCAGATTCAATATGTGGCCCCATAATTAGACTCGAATTATACAATATAAGTTCGTAACTATTTAGAGGGGAACTAATAATTGAAATTGATTAATATATTATAAAAACATATCTGTATTTGAAATGATATAATTATAATACCAAATCCATAACAAGAAATCTATATTTAGTTTATGATTAAAGCTGCTAATCTTTGACATAGTATCTAAATAGTCACTTAGAGCCTAGGTCTTAACTCTGTTTTTTTCCTAAATCTTAGGAATATTTTATTAATTCAACTTTTAATTTAATTGATTAATTAATTAGTTTCCATTTTGCAAAAATTATTCATCAACACTTTTTCATTGGTATTTTTTAAAAATTAGTATGAAATTTCCGCTTGTCCGCGATCTGGTACAGAGACTTTTTTTAAAATTTTTCCTAAATACTTGGAATATTTTATAAAAACCCATAATGAAATTTTACTAAATTTGATTAATTAACACTTTTTTATTTAAATATTTAAAAAATTAGTATGAAGTTTCAAATTATTATATAAATTTCTTGCTGTGATTTAGTTCACAATGGCTCTATTAAAGACTTCTTTTAAAATTGTTTATATTTATTTAAACATGATGAAGTTTTATTAAATTTAAATGCGAAGTTCTTAATTATTATACAAAACCCCGTTGGCTATTAAAGACTTTTTAATTGATTGTATTTTTAATTATGATACTAAACTCCGATTGCGAAATGGCTCAAAATGGCTTTATAAAGATTCTTTTAAAATGTTTCCCAAATCCTTGGAATATTTTAAAAATATAGCCCATAATGAACTTTTTGCAAATGTAATTATTATAATTATAATTAACACTTTCTTATTGGTATATTTCAAAATTATTATGAAGATTTTAATTATTATACAAAATTCTGGATGCGATCTGGCTAAGAATGGCCCTGTAAAGACTACTTTAAAATTTTTTTTTCTAAATCCTTGGAATTTTTTATAAACTCAACCCATAATGTTGGTTTTGCTAATTTTATTTATTAACAATTTCTTATTGGTATATTTTAAAAATTAGAATTATGTTTTAAATTAATATTTATAAGAAAATTTCAGTTGCGATATGGTTCAAAAATACTCTTTTAAAGCCTTGTTTTAAAATTGTTTGTATTTATTTAAACATGAAGTTTTATTATGGACATATCCTATATTTTTGGTTATTTTAAAATTAAATGTCAAGTTCTGAATTATTATACGAAATTCCGGTAGGGATCTGCTTCAAAAGAATAACAGGCTCGTTCAAGTCCCAAGAATTTGCGCAATATGGGTTGCTGCTTCTAAAAAATTATTTTAAAATATTTGATATTTCTCAAAAATTATAATTTTTTTAATTTAAATTTAAACTAAAATTTTTACTTTCCACAAAGCATGGCATCCTGCCTCTAATAAAGACCTCTTTTTAAACTTTGTATTTTAAAAAAATAATAATAATTTTTTACTTTTAAATTTTAGACAACATTTTTAGCTACCATTTTTCAATATCTTTCGATATTAAATTTTTGTAAAGTTTTTTAAGTTTAAATGCGAAGTTCTGAGTTATTATACGAAGTTTCAGTTGGGATCTGGTTAAAAAAGAATGTAAGGCTCGTATAAGTTTTTTACTTTTCAATTTTAGACATTTTTAACTTCCTTTTTTATTCTTTCCATATTTAATTTTTGTGAAGTTTTTTAAGTGTAAATGCGAAGTTCACTATTATTATAGGAAGTTCCTCTTGGTATCTTCTTCGAAAAGAATAAAAGGCTCGTTCGCGTCCCTAACATTTTCTTCATGCCAGTATTGAACAATTCATACATTTTTTTTTTTCAATATTTATAAATTCTTTCACGTTAAAATGGTAAACTAAATTTTAAATAAAAATATAAATTTTTAAAGATAAACGAAATTCTTTAAAAATAAGTTGTTTGTGTAGAATTTTCTGACCGAATATCTACAATTCAGACTAATTTTTTTTATTATTATCATTATTAGGATCTTGATTCTTAATAGAGTTTTAACACATCGATGGGTATAAAAAAGCCGATCCGTCGTAAATTTGGGACCTTTTTTATTCCAAATAATCTCCAAAAAGTTCATATACCCTCCCAAAGTTCACTAACAAAAAAAAAAAATGAACGCTATGGCATTTATTGGGCAGATAATTTTTCTTCAAAAGACAAGCAAATGAAAATTTTTTGTTTATTTCCAACGTCTCATAGGAAAACTCATAAAAAAAGAACAGTATTTAGAATGCTCGTTGTTGTAGTTGTTTCTATTGTTGTTGTTGTCGTGTGACACATTTACAATTTCAACAATTTTCGGCTGAGATTGTAAAGCAACAAAAAATACTCTACATACATAAGGAAGAAGAAATGACTAAAATTGTAAATGGCAATTGAAATTAATTGGCTGCCATGTGTCTGTAGTTAGGGGGCGTGTAACAGGGGATCGAAGGAGAGGCGGGCTTTTGGAAACATTGCCTAATCCGAAAAAGCTGTTAAATTTGGTTCTGTGCAGAATTTTCATCCAATTAAAGTAAACAAGAAATGAGTTTTTTTTTGGTCTAGCTTGATTGAGCATAGAGCACAAAACTAATGTATCTCTGAGATACTTTTTATGTATCTACACATGATGTGTTCCATATATGTCGGTTGACTGTGTAACGAAGCGTTACGTATGTCAGTCAGTCAAAGGCAATATTATTGTACTCGTTGGATTTGGCAGCAAACTCAAACTAAATCAATAAAACATTTTGGGTTTGAATACTCTGCAGTGGGGTTGGTTGACTATGATGTGGTTTTTGCAATGATTGGGAGAGGTTTGGGTCAGAGTACAAATTGGAGATTAGTTATATATACATATTTTTTTTAATAATTCTAATTAATATTCTATGATTCTTACATAAATAATACATAATTTTTAAAAAATTGGGCTAGTTTTAAATGAAAAATATTCGTTTCGGTTAGTCATGCACAACCGAACTGGAAACTGTTGTTGGAACCCAAAAAAAATTAAATATTTATATAATAGGGCCGCTCCGATATTTTGTCGAAAATGAATCTTTATATTTTATTTTTTACTTATTCTTAAAATAGTGAATTTATTTTGAAAATCGGAGAGAACCTTAAAATTTTCATAGGTAAAAATCTTGTCTCTTTATTACTACATAAAAATGTTCATATGAGCAGATTGGTGAGGGAATCTTTAGAGAAAAAGAAAGTCTATTCCCGACGTCAAAGCGCCTTGAGTCTTTATATTGATAAGTTAGTTCTGAGCAGATTCTATTTTGCCTTCTTTACATTTTTCTTTGGACTCATTGGAAAAATTAAAGTATTGCTGATCTGGAACTATTTTTTTATATAAAGTGCACGTACAAAATATAAAAAACCATTTAGTATATAAAAACAATGAATAAAAAAAATGCTACTTCAAAAAAATATTATATTCATAATTTAATCTATATAAAACGAATAAACTAATTTTTCTTCTGTCTGATAAATATCAGTCATGATGGTGTTCTAGCAATTTCTTGTGGAAAATTTTGAATTTTTCCTATTTTTTTAGTTTCCTTTTCAGGAAATTTTTGGAACTTAGTGTAGTATTTCGTATTGCTCAGCAACCAAAAAAGCATATATGATAAGAATCCAAAAGGTGAAGGATAGATTTTATACGATATTTTTAGAAACGAAAAAGAATAGTAAGTCTATCTCTCGAACAAATTGAAAAGAAGACGAACGCGGGTGTCCACGCTGCAACGAATACCAACCAAGGGGCTCCGGTTCACTTATAAAGCTAGCAAGTGACGGAGCCCCCTAGAAAAGAAAAACATTTGAAATATAGTAGGTATGTAGAATTAAATTTAAACTTGCTAATTTGGGGACAATTTAGAAATTTTTTGAAAAATTGTCTCAAGGTTCTCGAGACCCTGGCATGATGTGGGCTTTCAGCCTCAAATTCGGATAAAGCGACCCCAAAAAATTGAATAAATGTCGTCGGAGGGCTGGACTTGATAAGAATGTTTATGAGGGTTTTTTGGGGATTTATCAAATTGATATTTTTAGACCTAGCATTCGAATAAAGGTAAACATTCTGTAAACGTGAACTCCCTTGGAAATTTTTAGCAGAACTTTAGCTGGCTGACCAATTCTCTCAGAGGACATACTTTGAGAACTGTAAACGTAGTCTGAATTTCAAATCCAAAATAGATTTTTTTTGTCCATTTTGGAACTCCCTTAAATATTTTTGTAACCATAACTTCAGCTGGTTAACCAACTCTTTCATGTATATCATATGTATATGTATATTTGGTATATACCAAAGCATAGTTGAACTTAAAACTTGAAAACTTAATTCGATGTTTTTCAGAATAATTAAAATCTCAGTCTAAAAATAATCTTTCGAGCAACTCAGCTATAGATACCAACCCAATCAGGAGATAAACTTTAAAAACTTAATATTTTAAAACTCAATTCGATAATGTTTTTATGCAATACAGAAAAATTTGCAAAGAGTCTTTCTTCTTTTAAAAAATTATCCTTTTCTCATAATTTTTATGACAATTTGAAAGATAGGATAAGAAAGAAAGTCTGCGAAAAGAAATTCGATGAAAATTTTTTTGAAGTAAAGAAAAATTTTGGAAATATTTTTAGTTTTAATTCAGTATTTGAAATCCTTAAGAGCAACTCAGTTATTGAAACTACGCGTAAAGACTTCGGCAATATCTGACTTTGTGGCATTGCTACTTATCTAGAGATCTGCAAGAGTATCTGGAATTCGACATTTTCTTGCTCTCAACTTATACAATTCAATAATATTTTTTAGAGTAAAAAGAAATATTTTCAATCTTTCTTCACACATTTTTAGGCCAATTTTTAAGATAAGATAAGATAAGATAGAAATTCAGTGAGAGTTGCAGCAAGGAATTCGATGAACATTTTTGTGAAATGAAGTTTCGAAGTTTTTTAAATTCAAAATCAGGGTCTAAGAAAAACCTTAGGAGCAACTCTGTTATAGAAGCCAATTCATTCAGGAGAAATTCTTTAAGAACTTAATTCGATGTTTTCAGAATATAAAGAAAAATTTCAAAGAGTCATTCTTCTTTTCTTAAGAAATTTCGTTCTTATAAATTACACTGTCCAACAGTGAAAAAGAGCTTTTCAAGTGACCTAGTGTACGTTGTAGGTCTTGACGAGTAGATCACGATAGCGTTTTTCAAAATTGTCTAACACCCCCAAAATCGGAAGTTATCGCTTAAAAACCGTTTTTCGGGTACTGCGATCACTCCCACTATCACAACGTCGCCATTTTTCAACCGATTTTCGATTGCTTTACGGCTTTGGAAAGAAGAAGATCATCAAGCTTTAAGATGATATACACTACGAGATTTTTTAAAAGTTATCTAAGATTTACACTTTTTTTATTCGATTTTCACACTTTGAAGTCATTTTTATATAACATTTTGTTAAAACACCTTTACTTTTTTACATTTAATCTTAAAGAAATTTTAATTCCGAGTAAGAAAAGTTTTGGTTTATTAAAATCGGTCGATAAATGCTTAAGTTACGACGCTTATTGTAAACAAGAAAATTCAATTTTCATCGACAAAAAAAAAATGTTTTTGATGGATAATTCGTTTGTTCATGAAGATATCGTAACCAAATTTGGTAAAATGCTTAAGAACAACAAAAAACTTACAAGTGCCAAATTTGGTCGCAATATTTTAAAAAACAAACGAAATACAACAAATTTTGTTAAAAAATAGATTTTTTGACCGATCGTTTCTATGGGAGCTATATGATATAGTCAACCGATTCTGTTCAAATTTGGCGTTTTGAAATTTTTTAGAGCACTTAAGCAATGTGCAGCAATGTGTAAGCAAAAATGGCGACGTTGTGATAGTGGGAGTGATCGCAGTACCCGAAAAACGGTTTTTAAGCGATAACTTCCGATTTTGGGGGTGTTAGACAATTTTGAAAAACGCTATCGTGATCTACTCGTCAAGACCTACAACGTACACTAGGTCACTTGAAAAGTTCTTTGATTTTTTTCAATTCTGTAGGACAGTGTTATCAGTGAAAGTCTGCGGAAATAATTTTGAAGCTAATTTTTTTAAAGTGAAGAAATATTTTCGAAGTATCTTAGGTTCAAAATGTCAGTTAAAAAAAGCCCCTAGGAACAACTCAGTTATAAAAACTAAATCATTTTGGAGATATACTTTGAGAACTCAAAATTTGAAAACTCAATTAGATGTTTTTCAGAATACATAGAATTATTTTTAAAGTGTCTTTTTTCTTTTCTTAAAAAATTCCGTTTTCATGAAAGTCTGCGGAAAAAATTTGATGAAGTTCTTCGTAAAGTGGAGAAAAATGTTCGAAGTTTTTTAAGTTTCAACTCAGTCTAAAAAAAACTTAAGAGCAACTCAAAATTTCGGCTTTTCTAGAGGTCCGTTAGAGTATCTGAAATTCGATATTTTCTTTCTCTCAATTTAATGCAAAGTATTTTTTTAAGCAAAAGTATCTACAATTTGATGAATGACAACCATATGCCAAAGAGCAAGCGAAGATGCGTAAGCCAAGTGATTCAAATGTCAGACATTAATGTAGCAAAATCTATAAACGAAAGCTCCTTGGGGCATATCGGAAAGGGCGTGCCTCACATGACTTATGTTATTTATTGTATATTGAGTATCTAACAGATAACCAAGCGCATAGTTTAGTAGGCGTATTTAATGG
Source organism: Chymomyza amoena (assembly GCA_037043745.1). Classification (NCBI taxonomy): domain Eukaryota; kingdom Metazoa; phylum Arthropoda; class Insecta; order Diptera; family Drosophilidae; genus Chymomyza; species Chymomyza amoena. The sequence continues at coordinate 38,291 of JBAMAX010004606.1, forward strand.
CACGATAAAACACATATTTATCTTATAGTATCTACTCCTCTTATCTTTGCAGTTTTTCACGTACATTTTCCACGCTTGTGCCCCCGTTGCAACGCCTATTTGAGGCGCTGCGCCAATAAAGCCGTCAAAATTACTTACTCAATAATGAAGATGAGCTCCCCACGGATCATGCAGCAGAAGCGTAGCAGCAAATGCTCCAACTCGTCCAGAGTTAGCATGACCACCTCGACGGCGGAGGAGAATCTGCTCGAATCCAAGCTATTTAGCTGGATGAGACTCTTTCGCTTTGCCTCCCTGCTATGTCGCGCCGAATAAAGCTACAGGAATAACTACATAACCCATAAACATATATAAAGTATATATAAGAAAATGCAATAAGATATTTGAACTAGTTGCCGCTTTAAAAAATAAAAAAAAATACGACAAGATTTTTTCCTCTGCTATAAACATTTTCACATAAATTTGCAGCAATGTAGACAGTAAGTTATACAAATTATTCCTTAATCCTCACCAAAATCCACTCAAGAAAACCAATACATAAGAAAAAAAAATGTTTAGTTTAAGTTTCTCCAAAATATTGTATAAAAAAAGAAACAAGTTTTTTGTTGGTGTTGCAGAAATCTCTGAAAGAAAAAAATGAATTTTTTTGAATACAAATTTTTTGCGAATCAGACTTTTTGTAGAAATTAAAATTTTTTAAACATAATTTAAACTTAATTACATTCGCTAGAACGCTCAAGATGAACAAAAACTATTATTTCAGCAAGTTGGCAGCTCTGTTTAAAGTAACAGCGAATGTGAGCAAAAACGATTATTTTATTCTAAAATCTTGACAATTTTCATTGGTTAAAAATTTAAAAAAATGTTCAATAAATTAAATTTAATGCTTGCAACAATTGCGCTTTAAGCAAGTTGGCAGCTCTGTTTAAAGTAAAAGCGAATGTTAGCAAAAATGATTATTTCATTTTAAAATCTTGACCATTTCCATTGATTTAAAATTAAATAAAATGTAAACTAAATTAAATTGAATGCTTGCATCAATTGCGCTTTAAGCAAGTTGGCAGCTCTGTTTATAGTAAAAACAAATGTTGCTAAAGAAAATGTTTATATATAATCCAAAAAGCTGTCAACTGCTTAAAAATTGAAACCCATTGCAACATTTGCGCTTTAAGCAAGTTGGCAGCTCTGTTTAAAGTAAAAGCGAATGTTAGTAAAAACGATTATTTTTTTCTAAAATCTTGACAATTTTCATTGATTTAAAACTAAAAAAAAAATTAAAACTAAATTTAATGCTTGCAACATTTGCGCTTTAAGCAAGTTGGCAGCTCTGTTTATAGTAAAAATAAATGTTGCTAAAGAAAATGCTTATATATAATCCAAAAAACTGCGAACTGCTTAAAAATAAAAACCCATAGCAACATTTGCGCTTTAAGCAAGTTGGCAGCTCTGTTTAAAGTAACAGCGAATGTTAGCATAAAGGATAATTTATTCTAAAATTCCGACAATTTTCACTGACTTAAAATAAAAAAAATAAAACAAAATTAATTAAATGCTTGCAACATTTGCGCTTTAAGCAAGTTAGCAGCTCTGTTTATGGTCATGACAAATGTTGCTAAAATAAATGTTTATATATAATCCAAAAAACTGGTAACTGCTTAAAAATAAAAACCCATAGCAACATTTGCGCTTAAAGCAAGTTGGCAGCTCTGTTTAAAGTAACAGCGAATATTAGCATAAAGGATAATTTATTCTGAAATTCCAACAATTTTCACTGATTTAAAATAAAAAAAATATATATCAAAATTAATTAAATGCTTGCAACTTGATTAAAGTAAGTTGGCAGCCCTGTTCAAGTAACAGCGAATGTTACTTAAGAAAATATTCACATAAACCCAAAAAAACTGCCAAGTGCTTCAAAATGAAAACCCATAGCAACATTTGCGCTTTAAGCAAGTTGGCAGCTCTGTTAAAAGTAACAGCGAATGTAAGCAAAAACATTAATTTGATTCTAAAATCCCGACAATTTTCATTGACTTAAAATAAAAAATATATATATCAAAATTAATTAAATGCTTGCATCTTGATTAAAGAAGTTGGCAGCCCTGTTCAAGTAACAGCGAATGTTACTTAAGAAAATATTTACATAAACCCAAAAAAACTGCCGAGTGCTTCACAATAAAAACCTCAAGCAACATTTACACTTCAAACAAGTTGGCAGCACTGTTTTTTTTTTTTTTCTAAAATGCTTTCCAGAGATTTCTGGCACCTAAAGATTATTAAGCCTTTGTTTTTTACAACAACTTATATCACACTTAAGTCAATTTTTAGTGTTAATTTCCGTGACGAAAAAAGGAAAACTTTCGAAAAGGGTTTTCCTCACAAAGTCCACGGAAATTGCTCGCGCCTTTCGTACCTTTTATATTATAAATAATAACAAACAAACATATTAAAGTTATATTATTAAACAAAAAAACAAATCATTTAAAATATCAATTTTTATTGATTTTCTTAAACTTAGTGCTTAAGTTTTGAGTACAGAACAACAACAACACAGCAAATATATTTTTGTAATTTACAACACTGTTTTGCGTGTCACAAAAAATACTAATTAGCAACAAAAGCAAAACATTTATGCATGGCAATTATTATTATTCATATAATAAACAAAGAAAAAGATTTAACTACAACTAAAATGCAATACTAACAATAAAGTAAATAAATAAAATATATACAATACATATATAATTATATAAATATATATATACATATACATACTAAATATAGATGCATATATTTACAAATACATTAAAGCAATGCAATCCAACTATAAATAAATAAAAAAAACAACTAATGTAAATGCGCTTAACCAACAACAATTAACAAAAAAATACACTGAACAAAATTTAATTGCAATAGTTGCCCAGCAATATGAAAAAGTGCATTTAATTCCAAAGAAGTTGCCAATCAATTAACAGTAGTAAAAATTATATATAAAAAAATTCAATTTAAAAAACTAATTTCATTCTAACCACAACAACAACAGCAACAAAAAAGCAACAAAGTTATAGATATTTTGAAATTTTAATTATTAATTAGTTGTAAGTGCAAAAGGCAAACCAACAAACAAATAAAATATAAAAACAACAACAACAAACACTGTACTAAAGAACAAAATAAATACAAAAAATAAATCAGCAAATGTTGGCATATTAAAAATTTGAACAACTTGTTAATAAAAATATATAAAATATAAAAAATAAGTGCGAATAGAAAATGCAAAAAACATGAATACATCATAACTAAATAAATAAAGTCTTTAAGCATGTTGAGTGTTCAATGCAAATAAAAATATTAAATTGTGTTTTATTTTTTAAGACGGGTTCATACACTGAGAGAAAAGCGTAGTAAGTTCGTAAAGTGAGTAAATTCTTGCAACGAATTTCGAAATGTAATTTGTAATGCAGATCGGTTTAGATGTAGTTCTAAAAAAATCTTTTGTTTATGTACTTTAACTTAACTTACCGCGGAATTTAATAATAAAAAATAATATTTATTATTTAATTGTGAGTCACTTATTGAATATTTTTGAACTATTTTATTTTGTAGTTTAAATTGTTAAAAAAGTTTACAAAAGGTACTTTTTATAAAGCATCGCATGAAATTTCCAAAATTTATTTTTACTATGATTTTTACCTTGAAAATTTCAATATTTAAACTTAACTTAACGCTTTACGGCTGAGTTTAAAAATAAAAACATATTTTACACTTTTTATTTATGACTTAAGCTACTGAATATATTTGAACTATTTTATTTTTTTATATAAATTGTTCAGAAAGCTGACAAAGATTTTGTTTAAGGCAATAAATTTTATTTTTTTTTTACGCTGAGTTCAAGCAGTTCTTACACTGAGAGAAAGGCGTAGTAAGTTTTTAAAGTGGGTAAATTCTTTACACTAAAATCGATTAGTTTTAAAAAATAGCTTGAATATTTTAACATTTGAACTTAATACTTTTCGACTGAGTTTAAAAATAAAAATAAATTTTACACCTATTATTACCGAGTATTTTTAATTAATAGAAATTTTCAACAAATTTTACAAAAATATTTTTTTAAGCTTCATATGAAATTAACAAAAAAAATTTTTTAATTAAAACTTAAAAATATATTTAAACTTTTTGTTTAATTATATAGAAATTATATAAATTTGTTTAGTTTATTTTTTAAATATATTAAAACTAATTTAATTTTAAGCTCGACTTTTTCTCCAAAATACCCAAAAATATGAATCTTTCTTGGTTTTTTTTAAATAAATATTTTAAAATATTTAATCAAAATTTCTTAAGTTTTTATTTCAATTTATTCTTTTTTTATCAAAAAACAAATTTTTGTACCCTGTACCGTATGGTACAAAGGGTATATTAAGTTTGTGCAAGCCGAAAATGTATGTAACATATAGAAGGAGACGTCGGAGACACCCCAAAGTTACCTAAAATATGATCAGGGTGAATAGAGAAGTCGATATACCCATGTCCGTCTGTCCGTCTGTCCGTGTGTACGCCTAGATCTCAGAGATGGTAAGAGCTAGAGTTACCAAACTTTCACATTAGATCCCAAATTATTCCATAGGAGACAAGTTTATTTTATTTTTTTGATATCGGGATAAATTATATAGCTCCCATGGGGGTGTTTGAGACGACCTCTACAAGAAAAAAGCGTTTTAGACAAATAATTCGTTTGTTTATGAAGATATCGTAATCAAATTTGGTATTCGAAAGTTTTTTATAGTTCCCAATCACTGTACCAAATTTTATCAAAATCCGTTGACTATATCATATAGCTCCCACAGGACCGATCGGCCAAAATAACTTTTTTAAATCAAAATTCGCTGTATTTTGTTTTTTAATAAAGATATCGTAACTAGATTTGGCGTTTGGAAATTGTTTAGAGCACTTAAGCAATGTGCCAAATTTAAACAAAATCGGTTGACTATATCATATAGCTCCCATAGGGCCGATTTTTCAAAAAATCGATTTTTTAACAAAATTTGTGTGTTTCGTTTGTTTGTTGAGATATTGGGACCAAATTTGATATTCGTGAGATTTTTATAGTTTCTAAGCACTGTACTAAATTTAATCCAAATCGTTTGACTAGATCATATAGCTCCCATAGGACCAATCGGTTCAAAAAAACTTTTTTAAGGGGCACACCTAGTGTGACAGCCTAAAAAATAGGCCATTTTTGGGAATTAATAAAAAAAAATAGTGAATCCATCTTTTTAAAATTTTGAGGGTATATTTATACATGTTTTGAGAATACACAGTAAAATTTTTGAAATAAAATATTGAATATTTTTGAAATGACACGCGATCTCCGGCGGCGCCAAAAAAAAAAATTCCTCCACTGCTGGAGTGATTGCAGCCATCTCCGTTGATAAAATCTAAAAAAAAAATTCTCGTAAACTAAGACATATTGTCTGTACGATGAACCTCGGGCGATCAACAAAATCGAAAATTGACAAAATGGCGGCATGTTGAAAAAAAAAGTTAAATTTTTCCCAAAATTTTGATCGTTTTTGGCCTGCCAAAATTCGATTTTTGATCAGATCAAAAAACTGGAGGTTCATGGAGAACTATATAGAGGAGATGCAAAAAAAATTTGATAGTGATCGGATCATTTATCTTCGAGTAATCACTCCAGCAAATTCGAAAAATGCTGTTTCGATATCGATATCTTAAATAGTTTTTGAGTTACAGCCATTTAAAAGAGTAGCCGCTCGGCAGTTAGATAGTTGGTATATACCTGAGATCGCGTGTCATTTCAAAAATATTTAATATTTTATTTCAAAAATTTTACTGTGTATTCTCAAAACATGTATAAATATACCCTCAAAATTTTAAATAGATGGACTCACTAGTTTTTTTTTTTAATTCCAAAAATGGCCTTGTTTAGGTTGTCACACTAGGTGTGCCCCTTAAAGATAAAATGATCATTTTCACTGTTATAGAGCGGCTACTCTTTTAAATGGCTGTAACTCAAAAACTATTTAAGATATCGATTTAAAATTTTAGTATGTTATTTTTAAAGGTATAACCTATCGAAATATGGAAAAAAAAATCGATTTTTTGAAAATGTCACACTAGGTGTGCCCCTTAACAAAATTTGTTGTGTTTCGTTTGTTTGTTAAGATATTGGGACCAAATTTGACATTCGTGAGTATTTTATAGTTCCTAAGCACTGTACCAAATTTAATCCAAATCGTTTGACTAGATCATATAGCTCCCATAGGACCAATCGGTCCAAAAACACGTTTTTTATACAAAATTCGATGTGTTTCGTTTGTTTGTAAAGATATTTGAACTTAATTCGGCATTCCGATCTTTTTTAAGGTATTTAAGAACTGTGTCAAATTTTATTGAAATTGGTTGACTCTATCATATAGCTCCCATAAGAAAGATTGGCCAAAAAAAAAAAATTTCTGGTAAAAAACTCTTCTGTTTTTGTTTTTTTGTGTAGGAACCGGATTTTATTGCAAGCTAGTGGTACAGGGTATCCCAAAGTCGCCCGCGCTTGACTTTACGTACTCCATTTTTTTATCAAAAAACAAATTTTGTATTTTATTGTATACAATATAAGTAAGTATAAGTTTTAATTTTTAAATATATTCGTTTATATGCACAAAGCACATTTCGTGTTTATAAAATTAAAAAAAATTAAAATGTTGTTAATTATCTGTAAAGCTCTTACACTAAGAGAAAAGCGTTGCAAGTTCTTAAAGTGAGTAAATTTTCAAAATGAATTTCGAAATGTAATATAATATGCAGATCGATTTAGAGTTCTTAAAAAATGCCTTGAATATTTCAGTATTTTCTTTAACGCTTTACGGTTTAACTATTGAATATTTTTTAACTATTTAATTTTTTAGTTTAAATTGTCAAAAAAAGCTTACAAAAATTATTTTTTTAAGCATCTCACAAAAATTTTTGTATTTTTTGTTGAGTTTAAGCCGTCTTACACTGAGGAAAAAGCGTAATAAGTTTTTAAAATTCTTAAAACGAATTTCGAAGTGTTATATGTAAAGCAGTTCGATTTATAATTTCTAAAATCTATTCAAAATTTCAGTAAATTGTTTGGTTGCATATTTTTTGTTAATATTATTCATTTAATTAAAAAGTGGCTTCAAAATAAGCTGAAAAATATATCAAGCGTTTAAAATTAAATAATAACAATAAAACAAAATTTTTAAGTTCTCAAATTAAAAAAAAATTAAAAAATTAATTCATCTCGGAAAAATAAATTTTGATGGCATCTCCTATAGGAGACCTTGCTGGTAAGACGTTCTTAAAACAATAAATATATGTCGCAAAAATTAGATTGATTTATTACATTTTAAGGACAATGTGAGGGGAAACGCTTTTTATTTTTATTTCGTCCTTTATTCTTTTATCTTGCTTTCGTTACAACCTTATAAAATGTAATAAACATGGTTATTTTTTCCGAATTACCCAGAAAAATGTTAGAATTAATTGTTACCCATAATTCCGTTTATAAAAAAAAAAAAAATAAATTAAAGTAATCTACTTGAATAAAGTTATATTTTTTTCGCACTTTTTTTGCAAACGTTAGTAGTCAGTTTTTCTCTCTGTGCATACGAACTAAAATTTCGTTGAGTAACTTAAATAGCAAAGAAATTAAAAGTTTATGCGAATCATTTTCTATCTGTATATATATTAATTGTAAAATAGAAAATCGTTTTTCAGGCTTAAGTTTTTAAATTTCATTTAATTGCAATTTCAAAATTTAATTTAAACTTGAATTTCAAATTCAAACGTTAATTTATAGCTGACAGCAGTTGTTTGCATGAAATGTAGCAAGACTGCGAGCTGTGTTGAAAGCTGCCTGCTGTGCAGCAGCTTGTACGCATTCACAGCTAGATGGCGCTAGTGCGCATTTCATGAGTTCGTGCTGAAAAGTTAAACATAGCAGACTGCTGTTAAATAACAGACTGAATACAAAGGCTGCAACATAACACAAATAAAAGTTTTTCGTATTTACAAAAATTAAAACAGTTTTAATAGTATTTAAAAAAAAATTATTTTAATGTTTAATTTTTTATTATTATTATATTTTAATATTTTATTTTTTATTTAAATTTTAACACTTTATTTTTTATTTACAGAGAAAATGAGGATGACGCTGGTGTAGCTGCTTTGCAGTGTTCTTAATATAAGTTAACATAAAGTTTGTACGAGCCGAAAATGTGTGTAATATGCAGTAGAAGATGTTGGAGACTCCACAAAGTAACAGAAAATGAACGCCTGGATCTCAGAGATGAGCAACCAAACTATAAGGTAAGATCCCCTATTTTCTTACGGCAAACAAGTTTATTTTTTTGTATCGGGACCAAATGCGTTTGAAAGCTTTTAAGAATATATTTCGAAGAATCTTAAAATTTTCTCTTAGGCAAATTTTGAATACGAATCTTTTTGATAAAAAGTTAAAATTTGATTTGAAATATACCAAAAAATTTATAAAATATTAGCCGGCCTCCGCTGCGCTCCGGCACGCTCGCTTCGCTCGCTCGTCTAGATCTGGGATCTTTCCGATTGGAAAACATCGTACGATTGATCGATGAGTGGATTAATTTCATCATAAAATTTTCAACCACTCGCCATCTTTACATTTTAACCATGTTTGATGGAGATTTGGTAGTTGTCTTCTCGGCATTGTAAGCAATATCTGATATTAATGTTTTCGTGCACTAATAATGTTAACCTATAATGGCGACAGGATGTCTTTTTTTTTATTTCTTTACGTTCACTCAAGACAAACCACAGATTGAAAAATATTGCGTAACGCGCCGTCCGCGAAAGCCGCGAAACAGGAGTGTGGAAGGCTTCGTGGCTAACTTCGCGGCGTTCGCGCCCGTGCACACACCATGAAGGTATAGTCGATAAATGAAAAAAAAAATGTTAGGAGTGGCAACCCTTATCTCTTAGGGGCTTGCCCAATAAGCACACAAAATTTCATGATAATCGGTCTAGCCGTTTCGGAGGAGTATGTTCACACAAAAACCAATATTCACAATCCCACGAACCAATTCACACAAACTCATCGCAATAAGCTTAAAGCTTCCGCATTGACCTCTAACACACGCAAAAATCAGATTCATCGACTCGTTCATGAGAACACCCATAATACGTAAAACATAAGTTTCTTCTTATATAATATATAAAATTCTAGTTTCACAATGTTAGTTACCATACTCCTCCGAAACGGCTGTACCGATTCTCATAAAATTTTATGTGCCTCAATAAAATAAAATTTATAACGTTAACAATTTTTGTGTTTCCTTTCGACAAAAACACTTTAATTTTTTCGATGTCGTCTGAAACACCCCTATGGGAGCTATATAATTTAACCCTGATATTAAAAAAATAAAACTTTTCTCCTATGGAATAGTATGGGATCTAATGTGAAAGCCTGGTTACTCTAGCTCTCTGAGATCTAGGCGTTCAAATGGACAGACAGAAATTTTTGTCAAAATCTAGCCATTGTCCACTGTACCGAATTCGATCGATTGATGGAAAAGTAGGACTAAAATACTGCAACAATGGTGAATGACTCTGAAGAAAATATTTATTATGAAATCAAAATATACTAAATCTTTTACTTAATCGTGTACTTAAAAAAAAAAAAATAGATATGTTGGTTAAAGAAGTGTTCTTTATGGAGTAGTTCGACTCTATTAGCCAGTTTAATTGTTTTTGACTATTGGTTTTTTATTGTATAATAGTCCAATAAAAAAGTGAATAAAATTTTGAAATATTTTGTCACTCCTTGTTTTAAATATACAACAATACTAGATAATAGACTAAAAACCTGTATTTAAAAATTTTTTTTATTTGATTCAAAATTAACTTTCATATTTTAACCCTTCATAACCAATAACACTGTACTACAGTGATTTAGCACTTTTTAAGTGACCTAGTGTACGTTGTACAATAGGTCTTGACGAGTAGATCACGATAATGTGTTTTTTAAAATTGTCTAACACCCCGAAATTCTCAAGTTATTGCTTAAAAACCGTTTTTCGTGTACTGCGATCCCTCCAACAATCACAACGTCGTCATTTTTTAACCGATTTTCGATTGCTTTACGGTTTTGGAAAGAAGAAGATTCAAGCTTTAAGATGTTATATATTTGTTTATACTTCATACAAAACAACTACGAATTTTTTTTTTTTATAAATAGAATTATGGGTAACAATTAATTCTAACATTTTTCTGGGTAATTTGGAAAAAGAACCTTGTTTATTACATTTTATAAGGTTGTAACGAAAGCAAGATAAAAGAATAAAGAATGAAATAACGTTTGCGTTAGATGGATAATCGGTTGAAAAATGACGACGTTGTGATTGTTGGAGTGATCACAGTACACGAAAAACGGTTTTTAAGCAATAACTTGAGAATTTCGGGGTGTTAGACAATTTTGAAACACATTATCGTGATCCACTCGTCAAGACCTACAACGTACACTAGGTCACTTGAAAAGTGTTTTGATTTTTTTGGATTTTGTAGTACTGTGTAATTGGTCAGGACTTCGACTATTTTTATGTAAAGTTATCTTACTATATAATCCAAAAGTTGCAAATTTACGTTTCTCCAAAAAAGTCTTAATCAAGCAAATAACTGTCTAAAAATGATGTATGCAACATTAAAATCAACGGATCTAAGTTCATTTTTATACCCTGTACCGTATGGTACCAAGGGTATATTAAGTTTGTGCAAGCCGAAAATGTATGTAACATATAGAAGGAGACGTCGGAGACACCCCAAAGTTACCTAAAATATGATCAGAGTGAATAGAGAAGTCGATATACCCATGTCCGTCTGTCCGTCCGTCCGTGTAAACGCCTAGATCTCAGAGATGGTAAGAGCTAGAGTTACCAAACTTTCACATTAGATCCCATATTATTCCATAGGAGGCAAGTTTATTTTATTTTTTTGATATCGGGGATAAATTATATAGCTCCCATGGGGGTGTTTGAGACGACCTCGACAAAACAAAAGCGTTTTAGATGAATAATTCATTTGTTTATGAAGATATCGTAACCAAATTTGGTATTCAAAAGTTTTTTATAGTTCCCAATCACTGTACCAAATTTGATTGAAATCGGTTGACTGTATCATATAGCTCCCATAGGACCGATCGGCCAAAATAACTTTTTTAAAGAAAAATTCGCTATATTTCGATTGTTAATAAAGATATCGTAACCAGATTTGGCGTTTAGAAATTTTTTAGAGCACTTAAGCAAGGTGCCAAATTTGAACAAAATCGGTTGACTATATCATATAGCTCCCATAGGTCCGATCTTCCAAAAAATCGATTTTTTAACAAAATTTGTTGTGTTTCGTTTGTTAAGATAAGATATTGGGACCAAATTTGACATTCGTGAGTATTTTATAGTTCCTAAGCACTGTACTAAAATTAATCCAAATCGTTTGACTAGATCATATAGCTCCCATAGGACCAATCGGTCCAAAAACACGTTTTTTATACAAAATTCGATGTTTTGTTTGCTTGTAAAGATATTTGAAATAAATTTGGCATTCATATCTTTTTTAAGGTATTTAAGCACTGTGTCAAATTTTATTGAAATCGGTTGACTATATCATATAGCTCCCATAGGAACGATCGGTCAAAAAAAAAATTTTTGCTTAAAAATTCTTCTGTTTTTGTTTTTTTGTGAAGAAATCGGACTTTGTTACAAGCTAGTGGTACAGGGTATCCTAAAGTCGTCCGCGCCCGACTTTACGTCCGCCATTTTTTTTATCTATAGTTATCTTATAAGTCAAAAGTCGAAAATATAGGTTTCTCCCAAAAAGTCTGACTCAAGCAAACAAATGTCTAATAATGATACTCGAACGCTCAAAAATCAAGGTGAGTAATAATGCAACATTAAAATCAAGGGATCTTTTAATTCCCAAAAAAATTCTTTGTGGTTCAAAATATATCCGCATTCAAAGAGGAATGTTGTACAGTTACAGCAGGTGCATGACGAAAAGCGAAACTCTAAAATACTCTTCAAAATCAAGGCAACAAGGTACTGACCCGAAAACCACCCCTGCGGATCCGCCATTCCATTATACAGTGGAGGTGTAACAATATTTTCCGAATATAAAAGCATCTCAGTCTTTGGATCTACGCTCCTTGGTAGTCCTAAACTTTTCAGCTTAATTATCGACATGAACTTAAATCATTGGTATGGTGACTTGCTTAGATTAGGGATAAAGTCCTTTTGACTTTAAATAATTTTGTTCTAGTCATTGAATGAATGAAAATTAATTAATTATATTTGATTATCGTCGACCAGAAAAAATCACATTGGTGGTTTAAAATATTATCACATTATGATATAAATATGTAGTTTTAAAAAGATGTTTAAAATTAGTAATACTCTCAATTACTCCGCACCCAAAAAAGTCTGTAGGTATTCAGTTCTTTTCGTGTTATAAGCTCATCTTCTTCCTGTTTCCGTATTTGTTTTAAAAGTTCGCAACATCAACTACTTGGGTTGTGCTGGGTATGATTGTTGGGCAAATAAGAATCTTCCCCAACGTCCGCGAACAGGCTAAATACGACCAAAGAACTTAATACACTCGGCAGATGTAATGGAGTTATTGTTACGCCACTCTTCAAGCATTCTTTCCAAGCGTGTCAAAGCTTTTCTATATTGTTGAATAGTTTTGCCGTCGAGTTTGCCAAATCTTTTCTGGTTTTCATTCCAAAAGTAAGCGCCTTTAAGCCATTTCTTCATCATGTTCAGCAGCTGCATGTAAGACATGTATATTATTAGATGATAATTTATATAAAGGTGCCTGGACTTACTCTCAAAAGTATTTCAACTGGCGTATAATTCCAGATAATACAAACGCCGCATTTTTTAATATTGTTGAGAAAAACACGTGTCGCATATTTGTTCAAAGATTGCATCTTATTGGCCATAAAACAGGCCTTCATCAAGATCAGCGCATTCTTAAGATTTTGTTGCTCCAGCTTAACCAAATGCTTCCAACGCGGTGACTGCCTGACAAACAATCTTGCATCATCGACTCTAGCGCAAGGCACAGCAAACCAATTTATGCCTGCATTTTCAGAAGTTGGCAGGTTGTTCCAATCCTGCTCCGCAAACTCGAAACCAGGCAGAATATCAAATATAATTTGATTGGAGTTGTGATTATTGAAAGCTTCTATGGTATGACCCTGGCCATAACCATGACGTAGGTACTGCAGCGTATACGACTGCTTGTCGCAAAGCACATACTTCAACCTATCGATAACTGCTTTGATGTTATCGCCAAACCAAGTTTGTAATCGTTCTCGATTTACATAGCCATCGGCAATGAAAGCGTGTTTTATGGGTTGCTCGCCCAGCAACTGCAAACGCACATTTGATGGCTCATCAGGATCGCGATTTGGCTGCAGTTTATATGGCAAATTAATTGGCACAATAAACTCATCAAATTTTTTGGGTAGTCCAGTTTTGTTGCCCATAGTAAAGGTGCAGTTCAAAAGTTGACCATAGGAGCTCGTACCAAAAGCGGCATCATGTTGGCGCAATGCATTTAAGAATGCATTTTTTATGATTTTACCATGTTCATAAAACTTTTTATAATCGCTGGGGTTTCTAGAAATTGACTTTAAGACCATTTCTATAGCTTGATTGAACGTATAAACCTCGGACATTTTTTTTGCTTAAGTTTTCTGTGCACTTGTAATTACAGCTGCAGCGAATTACTGTCAATAAGAGAAGCAAACAAGAGCGGACAGTGTAGGAAAAGGAAGTATTTAATAAGCTCGCCTATAACGTTTTACAGCACTGTTAACAAGATGTTAATAATTGTGCTCAAAAAAATGTAAACATTGACTAAAATTGGGCATTTCAGTTCAATTTTAGCATATATTAGAGGTATTCACGGTTTGTGTTGAGTTGAGGATTTGAGTAAAAAGTCAACAGGCCAAAGCGTGAATCCCTTCTGTTGAGTTAAGTTGTTGATTTTTCTTCTTCTTCCAGAGTTTGCTTACATTTGCAAATTGGTACAAATTACATTAAAAATCAAAAACTTGAATTAAAAATGTCGAGTCAAAACATAAAATCTATTGCAATCAAACCTGTAGCTAAAGTAACTTTATATTACATCGATTTTTATTATTTTATTGCTGCCAAAATAAATAAATTGCAGAAAAACCATATTTGAGTTTGTGCTTCTTCTTTCCTGTTTGCTCACAATTGTAAATTGTAAAAATTGCATTAAAATTCAAAAACTTGAATTAAAAATGCCGAGACCAAACATGAAATATACTTTAATGGAAGCTGTAGCAAAAATGACATTAGATACAATAAATTTTACTGAAGGTTCGTCTCCAAAAACAATTTCAACGTAAAAAAATTACATTTTATTTAATTCTGTGACTATGGGATTGAGTGGCGGGCGACTCACAAATTAATGAAGTTCTAAGGGTCGTCGAGGTAAATCCGGAATATATTCGTGCGGGTCTCCTTTATTACAGCTTAGCACAAATCTGCAAAGATAGCGTTGCATTTCATGTTTAGGCGTTCCTTTTCAGTTACAGAGTAGACTTGATTGATAACGCGCAACGATGAGCCGAGAACAGGACCGCAGGGCAGCTATACTGGAGTCACTACGCGCCGGGAAAACACCGAAGGAGATAATTCAATGGTTTGGATATAAAAAAATGGCGGACGTAAAGTCGGGCGCGGACGACTTTAGGATACCCTGTACCACTAGCTTGTAATAAAGTCCGATTTCTTCACAAAAAACCAAAAACAGAAGAATTTTTAAGCAAAAATTTTTTTTTTTGACCGATCGTTCCTATGGGAGCTATATGATATAGTCAACCGATTTCAATAAAATTTGACACAGTGCTTAAATACCTTAAAAAAGATATGAATGCCAAATTTATTTCAAATATCTTTACAAACAAACAAAACACATCGAATTTTGTATAAAAAACGTGTTTTTGGACCGATTGGTCCAATGGGAGCTATATGATCTAGTCAAACGATTTGGATTAAATTTAGTACAGTGGTTAGGAACTATAAAAAACTCACTAATGTCAAATTTGGTCCCAATATCTTAACAAACAAACGAAACACAACAAATTTTGTTAAAAAATCGATTTTTTGGAAGATCGGACCTATGGGAGCTATATGATATAGTCAACCGATTTTGTTAAAATTTGGCACATTGCTTAAGTGGTCTAAAAAATTTCCAAACGCCAAATCTGGTTAGGATATCTTTATTAAAAAACGAAATATAGCGAATTTTTCTTTAAAAAAGTTATTTTGGCCGATCGGTCCTATGTGAGCTATTTGATATAGTCAACCGATTTCGATCAAATTTGGTACAGTGATTGGAAACTATAAAAAACTTTCGAATACCAAATTTGGTTACGATATCTTCATAAACAAACGAATTATTCATCTAAAACTTATTTTTTTTGTCGAGGTCGTCTCAAACACCCCCATGGGAGCTATATAATTTATCCCCGATATCAAAAAATAAAATAAACTTGCCTCCTATGGAATAATATGGGATCTAATGTGAAAGTTTGGTAACTCTAGCTCTTACCATATCTGAGATCTAGGCGTTCACACGGACAGACTGACAGACGGACATGGGTATATCGACTTCTCTACTGACCCTGATCATATTTTAGGTAACTTTGGGGTGTCTCCGACGTCTCCTTCCATATGTTACATACATTTTCGGCTTGCACAAACTTAATATACCCTTGGTACCATACGGTACAGGGTATAAAAACACAAGTTTATGAAATTAGCAAGAAGTTTCGAGATGCTGAAAAGAAAGACGAGGTTTCTTCAGAGCGAGCAAGCCACAATAAACGATCCGACCGAAAAAGAACTTCAGAATTTGTCGATGAATTGAAAAAGAAGATTGACGCCGATCCGGGATGCAGTATGAACAAGTTAGCTAAAGATATGGGCGTAGCGCGGTGACCGAGTGATCGCTGGAAGAGAATACGTGTTTTAGCAGGACTCTGCACCAGCTCACAAGTCCAGAAAGACTCAGGCTTGGCTGTACGAGAATATGCATCACCAATGGTCCCCAGATTTGTGGCCACCGTCCAGCCCAGACTGCAATCCTCTCGACTACTACGTGTGGGGCGTAGTTGAAGGAAAGGTGAACAAGACATCTCACAACACAAAGGACGCCCTGAAGGCCAAAATCATGGATGTGATGACCAACATGAACAAAATGGAGGTGAAACGAGCCTGTTCTTGATTTCGGTCCAGGCTTGAGCGGGTAGTTGTGGCTAAAGGCGGCTATATTGAATAATTAGGATGTTCCATATATATACTTACTATGTAAAAAGTATTACTTGAATAAATAAGATTTAAACATTGAATTTTCCGGATTTACCTCGACGACCCTTAGATAATTATGTAGATGACATGAATGCCAAATATTCTTGGTTAGTTCATAGGACGAAAATCGACTGCAGTTCCAGCATATATTAAGCCTAGCACAGCCTCAGCTTCTTCGAATTCGGATCCATTTTTACACTATTACTTACGTTTACGCCAACAACTAGTAATTATGTCTAATTTTCTAAATTTTGAACCAAAAAGGCTCAACCTTTTTTTACTTGCGTTAATTCAATTTTTTTAAGCGAGTAACGAGTGCGCGAAATAATTGAACTTACAGACATAAAAACATGTATTACAACTATAATTTTTGTGATTTATTTTTTAACATAATTTTTCTTTAAAATTAACAAAATAACAATTCAAAAAATGCCAAAGAAAGTTTTAAAATGGTTAGGTAACATTTTTCAAAAATTAAATGAATATTTTCCGGAGCGAAATAAATGAACTTACTATTTCATTATTATGTTATTTTCTTAAATTAACTTAAATGAAATATTATTTAATTAACTTTAATTACTTAAATGTGCCCTCCCTTGCTATTTAGTGTCTTTGTTATACGCCCTGGCATTAAATTTATTAACTTTTGGAGTAAGGATACATTCAATTTCGCCCACTCCTGTACAACTCTTTCAATATATTAAATTGTTTTCCGTGCATGTAAACCCGGGATTTGTTTCTCATCAAAAAATTTTGTTGTGTACTTCGAGACATGGATCGGAACATTGTCCTGTTGAAAAGTCCATGAATCTCCATAATATTTTTCTCCAAAATCAATAAGTTCTTCGTCTAATAGTTGAACATATTTTTCAGAGTTCATTTTGTGTGTTACGAAACATATTGAACTCTTTCCAGCATATCCAAATGCAGCCCACACCATAAGCGACCCTCCTTGGTAATTACGTGACATTTTGACCTGCTTTGGAGCCCTAGTATCCCTATAATAATATTGATAGCCATCTGGACCATCTAAATTAAATTTTTTCTCATCACTGAAGATAATATTTTGCCACTCTAAGTTCCAAAAACTATGAGTTTCTGCAAAGTGCATTCGGGCAAGTTTATGCCGAGGGAGTAGTTGACATTTACTAAGCCTTTTTTCGTACGAAACGCTTTGATCAGCCCTCAAAATTTGTTGCACTCGACGCTTTGATACAGGCAGAGCTAGTTCGTGACAAATTTGGGCTGCGCTCTGGTTTTCTTCGACGGCTAGGCTTTTTATACGTCGCTTATCGCGTTCTTGCAGTAAAGGTGGGCCACCCGTGCGAGGCTTTTTCCCGTGATTTTCGGGATCTTTTAAAAATTTTTGGATTGTGAAATAGCTTCTGTTCACTTTGGTAGCGATATTCTGTATTGGCATCCCCATTTCGCGATTAGCTGAAATTGTTGCTCGCTCATCATTTGTAAGATAGCGACTTTGAGACATTCTATTGTAAAAAATTAAATTTAATTTTATGAAACACCTGAATTTCACAATAAACTCACTTTAAATGTTGGTTTAAACAAAAATGCAAAGAAAACAAATCAATTTGATCCGCTTATGCTCTTCTAAGATGCGATCGACTACTAATATAAGCTCAATTATTTCGTTCAGATTTACGAGGCGCGAGAGCTTTTATAAAGGAGTAACGGAACCTAAAGCTTTTTGGTTCTGCACTTTGTTATTGCGAGCAAGGCGAGCTTTTTGTAGGAATTTCTGCACAAAAACAAATAGATCAAACTCAACGACAAGGCTCTGGCAGCAGATTATCAACACACACCTTAGTTGCTTTTCAAAAAACTCCTCAACTCAACACAAAGTATGAATACCTCTAATAATTTTAAAGCATAATTATTTTTTGTCGAAAAATTATTATTTATTCACAAAAATTGCTAGTCTATCAGGGGTGCCTCAGAAATCGATATTGATTTTGGCAACGGTTTGAAACCAAATCAACAAAAAAATCCGTAGGTGCCACAGAAATCTGGTTGATTTCATTTTTCGAACAATTTATTTCGAATGTTTACGCTTTTGCTAGAATGACAGCAAAGGGTTGCAGCCTTGCAAAAATTATTTTAGAACATTTAGACACTTATTCAAATACATGTTTATTAACAGTGATCCAATAAAGTTTATTCTTTATTACATTAAACGATAATTATCAGCATATTTTGTATAATTTTGCTTTCCATTTGTGCAAAATAACTTTAAGTTAAGTTTGAATATTTGTCCCGCCCAATACAAGAGCGCGTATGACAGCCCTACTCAACAGCTGTGCTCAGCATTAAGAATGGCAAAATCGGTTTGTTACAATTGAAAATTTGCACAAAAATAAAAATTAATTTTTAAAATGTCAATTGCACAATTATTAGCCATTTAGGCTTTACAAAAAACCCCCTACAAGGAAAAGTCAAGCGACGGCGTCGAAGAACCTTTACTGATATTTTCATTTAAACCTTAACTGCTGAACTTTTGACAATCACAACCATGCCTTACATGCTGTACATTGCCGCTTTGTAGGATAAAGGTGCACAGCACATATTTATGTAACTTTCCATTAAATTCGTAGCTTTACATAATGGCAACTTAGTTAAAATAAAAAAAAAACATCTTTTAACTATTATTAAACATCAAAAACATTTATTAATACGCCAAAATAATTACTTCGAAATGTCGCACTATGTGGCAACTCCTTAGTAGAATCGATTTTGAACATTGACACAGAATGGCAAATGAACAATTGATTTTGATAACGTTTTTGTAAAAATGAAAATCATGAATTAAAACATAAGATTTAGCAAAACATAAAGACACAGTTATTTTAGAAATTGAATAAACTTTCCAAATAAGTAAGGGGTTAATTGTATAAATCAGTTTTTATTAATGAATTTAATCAAATCTCAAAAAATTTTGTCAACGGTTTTGCAACCGTTGTAAGTCATGTCTGTGGCACCAAGAATTGGAATTGCATCGAAATTGAATCGAACTGGTTCTCTGTGGCACCCGTGTATAATGTTGTCCAATACTTTTGACAGTGTTGGGCAGCGTTAAACCAATAAGTTGACCTTTTGCATAGAAACAATTAGAACAAATATAGAAGTCAGCGCCACATGTGCTCAGTGCAAAAATCCTATTGCGTTTTAATTAGTGAAAATAATTCCGAAAATTAAATAAGCTAACATTTGCTATAGTTTAATTTAATAAATAATCAACGTCATATATAAATCCTACAACAGGTAATTAAACTCATTTTTATTGCATATACAGTGAACACACCAATATATTGGCATACATTTTTTTGTAAAAATTATTAAGCTCTTGCATTTACATCTTACATTTTTTATAATTTACTTTCTTGCAATTTTATTTAAAGCCTAAAATCAAAAATGATTATATTTTAATTAGTAAATATAATTTAAAAAAATTAAATTATCTAACATTTGCTATAGTTAATTTTAATATACATAAACGTATTTAAGCACTTCTAACATAACCTCAAAAAAACGCTCCATTTTGAGGTACAAAAGTGCGCAAAGAAATGCTAACTAACACAAAAGTGCGTAGGTGCGAAAAAGTGCACAGTACATGCAAGTTATGTTTCTTTGCTCTTTTATTTTGTGTGCTTAGTGCACGTGTGTATGTAAGTATATTAGTGGTCGGCACACGTATTTTGACTTGCGCTTGCGTGAGCGCATAGCAACGCGTCAAAATCTGTGCTGCGCACACAAATGCACGCTCTCTGTACGGTACCTGTACAGTTGCCCCAATAATACATATACATACATACACGCGAGATTATTTGTAGCATTTTTTTTTACGAGCGTTGCCAGACATTCGCGCTGCTGCATAGATCGCGCGGCAAATTATTAAACTTATTGACAACTGACCGATTGGCAGCACATTCAAAGCTGGACGTGAAAGAGTCAATCGAAGAGGTTACGCGTCTATGTCGGTCACGCGCTGCTGTGGTACAAGCCTTAAAAATTAAAAAAAATAAATTGAAGTGCTGAAAAATTGGATTTAAATGTAAATAGTAACCAAAATTTAAAAAAAAAAAGAGAAATAATAAAGTGACAAAGTACGTATGCATATATGTAAATGCGAAAAGGTGCATATTATACACAAGTATGTTTTTTTAGTTATTTTTTTGTGCGTAGTGAACGCGTGTGTATGTATGTTGTATGTATGTAAGTAAATTAGTGGTCAGCAAAAAATACACAAAAAAATAACTAAAAAAAAAACATAATTTGCGTATAATATGCACCTTTTCGCACTTATGTATATGCATACGTACTTTGTCACTTTATTATTTTTCTTTAATTCGCTTTTATTTTGCAATAGTATCAGTGCATATCGACGCGCTAAAAAGCATCGCCATTGCGGCCTCGTGTGTGTTGCTGCGCATACAAATGCACATTCCATGAGCGGTACATGTACCGATGCTCCAACTAATACATAAAAAAAATATGTATATGCATAGGGTGACCATATGTCAAAGAGGCAAATCCAAGACATTCCTCGTCTAAAACCGGGACATTTCCCGACACCTCACTTTGTTAATGTAAATTAAAATTTCAATAAATTTCTTTGTTGAAAATGTTATTTTTACCTAAAAAAAAAAAAAGGTAAATTTCAATAAATTTAAAACCGGGACTTTTACGGCGCGAACCGGGACACCGGGACAAGCAGTCAAAACCTGGTAACACGTCCCGGAAAACCGGGACGATTGGTCACCCTATATATGCATACATGCGAAAGTGTGCTTACGGTTTTTTCTATTGCTTTATAAATGCAATAAGTGTAAGCGGCGCCGCTAATCGCTAAACGCAGTTAATCGTCACATTGCAAATATAACAAAGGCGTAGAAAGCTTCTCACAAAGGGCTGGATTTATTAAAAAAATTTTAATTGCTGGTAGTTTTATATAGTGCGCGACACTTAATTTACTCAAATTTAACGTAAAATCTAGTTTTCAACAACCTCTGAAGCTTTTTTATAATACTAAAGTAAAAATTAATTTTAAAATGCATGTCAATATTTCAGCCCCTTATGACTGCGCTCCTGTAATGCAAAAATAAAGCAGCCCGTCCTGGTTTTGTTTTTTTTTTAAGTGCAGATTTACGTGTGTGTAAGCAGTGCGTTGCCTATTTTTTGCTCTATAAGCAAAACTACAACAAAAATAAATATTTAATATCAAAAAGCGTTCGTAAATAATTAAATTTACAACAATTAATACATAAGTAAAAAAAAATAAAAAGACTGCAGGTAAGTTAGCAAGCTCTCACAATCATATGCACCTAAAAAAAATAAAATTAGAAATTATGTCTATGTTTGTATGCGTAAATTATAGTCGCTACGAATACGCAGAATACACACAAAAAGAATAGCGAAAAATTCAACGAAATACGACAAATGCAAAGCGAATAAAGATGAAGAAAAAAACAATTCAATAGTTACAAAGCTGTGCTATCAAGGCGAAAAAGAAATATGGAAAATAGAAAATGAACAAAATTCTAGAACATTCAGGATTTTTCATACATGTGTTTGTGTAAATTACAGTCGCGGCGAATAAGCAGAGTGCACACAAAAAAAAAGCGAAAAATTCGCCTTGCTTTATATTCGCGTACCAAGAAACGGAGGCGAATGGCTTTTTTCTTCTTTATTCGCTTTGCGTTTTTTGATTGTCGTATTTCGCAGAATTTTTCGCTGTTCTTTTTGTGTGCATTCTGCGTATTCGTTGCAACTTTACAAAAACAAATGTATGGCAGCTCCTGAATGTTCTAGAATGTTTTTTCATTATCTTTTTTCGATATTTTTCTTTCGCTTTAACACATTGAATTGTTTTTTTTTTTCTTTATTCGTTTGCGTTTGCTGTTTGTCATATTTCGGCGAATTTTGAGCTATTATTTTTGTGTGTATTCGTCGCTTCTACAATTTGCACAAACAAATGTATGACAATTCCTGAATGTTCTACAATTTTGTTCAATTTTCATTTTCTATATTTCCCTTTCGCTTTGACAGCACAGCTTAGCAACTATCGAATTGCATTTTTACTTCTTTATTCGCTTTGCGTTTGTAGTTTGTCATATTTAGTCGATTTTCGCTGCTCTTTTTGCGAGTATTCTGGGTATTCGCCGCGACTACAATTTGCACAAACAAATGTATGACAATTCCTGAATATTCTAGAATTTTGTTCATTTTCGATTTTCGATAATTCTCTTTCTCTTTGACTGCACAGCTCTGCACCTATCGATTAAAATTACCTTCAATTATGCTATTCTTATTAAAAGGGAATTTTTTTTTATGCAAGACATTTTGCATGACTGACAAAAGATTTGTTTTGAGCCGAGTATGCTAATTATTAGGTTGCATCAAAATAAAATGAATTAAAAATTATTATTAATAAATTTAAACCTTTAAATTAGCATGAATATAAATGATGAAAATTAAAAAAAAATTTGTGAATATATTTAAAAATTATTTCAGTTTAAAATGCATTCATTTTTGAAGCTATTTTGCCAAATGGTTTTAATTCCTCTAGCAACAAGTAGCCGGTTTGAAATCATACTATTATTTTATTTTTAATATTGTATCTTAGAATTAATTCTAGGAAACAAAAATAGTTTAGAGCCAGAGCAACAACGGCCTTCAGCCTGGGTGGTATGTTTGCAGTTGATTTTTTTTTATAATTATATAATGTTCTAGATTTTATTTACAAGACTTAATTTAGACATTAGATTTATGTATGAAGCGGCTTATGTTTTTTTGGGAAACGTCTGAGGGAAGTATGTTTACGGGTGGAATTTTGAAAGAGTTACAAATAGTTTGGAGTTTTTGGCAGTTTTGGGTTAAATGTTCTATTGTAAGGTTGGGTAGATTGCATAAAGGACAGCTAGGGGGCGCCGTTTTATTGAAGATGTGTTCATTTGTGAGTTTTGTGTGTCCTAGTCGGAATCTTGTGTATTTTATTGCATGTCTTTTGTTTTTTGTAACTGGAATCCTGGGAGCTTTTCTAGTTAAGTTTATGAATTTATAGAAGTAGGTTGCAAATCATATAAAAATAAAAAAATAAAAATTTTAAAGATTTATACCATCACATTAAATGAATACTAAGTATCTTCCTATATATATATACATATATTTGTCTGTTTAAGTGTTGTTTATTTTATTAAATTTCATTTCAAATTCTAAAGTAGCTGAGATTTGCGGTTTGCGATAAACAAAAAAACGACCCTGAGGTAATATTGGCGAAGGATCGTTTTTGCAATTGATTGTTCATTCGGAAAAAAAGTAGGGTTGATTGGCAAATCAGATAAACAAAGCACTTAAAAATGAAAAAAAAAATTGCAGTGCATGCCAATTTTCAGTTTTACACTTGAAAGAACATTGAACTCAAATCGATTTAATTAACTATAAATTTATAAGTAAAAAAGCGTGAGTAGAGCAAGCCAGTAAATTAAAAAAATTATGTATCAGTGAGCATAAATTCTATGTACACTCCAAGTCACTTTAATAGTTCTAAAAATATTTTTGTGTTTAGAAGCTGCGGTTTTTCGAATAAGGTTGTAAAGTACGAAACTCAGGTAGTTTTAAAGAAAATTTCGAGAGCATTTGCAACAATATGTTACATACAATTAAATCGGAACCCATTTAATATTGTTCAAATTTTAAAAAATAACAGTTTTTTTAGTTTTCTCAAAATCTTTTTTCCTGGAACTAACTCTTTAAATTTTATCATTTTTATATTCCAGACTTGGAGACTTACACCAAATAAACCATCCGTAATATTTACCAATTAGTAGTTTTTTTCTGGGTAAGTTCTCCTCTTTTATTTAGAAATAATGCTATCCTATTGCTCAAAAGGTTATTTAAAAAAATTAATAAAATGAAAATATTCATTATTACTTCCAGATTAGCCTTGCCAATTCAGTTGGAACTACATCTGGAATACTTGTGCTCATAAACATATTTGAGTTGGCACTTTGTGACTTTATTCGTGGTTCAATTTGTCTTGGTTTAATTTAAAATAAAACGGAGGTGATTTTGGTTCTATATTTTAACATCTATATTTCGCAATTTATGTAATTGCGTATTCTCACGAGTCGTGACGTCCTATGAACCAAACGATAAATTGGTATTTTGTCAATAATAATACACAAAAATTTACACCAATTTTTTTTGTTTGATATTTCAACGATTCCCCACACAAATTACAAAAAAAACCAATGCTTGGGATCTATCTTTGATTAAGAGGTAATTATAAGCAGCTATATAATAATAGAATTCTTATAAAATTTAATTTATCGTTAATTTTTTTATTCTTTGCACTTAGGTTACCAAAAATACATCTTGTTCATTAAACAGACCTACAAGGAAACAAGTAACATCTTATAATCTTTGATAATCGGGACGATAATTAAATTGACGTAGCCAGTTTCTCGCAGACCAATTTAGTATCTAGGTTGATGCGGCCGAAATTCAACTTAAATGTGAGTACTAAAGACATTCTAAAAATGACAAAAATAAAATTATCAAATACGAATTCGGAAAAAACGAAATATTGTGAAAATTATGAAGAGCACAGGGATGTCCGAAAAAATATTTCGTTAGAACTTATCTTAATCTTATAATTGCTTGGTCTTTCTATGTTGTTATATTATAAAAATAGCCGGAACATAAGGGGAAGTATGTCTGAAAATCGGAATCAGAAAAATTGGAAGTGTTGCCAAAATTATGACTAACTTAGAACTTTTCTTAATCTTATAATTCCTTGGTTTTCTTAAGTTGCTTATTGTATAATAATAATTGGAGAACATTAGGGGAAATGTGTCTGAAAATCGGAATCGGCAAAATTAAAAATATAGGGAAAATTATGGATAGTACAGGGATGTCCAAAATACATTGCTTGGTCTTTCTATTTTGTTTATTATTTAAAAAAAAACTGAAGAAGGGGAAGTGTGTCCGAAAATCGAAATCGGAAAAATCATGAATATCTGAAAATTTAGTAGAATGCAGGGATTTATTACAACTTATCTTAAACCTTTAATTGCTTGGCCTTCCTATGCTGCATATTATATTATAAAAATTGCAGAAACATTAGGGGCAGTGTACCGGAAATATTGAAAAATATTATGAAGAGTACAGGGAAATACTTGTCTGACATAGCATTACGTTAGAACTTATATTAATCTTAATCTAGCTTATTTGTCCTATGTTTATTATTTCGGACGAAATTTTTATATTCTTAAATTATGGTTTTATGTCATTACCATCAGTGGTTTTTACAGCCTAGGTGGGGCCGGAGTCGCCTCAAATTTTTGTCTGCAATGATCACAGTCTTTGGCTACTTTTCTCCAATTACGTACTTCTATTTTCGTAGCGTCCTCGTCGATTCCGTCTATCGTGTTCGTTTTCCTAAATGTTCCGCTCTTTGAGAGGATTATCTTCGACTTTTAGGACAATATGCCCAGCCCATCTTAAGCACGCTAGTTTTTTGCACTTATGTACTTGTGAAAAATTACTTCCTTTCCTGTGACGTTTGTTGCATGTTGGGCTTGAAAAATTTAGTCCTTCGCAGGGAAGAATCTTTAAGCATTTGTAATAAAACACTCGCCTGCGTATAGAGGCAAGCAATAGATTATTATTATTTATTCCTTGGCATGCAGTACATATCACAATTTAGTAGAAAACAGAAAAATTTAATATATAATGTATGTCACTCCTGATCGGAGCTTAGGCCGGAATACCAAGTATTGAAATTCTATACGGCTCCAACTCCCTGTAAACCTGTGCATGCTTCGATGGTTGAGAGAGGGAGAGAGGAGCGTACGCTCCATGATCCGAATCGTGTTCTTGATTTAAAGCTAAAATTCGTCGTCGTTGGATTTTTTTGGTATCCGAGGTTTGTTTCCGTTGCTTGAGTAAGCGGTTTTCCCGGTCGGGCTACTCTACTCTAGCCCAA
>JBAMAX010004607.1:0-20759 GCA_037043745.1 Chymomyza amoena
CATGGACTTATCCTCTGATCACTTACCCCTGGTAATTACTATACACACGCAGCCACAATTCCCACCAGAGCAATGCCTCCTGCCAGTTGGATCGAACATCAGACTTTTTAGAGAGCCTACTAAACTCTTCACTTCAACCAGAAATGCTACTCAACACCACTGAAGATGTGGACAACGCAGCACAGAAAAACTCCAAGATGCCAATTCTTCAATATTTAAAAGTCGGTCACAAATTCCTTTCTAAACCGTAAACATTTCAATTTATTTCCAATTTTAATTTAGAATTAAGACCTAAAAAATATAAAAATCTTTTCATTAGCTTAAAAATTTCCTAGTTTTTTAATTTCATTCTCAGGGCTGTCAAAAATAGAGCTATTTAAAAATTCTCTTCAAATATGAACTAAATCGATCAATGCGAGTCAGTTGGGCCCACAAGAATTTTAGGATACCCATGGAATTGGATAATTTCAGTACCCGACATTATAAATTTGTGGTATAAAATAAAAGAAGGTGAATTTAGGGCTTAATCCACTAAAAGGTACCTTTTTTTGTTTTCGTGATAGACTTACTTCGTTATGATAACAAAAATGTTGTTAAATGGCATCTCTAAGATATTTTCAAACAGATTTTGGTCAGAGCTTGTCTTCGGCCACTCCATAAATGCAATATTTTTCACCCTAAAGTATGATTTTAAAGCCTCTGCTCCAAAATTTAAAGAGTTACAATGCTGAAATGTCCGGTAGTTGCTTCGGATATGGCACCAAATCGTAGCTGATGTAATTTAATATATTCCTGCGTATATACATACGTGTCCAGATACAGAACACGTAGGATCCTTCCACATAATGTTAATATCACACTATATTATAAAGGGTTTTCAGCAACCGATTCGTTCTGGACATTTGTTAAAACTATACCTTATGTCTGGTAATTCTTGTTAAATACCATCAAAAACTACATGCAGTTTGGTAACAATTAGAATTCATTCCGACCTAATATTTTTGAAAATCTTCATGTAACAAATCCAACTGCCGGCTGGCCCATTAAGATCACTCCAATTTTAGGAAATGCATATATAATTTTTTTTAAAGTTTCCGATGTCATATAGAAATAACGAATATTTTGACATTTAAGTCAGATAAATGGATCTTCTTTAATCATTTCCTGGTCTTCGTGCTTTTTTTAATATCCTCAAGCATTTTTGACAGTTTTGAGATCTTTATCGAAAAATATTTTAACTTTTTAAATTTTAAACAATTACTTTTGTATTTGTGACCTAATGAAACTCACTGGAGAAAATAACTTTCCATGCGCATATGCTTATTTGCTAAGAAATTTATTTTATTTATTAAAATAATAATCTACAAATATTCACTGTGCCGTTAAGCATCTTGATGCATATGCTGCTTTAACGAGTTGTGAATTATAAGCCGTAACACGTAAAATTCCGTGAAGTGATAGTCTACAATGAAATCTTGAAAAAGTTTCTTGTTAGATGCTCTTTTTTTAATTGTACGTCGTAATATATTTAAAAACTAGAGAAAATAAATTTTAATACATAAAGCAGAATTGCAGGCCTGGCACTCTTTAACGCTTTTATCATTTGGTCCGATAGGATAGTTATCTTTACAATTAATTGTTAAACAGCATCCAATTTCGATTGAATGGCTCATCCACTCTTCTCTTCCTGACCTTTAAGTGACTTTGGGGGATCTCCGGCAGCAATTGCTCAATGATTGCTTTTGTATTTGATAACAACACTTGAAACTTTTCTAGCAACATTATAGATCTATTGGATCTGGTAGGCAAATAACTCTCTATGCACATATAATTATTTTCTATGAAAAGTACAAATTTAATCCTGGTATTAACCTAGCATTACCTCAATTGGGAAAAACTAGGAAGATTTTTTTTATTAAAAATGGATACAAACGGTGTCTCCAAAAATCTGCATACATAAAATTAACATTCCGCTACACATAAGTGAGATATATAAAAAAAATTTCTGCACATACATATTATATAATAATTTCCATGGGGTATATTTACCAAAAAATTTAAAAATATCATATTCAAGTCAGAGAGGGTTGTAAATTATGGAGATATGGCCAAAATCTATATTATAGTCATGCTTGCTCCTCAAAAGTTGCAAAAATGGGTTGAAAGCCTCTTGTGACCTTTAAAGTGAAGAACCCCCAAAAGACCAAATTCTAGATCTACAGGGTGCGCCAGAGAAATGACTTATTTGAAAGGTCAATAAAAACAAAAGTACTTTAAATATTGTTTTAATTTTTTATTTAAGTAATACAATATCCCAAATTTTTTTTTTCATGCAGTCTTGAAAATGACATCGGATAAATGGCAACCCCATTGCGCATACACTGATGAAGTCGAATCCACTCTTTGCAGCATATCAATCGGTAATGTTGGCAATGGCGTCGCGAATGTTGTTCTGGAGGTGTGCTATGGTCCGTGGTCGATCGACATAAACCAGAGATTTCAAATAACCCCATAAATAGAAATCGCATGGCGTCAAATCTTGAGGGCGTGCCGGCCATTGGAGATCGCCTCTGAGAGATGAGGAGGTCAGGGAAATATTTTCGCAACAAATTCATTGAGTCTCGTCGTGTGCTGTGGCTCCATCTTGCTGAAACCACACGTTTTTTACGTCCATTTCTTCGAGTCTTGGAGAAAAAATTCCTCGATCATGTTCCTGTAACGAGCTCCATTCACGGTAACTGCGCGTTCGTTTTCTTCAAAAAAATAAGGACCAATTATTCCCATTACCGACATCGCACACCAGACAGTAACTCGCTCACAGTTAAGTGGCTTCTGGTGAAGCTCACGAGGATTTACACCACACCAATAACGCATGTTTTGCTTGTTGACGCAGCCAGAAATATGGAAGTGAGCCTCGTCACTGAAAAAAACGACCTCGTCTTCAGGCAGGTTGTCAACCAGCATTTCACAGGCATTTTGACGGGCAACAAAATCGCGTTCAGTTAATTCTTGCACAACAGCCAATTTATAGGGATGAAAGTGAAGGTCTTCATGGAGAATTCGTCGAACAGTGGTTTCAGAAATTCCCATAGCAGCTGCGTGTTTGCGAGCCGAACGCCGGGGAGAACGCACAACTGACAGCCTCACTCTTTCGACATTTTCCGGAGTTCTGATGGTCCGTTGAAGTCCATTTCTGGGTTTAGCGACACTTCCACACTCCCGAAATGAGTTAACCCACGACATAATCGAATTACGACCAGGAACGAGTCTGTGAGGAGGAATTTCAAAGCGAGCGAAAAGAAGCTCTCGACTGCGAAGGCCCGCTGCTCTCTAGACCAGAGCATGATAGCAACTGACTGAAGGGAGGGTGGAGGGAGAAACAATCTTGGGAACTTCCCCCTCCAGATGTGCCCTCTCTCGCCCCTCTACCTGCCCAACACACCGCGCGGGAATTTTTTCAAATAAGTAAGTTTCTCTGGCGCACCCTGTAGATCTAGATCTGAGTGTATCTATCGTATTATTTTCAATTCTTTTATAATTTTTATTAAATGCTTGTTTAAAAATGTTAAGTAAGAATTGGTTAAGTAAATTGTTAATTTTTTTTTTATAATATTTATATTAAATTTGTTCAATCTACACTTGAAACTAGCGCGAAAACTCGAAAAGTTTGCTTTTTTTTTTTCGTCGGACAGGCTTATTTGATCGACAGTGTGTAAATAAAATTAGGTCTTCCTTCGGTTTTCTTTTTCGAATATTTATTTCAACATGACATATATGGTCAGTAGGTTTTGGAATTTAATTTTTTTCATTACTATTAATTTCTATTCATAAATATTATAGGTTGTTTGTGACTTGCGTTTCCTTGAAGTAAAAATATGAAGTATCAAAATTATTATTTAAAAAGAGTTTATTTTCGTTATAATTTTTCTAGATAATCATTAAATTTTGTCACAAAGTCAGATTTTACTGCCGGTAAAAAATTTGAAGAAAATATTTTCTAACCTGGTGCAGCTGCCGCAAAAGTTAGACTATACCCATCATAATTCCCACGTTTGAGGAAAGTCTCAAGTTGGTGGTGTGCCCGGGGAATCGGGGATTGAAATTATTATTTCATAATTTATTTCATTACATTTTATTTTATTTCATTTCATCAAACATTATTTTTCTACTTACACTTGTGGGTTGCCTGCGCCTCGATGCGGTCTTGACCTCCCTCAATCAAGGTTTCTCACTAACTGATTTGAGCCGGTCACATGATCGACTGCAGGCTATTGCAGTAGCTGCTACAGTCCAGCATGCGTCTGATTCCGTATTTCATGCACGTGCGAGCGAGACAAACACACAGTGCAATAAGAATCCGTTACTGGAATTGCTACTGACAAGCAACCCAGTAGGAATTATTGGAACCGTCGGCGCATGGCGGAATATTGCTCTTTAGCGACGCAACAAAAGTTAATAAAAATTTGTTTTAAAAGATTTAAGTTTTCATAAATTTTTGCTAGGAATGTGATGTCTGAGCCCATTCATTCAAATCAGTTTATTGCAGATTAAACGCTCAAACCAAAACACAACAGATTACGATTTAACACGATACTTCATTTTTTTATTAAGCTTTATTGTTTGTTAATCAATTATACAAAGTGCTTATAAATTAATATAATAATATTAAATTAATATAACAAATATTTACACACTTAATTTTGCTTAAACAGAATGAAACAATTTTTTATAGAAACTCAAATTATTTGCGTAAATAAACTTGAATTTTTTGCCTTTAACTTGGTTTAACTTTTTGGTTATACACAAAATTATAATTGGCTTATATTTGTGCAAAAAATTTGCATTTTGTGATTTGGTGTTGATTAACAAAACTTTTCTACCAAAGCTCCCAAAAAAGCTGTTGTCTATTTGCAGAAATTTATAATATTTGGCGAGTATAGCAATATTTTAGCATAAAATTCAATATTATTTTATATTAATTTTGATTGGTTATTTTTTAAAGTTCTACAAAAAGCGTCAAACCGCGAATACTTTGCTTAACTTGTTGTTATTTTTATTGTCAAATTATGTTTATTTTGTCATTATTCGACGGGATCTGTTGTGACATTTTGTGGAGCTTAGTGCGGCGTTTGATAACAATCATACGCACCGTTGAGCCATTTAATCCTGAAGAATGTTAAATAATTTTACTATTGCCATTGCCAGGGTGGCTCTGGATTGTTTTTAAGCGCACAATTAATTGCTATTAAGTGGCATGAAGAGTAAAAATGAAATTTATTTTTATTTTAATTTGATATTTTTTTTTTTAATTTTGTGCGTTTTTTATTTTATTTTGCCGTTTTACGCGCTGCTGTTATGTGTAATGAAATAAAATGTAAATTTAACTGTCACTGAAAACCACTTAAAATAAATATGAAAAATTATCACAATATTTAATGAACCAACAAACCAAAAAGCCAACTGTTAAAGCAGCAAATGCAACAACAGCAACAAAAACAACAACAACAACAACAATGGTGGCAAACCTATGTCGTTGCAGTAGCAGCCACATTGATGACGACGTGGTTGCTGCCACTGAAAACGCTGCAGTTAATGTGGGCGTAGCAAGAGGCGTGGACCTACGGCAATTGCAGGTTTTAATACAAAATTATGCATGATATATGACTTTACTCATTGAATGCACACATACATATATATGCATAATATATATATATGCATTTAATATATATATACCATACAAGAGGTCGACAGTGACATTGGTGTGAGGCAAAAAGATACATCAGTGAACTCTGACTTTTGTTTGAACAACAAAATGACAATGAAAAATAAGCGAAAAACAACAAAAACTCAAATACCCTGGCACACACAATAGCCACCAAAAGTATTCGGACAAAACAAAAAGTTGCACATATTTTTGCTTATTTCATTTTAGCGAAAATTCTAACAAAAATGCGTGATAATTCTATAACAGAAATCATCAATAACAAATAAATAGGATGATTTTTTTGCTTAGTTTGTTTTTGTTTGTTCAGGAATGCATTCCGATAGTTGACTGCCATTCTGATTTGTTGAGCTTTTTTGCTTTCATTATTTCATACCATTTAAGCATGAATAGAATTAAATAAAAATAGAAAAAAATGCTTTTAAAATATATAAAAACTTATAAGCAAATCCAAATCAAATATAAAAATATATCTTATATATAAAATTCTCGTGTCAGAATGTAATGTTCCTTTGAAGCTTATGGACTCACGAACGGCTGAACCGATTTGGCTAATTTTGGTCTTGAAATGTTCGTGGAAGTCCAAGGATTGTATAAGGTTGAGAAAATATAACAAAATTGCGACGCAAATTACTAAAAAGGACAATTTGATTTTCCAATTCAAAATTTTTTTTTTAATTTAGTTGGCATTGTGTACATTGTCAGATTAACTCATATTTTTTAGTTAATTGTTTTGTCGAAAGGAAACACAAAAATTATAAACGATTCATGTTTTGATTTCTGTGTAAAATACATATGATCAGATCAATATTTGCACATAATGCCGCCAAAAAGACGTAACATTGGCAGACGTTCGCGTAGAACTCAATTGCAATCATCCCGAAGAACAGCTGAAGCTGAGGAATAACGTTTACAAAGGAATGAGTTGAATCGATTAAGAGAAGCAAGATCACATTCTGCTCATACAACAGAAGAACGAGATGAATACAATATGAATGCTCGAATGAGAATGAGACGAAATCGGGATCATTAGAATCAATCAGATGAAATCCATGCAGAACAGAATTTAATCCAAAGAGCATTCAGGCAAATACGCAATGCATCCAATCTGCACAGAGCTGTATTCGAATATAACAATACGACCGATTATAGCTCGCGTCAATCTGTTGTAATTGGAACAATGAACAAGGTATGTGATCAGTGCCAAGCACTGAAATTTCCCAATGAAACATCAGGCCCGCTAATTATCAAAAGCAGTGTATTCGGAGAGGTTCGCTGCTGGATGTATTCGGTTGAATGGCAGAAGAGAGGATTACCTCATGCGAACATTTTGATTTGGTTGGCTCAGAAAATACTACCGCATGAAATTGATGATGTGGTATCGGCGAAAATCCCAGTTCAAACAAATGATCCAGAATTGTTCGAGGTTATCACAAAGAATATGATCCACGGACCATATGGTGTGCTCAACCCAACTTCACCATGCATGATCGACGTCAAATGCTCCAAAAGATATCCAAGGGCATTGACTTCGGACACTGTTACGGCCTACGATGGATACCTATTATATCGCCGTAGATCAACAGAAGACAATGACAGATCAACCACAATCAAAGTGCAAAATCAAGAAATTGAAATTGACAATCGTTGGGTTGTTCCATTTTCGCCATTATTATCAAAATCGTATAAAGCCTCACATTAACGTCGAGTATTGCAACTCAGTAAAATCAATAAAATATATCTGCAAATACGTCAATAAGGGAAGCGATATGTGAATGACGAAATTTCACAATATCAAATAGGACGTTGCATTAGCAGTAACGAAGTGTGGCGAATTTTCTCATTCCAAATTCACGAACGACACCCAACCGTTGTCCATTTAGCAGTTCATCTAGAAAAATAGTCAACGTGTTTCTAGACGAGCGAGCGAAGGAGCGTGCCGGAGGCCGGCTAGTTTTTGTATATATTTTAATAAAAAACGATTTTGAATTTATAGCCTACCTTTCATTAGGAATTCAATAAACCGTCTCTGCTTTAAAATTACTTTGTTATCTAATAATCTATATACACATACATATTATATTTCCTAGAGTTCTTTGAAATCTTTTGAAAATCAAAATTTTTTTAATGATTTCTTATTTTTTGTTTTGATATGGATGTTTTTGATTAACCAGAATTTGATTTCGCCTTTTTTTTAATGCATCTAACTCTTTTTTTATACGATAGATATGTTGCAAAAAAATCTGAAATCTAGAGTGCCATCCATTTACCATATACCTGCTTCATGCTGGGCTAAGTTCCATGTTATTTTTTGGAATGAATAATGTTAGTACAAAGATGTAAAGTGGCTCTTAAGTGCTACAATATATGTAGGCGAGGGCTGTTTCGCAAATATCGGAAGCAGCAATGTTGAAAATGACTTCTGCAACATGAACTTTAAATTCTTTGGGCCTTAATTACTCAGAATGTTTTCGTAATTTGGCGATTCCTGTTTAAGATAATAATACGCGATTGATAATCCGGAATTGATAATTTCCGGTAATTCCGGATTATAGATTGTATTGTAGATATATATCTATAATAAATTAGAGGGTCGATTTATAAAGTACGTTTTTGACGATCAATCAAAGTAAAAAATTCTACAAATAAGCTTTAAAAAAAAAATTTACTGCAAAAAATTGTACTTTAATTAAATTGAAATTTTTTAAAGAACTCCTAAAAACACTTATTCAACATTTTTTAGAAGCCAGTTATTCCTTCAAACAATATATAAAAATAAATACAAATAAAAAGCGTACATAATATCTAATTATCAAAGCACTTATTATTTCGGAATTTTATTGAACCACAAGACAAACGATAAAAATGAAAATTAAAGAAAATATTCAAATAAATTTGCTACTTCTACCAACTGCTGCTTTGAGCAGTTGTGAATTATAAGCAGCTTATAGTAAAATGCGAGCTATTGCACAAAAACAACAATAATTTTAATTTGCAGCAAACACTTTTTGTTTATATAACACTTCCCGAAACTTAAATAGCAGAAAAGTCCGAGTAAAATAGCTTCATGTCTAAAATAAAATAAAATAGGGATTCCCTAACAAAATTTCTAAAGGATTAATCAAAATATTGTTCTCTAAATTTTCATGTAAACTGGTTTTAGTATTCAGAATAAATCGAATGATTTTGTCTAAGCATTTTTTTTTTTTTAAAAAAATCGTTATTTCAAAACCTTCTTGATCAACTTCGCTTATTATCAATTAATTTTATTTTTCAAAAGAAAAGCTTTTCTGATTTATTTTTGCTATATATACTTTAAATGAAAATGATAATAATCAGCTGTGCTTCGGAAAATGAGTCGAAACATTTAATTTGGATTTTATTTGAAACCCAATATTTGATGAGCCCAATTTCACCAAGTAAAATTTGTAATATGGTTTTGTTTCAAACTAAAATAGTTTTGCGCCAACCCAATATGAAAATTTATCGGAAAGATAAAGAAAATACGCGAATTCATCGAGATTAAAAAGCAAATATCGAAAAGAGAAACCATTTGCAAAGCACGCAAAAACGAATACGAATAAAATTTTTCGGATTGGTTTTAAAGAGCTCCGGGTCATGGCTGACTAGTAAAAGAAGCAATAAAGTATTATTATTATAGTTTAAAAAATTTTTTTTTGTGATCACTAGAATATTTTTAAAGAAATTAAATTTTAATATTTAGCGAGTTTTTATTAAAAATAATTATTAAACGAGCAACTTAATCTTTAATTAATTTTAAATTTATAACTTGCTGCTTCGCTTTTTTTTTTGATATCCCGAGAATTTGTTTTACAAAACTTAATTTTTATATTTATCGAGTCCTTTTTAAAAATAATTAGAGCCCAAGCGATTAAATCTTTTGCCATCTTAGATTTATTGAACTTTTAGATTCCATTACTTTTGTCGCCTACTGTACACTTAACAAAAATATTTGCATTAAAAATTTAATTTGTGATGCCCAGCAGTAAAACAAAAATGCAAATAAAAAAAAAAAGAATTATAAAATATAAAAATGAAAACTGAGTAAAAAATGATTTTTTACGTACAACAATACATTAATTAAGTGCAATGTTGGCATTGTTTAATTATGCAATTTAAGTATGCAATTGCAGAAGTTATTCAGTAAATTTAAATTGCAATCCAGCTGCAACCGCAACAACAAAGATACCACCACTACATATAAAGCACAGAGAGGACCGAGTGAGAGCAAGGACGAAAGAGAGTAAAATGGAGTGGAGACCAGAGAAGCTGCAGCAGAGCGTGAACCAGCGAATGGTCAAGCTCAGCGAATTTCAAGCAGTTCGGAGGAAAAGGTGTTGGAGGATACGACCTGCCATGCACTTGAAATCTACGTTAGAGAGTCAAAAATCCTACACGCACACATATGGACACACTCCACTTACACATATGCAAATTATGTAGTTTGTTTGAAAAAATAAAATAAAATACTCGCATTGTTTGAGGCCAAAAGCTGCAGAAACTCTGCCGAAGAAACAACAACAACTTTCAATGAGGGTCAATGGCATTTGGCTTGAAGAGCATTTAACTTCATTTTTTGTAGACTTCCATTTTTGAAGCAGAAGAATATTTGTATGTGTGGGCCAAGTAGCCAACTGGCCAAGTACTCGACTATTTGGCATTTATGCAGCATAAGTGCGTCATGAGTGCGACGGAGTCAAGTTAGAGACAGGTATTATGTGGCTCTTTAAATGCAAAAGTTTAAGAGTTGGCTAATAAAACAAAAGCCATTTAAAGTAATCGATAGTTTTAAATATATTTATGGAGTAAATTTAAATATATTTTAAAGTTGCACTTAAAACAAACTCAAAGACAAATAACAAAATTTTAAGAGTTTGTTCAATAAAGTGTTTTGCTCGAAAAAATCAAATAAGTTGGTATTCTGGGGGAAAAAAATGTTATTTAAAATTAGTTCGATAATTTTCGAGTAGTTCGAGAGTTCTTTATTACAGATATCTTTGT
Organism: Chymomyza amoena; assembly: GCA_037043745.1. NCBI lineage: Eukaryota > Metazoa > Arthropoda > Insecta > Diptera > Drosophilidae > Chymomyza > Chymomyza amoena. Next base: position 10,745 of record JBAMAX010004607.1, read on the forward strand.
AAAAAATATATATTATTTTTAAATGAATATTGATGCTTTAAATGTAACTTAATTTAATTTTAATGGCTTCCCATAAAATAAATAAATTGGTTATCTTCATAGTTCGAGATTTTATGAGTAGCTCTTGATTTCTTTGTAACCTGAAAAAATATATATATTTTTTTTAATATGAAAGTTTATACTTTCAATTTAATTAAATTTTTATGGATTCCCAAAAACAAATAAGTTGGTTTTCTGGAGGAAAATAATAAAATTTCTAGTTGAAAATTTTTCCAGTAGCACTTAATTTCTTTGTAACCTGAAAAAATATTTATTTTTTTGTACATTTTTACTTTACATTTAATTTGGTTTTAATTCTCTTCAATAAGTAAGTATAATGGATGCGATCTAATTTTTACAATTTTTTTTTTAAGTTTCAGGATTCGACTTTTTTGCGTAGACTACATCACGTATAATCTAAATTAAAAACAAATTTAAAATTTTAAATCATAAAATCTAGATACTATTATAATTTTTTCCATCTTTTGAGAAAAAACAAAACTTTTGTTTCAAACACTTAAAAAAATTGTCGTTTTATTTTTTTTTAACATTGTTTCACCAAATCAATTTGATTTATATTCACACCATATAAAGAATACATAAAAACACGTATTTAAAAAAATGGTGATTGACATATTTAAGCAACATACTTTACAAAAATATGAAAATTTTTTATTTTATTTTTACTTAAGGGAATATACTAAAAAAAAATATATGATTATTTCTTATTTTTTTAAGTATGATAATTTCTTATTTATTTTTTGCATGTTCCTTGAATATTTCAATCACCATTTTTATTTTTTTTTTAATATGAATATTCCTTTTTTTTTTAAGAAATGCGTTGGCTAGAAAAATATTAAATTTTTTTTTTGTTAGGCCCTGCTATCAAAAGAAATCTTGATTAAAAAAAAAGATTAAAGAAATGGATTACAAAATTTTTTGTAAAGTCACGAATAAATTTAAACGAAAAACACATTTTTTTAAATTAAGCCGTATAGCGTTAAGTTTAAAAGCTGAAATTTAGCGAAAAGTTTTCTTTGCCTTATGCGTTGATCTGCATCATTAGTTTTCAAAAATTACTGGGGCCAGATTCCAGTACCCTATCCAGCTGACCCTTTATCAAAAGTCCTTCAATTATTTACCTTAAAAAAAAAAATTTTTTATTTCAATATAAGAATAGAAAATTGTTTTGGTATATTTTTTGCTATATTAGGAGGTTGGAGAAGAAGGCCAGAAAACAGCACAGCAGGGTTAATTTTTGCTTAACCGAAGAAAATGTACAGTAGAATCTTTACGTTGAAATAAATCTTAGGTCAGAATTTCAACGTTCTGTTTAAGAACTTAAACATTCCTCCATGCATGCAAAAGCTGCCCCAAAATGTATGCTACACTTTTTAGATTTCTAAGAGGGCTGCTTGATAACTCAAAGATTGTTTGGCGATAAATCGACTTTATTTCTTAACGTGGTCTATTTGCTCAATAAAAACTTGTACGGCGATTTGGAACTTTTAAAAACTTCCGACTGAAAATTTTCTATATCTTCATAAGCAAACGAACTATTGATCTTGATTAGATTTAGAGAGCCCAAGCACTGTATCAAATATAATAAAAATCGTATGGTGGTATTGTAAATTAATTGTAAATAGAGAAATCTATTTTGGCGCAATATAAGGGATTATTTTTCTTCAACTTTTAATTGTCATGGTGGCTTGTGGCCCATAAACAAATATTCATATAATAAATATGAGATGCATATATAAAGCGCCTGCTACATTGCACAATTTTATCCATTGCAAATAAGAGTTATCTGGTTGAAAAAGGGATACAGTTTTTATTCTTAATTTTTATTAAAAAAAATAAAGCTTAACTCTAATATTTTGACATAAAACTGAGTAACTTTTATTTTTAATTTATATACTAAAAATTGCAGAATAACTCTTTTTTCAAATTCTAAAACAAAAATTGGATCTGAAAATATTCATTATAAAAATTGTCATTTAAATATTATTTCATTATTTTTATTTTTTAAGTCAAAAAATAAGATTCATTATGCAATTTTAATGAAAAACAGCCAAAAATAATAATTATTTGATGATGTTTTTTTAATTAAACGTGCTACGATTTCTGAATTTTTCATTGCTCAGTATAATCTTCCGAATTTAATCGGGACTTTTAGTTCTTGTTTATAATCCCAAGGCAATCTTCGCTCAATGGCAGTCAAGCCGAAGAGCAAATTAAGCAGCTTGCTTACAATTTTCGTGGTTGTAGAGAGAAGCAGTGCTGCATTCAAAGTTACTATTCCAAAAACTACACCAATTTATTTAACTGCCCTCGCATTATTAACAAATCCGGAGATGATGAGATTGATGTTCTTAACTCAAAAGGGAACAGAACTAAAAGTTTTTTTCAGTTTCAAATTAATTATGCATGCCAATTCCACTATTTCGAAAAAGAGTGAATTGCATTCACACGCGTCGAACTCATTTCACAAAGTGAATTTCACATATTTTTTAAATAAAAAATTTTTTATAAATATCAGCAATTTTAATAACAAATTTTAGGGAAACTTTCGGATAAGGTCACTCAGAATATACTTTCCCAATCTTGACGCAAATACGTACTGAAACTTGCAACACAAAGAGCTGTATAATAGTAAAAAAAAACTCTTTCAAGTTATATGAGGTGCATCCTAAATTCATGCACTTTTGGAACTCTCTCAAAGTTTGATTTATGTTAAACATAAAACGATCGCACACACACACAAACACACACTCAGCTAATACATACAAAACAAATTTTGTTAGTAGTAGAGAACTTTAGTGATAACTAAAACTGAAAGCCACATAAGACTCGCTTAGCTCGCCTGAGAGCTCCCAGAGCACTCACATATTGACAGCTTGTATAGACACACACACACACACATACACCCTGTCACAGATACACTCTCCCACACACATACACTCTTAAAGTCGGTCATAAAGCAACTTTGGCTGTCATAACTTTACAGCTGTCATAAAAATTGTGCAAAATGCAAAAAGGGCTGAACTAAGAGCGGGGCAAAGAGAGCGCATGAGAGCGTGGAGGAGCGTAAAAGAGAGTATGTGTAAGTGTGTGTGTGTGTGGTTGAAGCTGCCGCCGAGGCACATAAATTAATATGAAATGTGCCTAAGACAAACGAAACAAACGAAGTTTTGCTTTGCCGCATACGAAATAAGAAATAAGACTAAAAGACTATAAAATAAAAAAAAAGAAATACTAAGTATTAAAAATAAAATATATCAAAGAAAGCAAGAAAGAATGAAAGTTCTTCGCTTCGCTTGCATTTTGTTTGGTTTTACTTTTTTTTATTGATTTATAGCATTAATATTTTAACTTTAATGCGTCAAATAAATTAAATTGTCCTACGCACCTTTCAGAGTGGCAACAGCAACAGCAACACAAAACAACAACAACAATAAAAGCAACAACAACAAGCAAAGAACTTGAAAAAGCAATGCAAAAGTTTGACGCTCCCAAGCAGCAATAACAACAAAAATAAGCAACAAAGTTACTAAAAAGTAACCCTGCCATTACTTTCTCTCTAACACTCCCACGCACACACACGTAAACATTTTATTTTGTATCTGTGTGAGTGTGAGGAAGCAGCAGCAGCAGCCGCAGCCTTAAATGCATAACTTCGATTTCAAAAACAAATAAATATTCATAAAAAAATATTTTTTGCGCACTCAAAAGCACTTTGCACTGCTTTGCATTGACTGAAATGCCGACAGCGACTGCGGGGCAACTGCACCGTGGAGCAAACTACATTTAATTGGTGTTAATAAATTGGAAGAAAAAATATGACTAATGTTAACATAAATTTTAGAACAATAAAATAATAAGCAAAAATGCTGGGATCGGCTTGCCTTATATCAAAAATTGTTCCACTGAACCCTCCCCGACGCTGCCACCCGGAAATTGGTGCCACAGTTTTCAGGCTATCTCTTTAGGCAGAAGGCACCTAGCTAAGTTAGGGCATTGTACTGTGTTCGTAACTCTTTGATAGTACAGCATAATATTTTAGCAATTTTACCATTGTGGAGAGTGTATAAGGGGTTTTATCAAGGTGTCATGCGACCCGTGCCGAAGATCAGCCTGGCCCAGTCGTTAACTTGAGCTTACAGATACTTGGCGCCCTCCGTAATATTTATCTTATCTGCCTTATCTGCATACAGGGAGCTATGTGCAGGCGGATGTCCTCTCTGCTACACTAGTGGGTCCAAAATGAACTACAATACTCTATTAAAAAATGGCGGACGTAAAGTCGGGCGCGGACGACTTTAGGATACCCTGACCACTACTTAGTAATTAAGTCCGATTTCTTCACAAAAAACCAAAAACAGAAGAATTTTTAAGCAAAAATTTTTTTTTTGACCGATCGTTCCTATGGGAGCTATATGATATAGTCAACCGATTTCAATAAAATTTGACACAGTGCTTAAATACCTTAAAAGATATGAATGCCAAATTTATTTCAAATATCTTTACAAACAAACAAAACACATCGAATTTGTATAAAAAACGTGTTTTTGACCGATTGGTCTAATGGAAGCATGAAGATCTAGTCAACCGATTTTTATTAAATTTAGTACAGTACTTAGGAACTATTAAATACTCACGAATGTCAAATTTGGTCCCAATATCTTAACAAACAAACGAAACACAACAAATTTTGTTAAAAAATCGATTTTTTGGAAGATCGGACCTATGGGAGCTATATGATATAGTCAACCGATTTTGTTAAAATTTGGCACATTGCTTAAGTGGTTTAAAAAATTTCCAAACGCCAAATCTGGTTAGGATATCTTTATTAAAAAACGAAATATAGCGAATTTTTCTTTAAAAAAGTTATTTTGGCCGATCGGTCCTATGGGAGCTATATGATATAGTCAACCGATTTCGATCAAATTTGGTACAGTGATTGGGAACTATAAAAAACTTTTGAATACCAAATTTGGTTACGATATCTTCATAAACAAACGAATTATTCATCTAAAACGCTTTTTTTTTGTCGAGGTCGTCTCAAACACCCCCATGGGAGCTATATAATTTATCCCCGATATCAAAAAAATAAAATAAACTTGCCTCCTATGGAATAGTATGGGATCTAATGTGAAAGTTTGGTAACTCTAGCTCTTACCATCTCTGAGATCTAGGCGTTCACACGGACGGACGGACGGACAGACGGACGGACAGACGGACAGACGGACAGACGGACAGACGGACAGACGGACATGGGTATATCGACTTCTCTATTCACCCCGATCATATTTTAGGTAACTTTGGGATGTCTCCGACGTCTCCTTCTATATGTTACATACATTTTCGGCTTGCACAAACTTAATATACCCTTAGTACCATACGGTACAGGGTATAAAAACCAAACTTTAAGAAGACTAGCTCCTTCACAGCTCAGCCAGAGCTTTCGGGAGTTTCAAGCCCTGCCCCCGCCTCCATAACGGCTTTCAACAGCCCGAGTGGTGCGGCGCCTATCAGTGCTCCCATTATGCATACGGCAAAGCCGGTGTCTAGTGGAACAGCAACCCCTGAGGCAACCGGAACCAGTAGTGCTAGTGGTAAGCGTAATGCGACCATCCAGCGTGATGGGAAAGGTACTGCCAAGGAGGGTGCTGTGGGCAATGATCGCGCACGCAAATGGCCATCTATTAAATTAACAGATCCAGCGAAAGCGGCTAATGCCGAAAAGCGCATTGCCTGTAGGCTACTGAAGCGAGTGCATACGGAACGAGAAGACGAAAGACCTGGTTACAGCCATCAAATGCAATAATACCAGAGTACTCCCTTGAGCAATTAAAGTTAGCAGCATGCAGACACTAGCAAGTAGCTACTGCTTCCAAAAGGCAGAGGTCGGTAGAAAAAATCGACTGCCAAGAAAGCGATGACGTAGAAGGAAAACCCGTACAAATCCTTCGCAGAGGTTACGTGCGGCCGTGTGATAAAAGGCGAGCTAGACCAAAATGACCCAAAGGGCCGGGCCCTTTCCGGTGTGGCAATGGTCGTAATCTGCAGCAATCCAGTTCCACGGCTATCTTAATAGACGCGGGGTGGTACCAAGGGCAGATTAAGGTCGTAGCATGTGAGATCGGGTGTCACTGTACAAGGACGCCATCTCAAGAGTCGGTGAGGTCTACCCTGGAGCGAAACTGGTAGCGGTGGATAACAAGGACATCCCCTCCAGGCCCAGGGCTAGAGAGAGGATACCTACTGCCCCAGCAAAGAAGGACAAGATCACGCGGCTATTCAAAGCTTGCAATCCGAATCCGCCGGTGGATAAGTGGGTTTTCGCAAAATAGAAAGCGTAAATAATAATGTCGATTGCGAGTTGGTGAAGCACAAAGCGACGATTGAGCCGCTAGCGAAATGCGGTGGCTTTATAAACTACGGTCTTGGCAAAGTTTTAATCAAGACCTATAAAACTGACGCAGATTCTATGGAGCAACTAGCCACTGTCAGTGAGCATGCTCCAAGAGAGCCTGACGTGGAAATGATCAGCGATGTGGAAAGCATTGGATCCACTGGATCAAGTCTCGCATCGAACTTCGACGTCATGTACATGAAGGGCAAACTATTAGGGGATAAAGAGCTTTAAAGCGAATTGTATTATTGCTTGAAACAATTAAGATTATTTGTATCGCTCTTATCCGAGCATACGGCCAAGATTACACAATACCTCAGCCTAAAAGACTTTACTATTGCTTAGTTCTAAAAGAATTTGATCCGAAATGGGTTAAAATAAAAGCATACACATAGGTGTATGATGAAAGTAGTCCAAAAAGTTTTTTCAAACTTTAACCTATACTGGGCTCATTTTCCAAATTCTTCCCTCGTGTTCAATACACATTCAACCACTGTGCCGCGCCGACAGTGCTAAGACAAGAAATTACTTATAAATATTCATTTATGCAAAGCGCCAAGTTGTGAGACGTTTTCAGATGTTGCCTTGTATTGGTGTCTGTGCGGCTGTTCGTGTATTAGTGTGTTTGTGTGAGAAGGGTATTGGCAAACCACCAAAATCCCCTACAAACACACTACACTCAACCTACATGACACCTACACACAGATCCATTGTTTTCAGCCGTAGTAGTCTGTATAATTGTTGCGGTTGTTGGTTTGTCTACGTGCTGCGCGACTTTGCGGGCACCACAGGTCGTATGATTGATTTAATTAAATTGTAGAACGTGTTGTCAAGTCGAGAAGGTCGAGACAGTTGCCACTGCCACCTGCCACTTGTTTTGCTTGCTGTTGCATATTTTTCGGGCTTAGTCTTTTGCCTGCTTATCAGTCATGCTGGTTTTCGCTTCTTTTTTACGGCTGCCATTTTGTTGTTTGTCTTTGCCTTTGGCAGGTTCGGACAATTTTTGTTGTGTCTGGTCTGGTCAGCACTTGTTATTGTTGTTCTAACGCGCTTGGCCAAGTTGTTTATCACTTGTCTCATTGCGCTTTTAATTGTGTTTGCTTGAGTGGTGTGCAGTGGGCGGGAGGGTGTAGGGGCGGGGCGTGTATTTGTTAGCTGCCTTTGACCGGCGAGGCGCGTCATTAAACCTTGGATTACCGCTTATTCTTATCGCGCTCACACAAATGGTTAAAATTTATGCGCTATTGTTGCAGTTACGCTTAATGTTGTTGTTGCTGGTTCGTTGTAGTTGTTGTTAAAGCAAAGCTAAGCGCTAACGCCCGCACATAATTTCCGCTTTCCTTTGTAGCGCCCACAGCAAACAAACAAACCAACAAACAAACGGTAGTCGTACTTCATGTAATCAACATTTTAATTGCGGAAACGGAACTCGCACACATGTCGACACACACACACACACACACATGCTAACACACACATTAACACACACACATACAAGCAGAGGTATGGCCCGCACCAATGTATGACAAAGCGGCAGTCAGACATTTCATATCTGTTACACATTACGCATACGCAATGTATGCTGCCTTTGCATTTTGCATTGGTTTGAGTTTAGAATTCGCCTTTGAGTATATTTTTTTATTTTTTTTATGATTATTTTAATACCCTAAATATATAGACGGAGTGCTGTTGGTGAAACTGTTTGACATTGCAAAAAGTTGCAGTCAAAGTAAAGTTTGTTTAGTTAATGACAAAATTATCAGCATAATCCACAAATTCAGTTGAAACCGTTGGAATTACTTGAATGGGAGCTTAAATCTGAGGTTAAAAATTTGCGTGCTTTTAATTTGATTTACGTTAACAATATTTTATTGCTTTCAACCAAGTAAGTGTTATGGGTATTTACAACTTTTTTGTATTGAAAACTATTCCTACAACCATATAACCCCTAAGTTTTGTCAAATTACTGCCAAGAAACTTCTTGCAGCTATCCCAAACGTTGTAATAATAAAAATCAAATTTTTAAATTGGTACCTTTGACAAAATATTTTCATAGTGGACAAAATATCATGAAAAAAAATGTTTTATCGAATTTTAACAGAGGAGATTTTTCTTGATCTGAGTGATCTTTTCTCCCAATGTGCGTTGCACCCATTCTTTCATTGTGTGGCCAACAACCCGTTCTTGGGTTACGGCGAACCTCAGCAGCTCTCGCTAGGCGCCTCTACTTTGTGCACGCCTTCTCCAATTAGAAATACCAAGGGAGGATAGGTTCTCCTCCACTTGATCTTTCCATCGGAGTCGTGGTCGTCCCATTCGTCTTCGTTCGTCGGCTTTCGCTTCGAATAACGTTTCGCCGGAGCATCGTTATCCATGCGTATGACAGACGCTGTATTGTGATCGTCCTCAAAACGAACGGGACCGATAATTTTACGAAGAATTTTTCTCTCAAACACCCCAAGAGCAGATGCTCCACGACACAACCCATGCGTATAAGAGGACGGGCAAGATAAGCGTCTTGTAGAGTGTTACTTTTGTTGTTCGAGAGAGGTCTCTGCTACACATCTGCTTACTGAGACCGTTGCACCCATTGCTCTACGTTAAGGAGCTGAAACATGTCCTTCTGGATTTTAATAAGCTAAATGGCTCGCTTAGTTTAGCACAACAATGAACAGAAGTCCAAGGATCATTGTAAATTTTGTCGATAGTCAGGCTGCAATTAAAGCTCTGTTATCGTACACCATAAAGAGAAATATCCATCACCACATAAAAACCCTCTGCTGGGTTCCGTGTCACTTAGTTGTCCTTGGCAACCATGCGGCGGACGAGTGCGCCAGAAACGGCTCAGCGCTTGCATCTAATCTTGCGGTTACGGACATAAAATGACCATTTTAGAACGTCGTATCGCAAGTCAGGGAGAAGCCTAGAGTTCTGGCGGAAAGAGAATGGAACATGGTTGTCGCATCTTCCGAGCCCTCTGGCCGAGATATGATCCAATGCGAACATCAGAGCTTCTGCGCTTCCAATAAAACAGGACTACTATGGTGATAGGCGTTGTAAAGGGGCTCTGCACCATAGACAATATGGCTGAGTGCTTGCACTTTCCCCATCACAATTTCTGCCGAAGATGCGGAGGAAGAGGCAGGAAGCATCCAACACCTGCTTTGCGACTGCACGAAGCTTCTTAGAAGACGAACCTAGTTTCTGAGTAAACCATTTCTTGAGGAACTGGGTAGTCTAGTCTTTGTGCCCATAGCGGATCTGGCTGCTTTCATAGAATCCTCAAAATGGTTTTACAACATGAGAGTCTTAAGCGGTTGAGGATGTCCTAAAGTTTTGTATCCTTCTTCTCAGTCCCTCTCTTTCTTTAATTGTTTTAGTCCCCATCTTATAATTATGTAACACAATGCACATCATGGTCTCTGGGTTATTTCAGACACTATCTGAGCTGGCTATACAACTTAACCTTACCTACATCGCACTCCTTGATTTGATCGCTAAATAAATTTTCTGTTTTACTTGAATATCTGCAAATGACGCACTCATAAATATATTTTTTGC
>JBAMAX010004608.1:0-239272 GCA_037043745.1 Chymomyza amoena
CCGAAACCGAATGTTTTATTGCAGACGGATTAAAACGAAGTGGCGAAATAGCTGGAGAATTTAACGCATTTTATTTTGTAGTAATTTTTTAATATATTCTTTGGTGCTTTAAAAAACTATTTAAGCCAATTTTTAGTTAAATATTTATTGATCAATATTTTGAAAAAATTTATTTTCTGAATCAACCCAAAACGAATTTTTATACGGTGCTTGTCATGCATACAAATATTTTAATGTCTAGCCTTAACAGTTTATGTCTTGCATAAACAAAATTTCCCCTGTTATAGACATAGTTTAGTCCTGCATAATATCCCTTGAAAGGTTTTAAGCTGTGCTTACAATGAGCAAGTGAAATATATATGGGTAGATGGCGCCAGCTAAAAGTCCGATCGCACTTTAACTTTAAGCCACAACTCAAAATGTGACGTCATACGCAGAAGATATTTTTCAAGCTATTTACAATTATTTGCTAAATTAGTTATTGATAAATATTTTTAATTATTTTATATATACTCAAAAGGGTTTTCTATATGGTGCATGTCTTGCATAAAAAAATGTTAATGTCTAATCTTAACATAAAAGCATAATGCATAAACCAAATTCCCCTGTTATAGCCATAGCTTGGTTTTATTCTATATCCCTTTAAAGGTTTTAAGCTGTGCTAACAATGAGCAGGGGAAATATGTAAATGAGTAGATGGCGCCAGCTGAAAATCTTATGGCACGGGCCACAAATTGAAGCCCAAGGTGCAGATGTGATGTCATGCCCAAAAGATAGAGTAAATTGTTGCATGCGAACTTTAAAAAAAATATTTAATATAAATTAGTTATTGATAAATATCTTAATTATTTTATACATATATTTTATATATAACATGCACAATCCAAATCGAATTTTTATATGGTGCATGTCTTGCATAAAAATATTTTAATGTCAAGCCTTAACAGTTCATGTCTTGCTTCAACAAAATTTCCCCTGTTATAGGCTTAGCTTAGTTCTACATAATATCCCTGAAAGGTTTTAAGCTGTGCTTACAATGATCAAAGGAAATATATATGAGAGATGGCGCCAGTTCATTTTTTTGCTGAAGGTCCGATCGCATTAACTTTAAGAACTGCAACTGTGACGTCATGCGTCAAATAGAGTAAATTGTTGCATATGCAATTTTCTCCTTGTATGCCAGCTTTAAAATATATATTTTCAGCTATTACCCAAAGAGTTTTTCACATATTTCTAATAAACCGCCACACCCCCCTCCCCATTTTGGTAATTTAGGTCAAAGCGATTTACATACGGCATATCGCTTTTCATATACATATTTATATATGAATTTATGGTATGTAAACGCCAGCTGGTATTTACTTATCCTTACAAAAAATATTGCAGTCGACCCTTGTTTAGTTTTTCACTCATTTTTTTTTAAGCAAATCAATTTGCAAACCTCAACACAAAATAAAATGGCACATTAGGTATAAAAAAAGCAAGCAACACATACATACATATAACTTAAACAAATACAAAAGCGCACAATAATAACAATACAAATACACAGACACAGAATACTTATACATGCACAGACACACACTCGCACACACTCACATGTACGCATTTGCTTAGGTGACGCACAAAAAATAACAATAAATGTCAAAAGAAAACAAATATTACATTTGCCATGGCTTATGAGCCGTCGCTGACGTCGGCGTCTACCATGTTCGTTTTCTTCTTCTTCCTCCTCTGTGTGTGTGATTTGTAATCCTTCGTTGTTGCTGCCTTTAAAAAAAAAGGAAGAAAATTGCGTACGTTAAGTCGGGCGTTACCGACTAGCGATATATCAGTTTCTTAAAGAGCTCAGCGACAGTTGAATACTCTTTAAGATGTATCACAGAAAAAAGGAACAAATTATTTAGTTCTGTAGTCCCTTCCAAGCAGAAAAATTTTGTTTATATTAACTTAGTTGGTATTCGAGATGAAAAGGTTTTTAAAATACCAGATAAAAGCTTCAAGTCCATGCGTGCATATTTTTTTTATTCATTAGGGCCTATATTGCCAATTTCTAAACTTAGAAATTATTTTCTTGAAAAGTCTCGTGAAAACTCCTTTTTTTTTGCAATTTTCATAATAATAATTGAAAAATAACTATGGCTGGAAAATAAAAAGTATTATTAAAAATTTCAAAATTTCAAAATTTTTATGATAACATATAATTAAATTGAAAATAAAAATCATTGAAAAATAAAAAGTATTCGTAAAAATCGATGAATTTATATTGGGGTGGATCATTGGTTGATTTGCTTGTTAATTGCATCTTATTTGTATATTTTCCAGCAAAATTGGAAAATTTATATAGAGGAAAATGGAGTGAATTCGGAAAGATATTTTCGTAGATTTTTTGGTATGACAAACAAATTTTTATGCGTCGAGCTACATTGTGTCCAAATTTCTGATCGATACAAAAATTTGAAGTCAGGTCGATTGATATCCGAGCGAAATATGTCGAATTCATTTTTTTTGAGTGATTTTGAAGGTGTCCAAAAATGATAAAAACCACCATAAAATTTTCTCGCAAAAATTTTACTTCTCTATTTTTGGTTAAAAACAATTTTCAACAATATATTGAATTGAATATTGAATGAATGAATGAGGATACAAAAAATTACTGCCTACTGAAATGGCCTGAAAAAATGTTTTTTTTAAGAGAGAAATTATCTGAAGGAGCACTCTGTCGATTTTCATTGTCTTCAGCAATAAATCATCAGAATTTGGAGCCGATTTACGGGGATTGGTTTCGCTTTGTTGCAAGTTCTTCGCAGTTTCCTTGAAATTTCCTTGTTAGAAATACGAAACAGAAAAATTTGTGTACTCGAGTCCGAGTGTTATCAAAAACCACTGTCGGCCATGACGATTATTTGAAAATTGTCAACCCAGAAATTAGTTTATATGCATTTCTGGGCTCACCCCACTTCCGAATGTATCCCTTTTTCCTCTATCAAGTCATAGGTTGAAACTGGTCATATGTATAAAAAAATAATATTTTTTGACGAAAACTTATCTGGCTGTATTTTTATCCGTTGAACGAATAAGTGACTTTGATGACTTAAACTCGACTTCATGATAAAAATTGAGCTCCTTTCAATTTGACACATTTTATGTTGAAGAGAAATTATTTTGGACTGGTATTATTCGAATTATGAGTGTTTAACAACCAAACAACCATATGGCTCACCCTATATTTTACAAACTAAAAATTAAAGTTGTATATTTAAAAAATGTTATTTAAATATCTTTTAGACAATAGATTACAATTGTTGTCTCGTATATGTCCCCATTTGTTCTTTTTAGATCCATTGAACCTTCATATTTTCAGCTAATAAATAAATATTTCAATGCTCTTTTTAAGTTTTAAAAAATTATATAAATGTTAATGAAAACTTGAAAACTGCAATAAAGTCGGTGTGCTTGTGCAGCTGCTGGACCAAACATTTGGATTGGTATCGAATCGGTTTAGTCTAAACTTAGTTGACATCTTCAAATTAAAGTTAGAGAACTGAATCAATAAAATAAAATTAAATTAAAACCTATCATTGGTGCACAAAAAAATGTTCTCTTAAATTTCTCTATAGTTCCAATTCTCATCATCTCAACATCGAGACGATTTAAAATATCTTCTAAATTTGCTCAAGATTTGATAAATTGCACCAATATTAAAAAAAACTCTGCTTAATGCTCTTTAAAATGGTTATTTAATTTCTAATTTATCTGTATCTCTGGTAAAAACGAAAACATTCGGATATAATTCTACTAAAAATGAAATCTCTGAGATTTCCGTGATACATACGATTTTTAAAGTGAAGCTTTTTAAAAAGATTTTCAGATTTTAAGTATTGAAAAATTTGTTTTCCCAACTTTTAAAGTCTGCGAAATCCCTGAGTTCCAACAGAAAGATGTTCAATGCCATAGATTTTGATCGTCTCAGGCATTTTGTATTGATTTATATGATATTTAAAATTGCATTTTCAGCTTGTAACATAAATTTGCCCAAACTTAATATACTCTTTACTCTATAACTAACGGGTAAACAAAAAAAAAAAAAAACAGAAAGAAAAGCAAAGGCGCAGTCAAAAGACGACGTCGCTGTGCGACTTAACAACTGTGTAGTATACTTTTGGGCAGCAGCAAAAAATATAAAAAAAAATACAAAAGACAGAAAAAATTGCATACTGCTTTTGGCATAAATTACACAGACGTGAGCAAAAAGGCAAATGAGTTTGCCTCTCTCACTCTCTCTCCCGGTGTACGGCTGTGTGGGTGTGTATGCTCGTGTACGCGTGCATGTGTGTGCAGTATGTGTGTATATCCGTTTCCTGTTTTCATTTTTTTTCTGTTGCTGTTTTGTGTTGCTTCAATGTTGCCCCTTTTTAACCGGCTCCCCAAACTGCTCTGACTTTTTTATGCTTATATGGCAGTTCTCACAAATGTTTTACTAAATTATTGTTTTCCTCTGCTTTGCAAATACAATAAAACAATAACAAAATAGAAAATATTAAATGCAGTAAGCACTGTCTTAACAGGGATTGTTGAGATCGTAGAAGAGGCATTTTGAAGTGACTTGCAGGGGTTCAGGAATGCATCAATCGCTTAATGAATCGAACGAGTAGCGATTAGTAACTATCGATTATTTGATAATAACATATATTTGATTACCTTCACAAGATTTATTAATGGCCGCTGATAAAGTTCTGACAAACTGGTATACTATCATCCATAAATTCTTTTATAACAGCTGATTTTCGATCACTTTAACAAGATTTATCAATGGCCGCTGATTGAGACTTGATAAACTGGTATAGAAGGTTAAGTTGGTTGTTCTTAGAGGAAAGATTAAGGAAGATCTTTCACGCATTTTAATTATATAATTTTAGGTGGCTATTAAATTATGAGATTTAAATATGGCAATGTCAGATTTGGGAGACAATACTCTGTTTTTCCTGGCGTGGAGGATTTTTTACAACTTTTGCATTGATAGACAAAATATTATAATTCTTTGAGCCTCATCAAATAAACTAGTTACTAGTATTGTTCACCGCGCATAGTCTTTACTGTAGTCACATTTTGCATAAATTTAAACAGCGTCTGCATATAAAAAGAAGTTAATTTCATTTTAGTTTTATATCCAGCACGTCAAAAACTATTTATTTAAATTGATCAATTAACACTTATTATTACAACAGTTTTATACTCGCTTGTCCATGTTCCAAATTATACCCATTTACGCCTCTTAGCTTGGGCTCCAAATTTTTCGCATAAACATCAGTCCACAAATGTTCTTTGTTCAGCTCCACATCGCTGCGTGCTGCTCTGGTCACCTCCTCCACCTGCTTACGTACCAATACATCAATTTCATTCAGCTCGTTTTCATCCATCAGACCATTCTCCAAGCAGAGCTGCCTAAACGCTTTAATAGCATCTTTTTCCACACGCACCTGTTGTATTTCATTTCTGCTGCGATAACCTATGCCCGGATCGGACATGGAGTGTCCACCATAACGATATGTATCCAGCTCTAGTAATATAGGTCCACGTTTGAGCGCAAACTCTATGGCATATTGTGCAGCACTGCGCACAGCAAGGACATCCATACCGTTGACCCATATACCTGGCAGAGTATCTCCACGCGTATAGTAACGCGTATTGTGGGATCCGCGCTCCGCTTTGGTGCCCATGGCATAGTTGTTATTCTCGCAGACAAAAACCAATGGCAACTGCCAGAGTTGTGCCATATTAAAGCTTTCAAAGACCTGACCCTGATTAGCGGCACCATCGCCATAGAGCGCAAAGGAAACGGCACCATCCTGACGATACTTGCTGGCTAGGGCTAAGCCGGCGCCTATGGGCACCTGGGCACCCACAATGCCATTGCCGCCATAGAAATGTGGTGCATACATGTGCATGGAGCCGCCCTTGCCCTTGGCGCAGCCGCTGCGCTTGCCCGTCAGCTCCGCCAGCACGCCCAGTGGACTAATACCCATTAAATAAGCCCAGCCGTGTATGCGATAGGCTGCAATTATATTATCCTGCGGACGCATGGCTGCCTTGATGCCCACTGCACAGGCTTCTTGACCGGTATACAAATGACAAAAGCCTCTGATGATTTGTTCCCGGTACAGACGACTGGCTGCCGCCTCCAGCTGGCGTATGGTTTTTAATTCTTTATAGTAGCCAGCTGCATCCGTTTTGCTTAGTGTGACCAGAGTTTCGGGACCCTCACTGAGTCGGTGCAGCTTAAAGGGACGCTTTAGTTGTAGGCTGGCCAAGGGAGCCGGCAGCAGTTTTGGCTCATTCTCTTCGGCTGTGGTGGGTACCCGGGGGCATGGTAGTTCTTCTGTAGTTAAAAAACGCTGTGGACGAAACTGCGGAAACCCGCAGCGTGCTCGGAATTTGGACAGTTGCAAGCGCAGAAGCATTCTTGAGGCGGTTGGTTCTCTGAAACTATTGTATTTTCTGTTGTATCTTGAATTTGTTTATTGGGAGTCTTTATTGTTCCGAAATGAGTTGTTATTTAATGTGACTGCCTACTCTGACTGCAATACAGATATATTGGAATAGTAGGAGCAACAGTTTGGCAGGGCGAACAGCTATCTCTTTGTTGTCCATCGTTGTCACATATTTTGCTTTAATTTCCGTATTGTGCACAATTTACTTACAATTCCAATATCCTTTGCAATACACTGAGCGAGGGTTTGCAATATTTTGGGAAAAACTTAGAAGTTGAGAAACATAGAAAAAATTCGAACATTTTTCTTTAAAGAACTAAAAAAAGTTTTATTCGTATCTTTTCACAAATCATATGGTTAGACTGTTTGATTGAGAGCTCTGCGTACTGCTTCTGTGCATGCATGATGGCAAAAATACTTGACCTCTGTTTTTGTATGAAGTTCCTTCTTGTTCAGAAGCATTTCGGGCTGCTACGTAGACATCTTTACAGAAACAAAAGTAAAATTAAGTTTATTTCAATTTTATTAAATGTCTTGCTTACAAGAATACAAATTTTTCAAATATTGTATTTGGCGTCATTAAATCCAATGGCTCACTTTATTTAATAAAATCCTGTGTTTTTCATAGCATACGATGTATCTGTCATAGGAGTTAGATATTCTGAATTATTTTAACCGGCTTGTTTTAAGAGATATTATTTTAAAGTTGTTCAATTTTAGTTGCTGTTTAAAAAATGCTACTCTTTCTGATTTATTTGTTTAGAAATAGATAGACTAATAAATATACGAAAAATGCTTGTTTAAGCGATAACGACGAGCCCTTAAGCTTATTTATAAACTAATTGAGCTCACCTAGGTTGTGTTAGGTTAGGTTAGGGCAGCAGTTGACACTGAGGCAAAGAATAGTCTCGTTCTGATATCGCTTTCGGCCTTTATCCACCCTTACCACTCGAGAGGTTTTCTGTACTAGATGCTAGATAAACTAAACTACTACGAGTAGATAAACTAGATGCATGGTGCCCCCAGGCAGTGTCAGTGGATTTCTCGGACTACTATCGAACATTGAACTTTATTTAGATAGCAAAGCTTCTTGATTCTTTTCCGGCAGTGTACTGGCTAAGTTTGCCATGAGATCCTGCAATTATTCGATATCGGATTGTACGCTTGGTTTGCAGTGAGTGCGAAATGGTTTTGTTATACTCAATTTGCATCTGGTCTTAAGCATGCTTAGACACTCCTTGTCCTAAAGGAGGAAGCTGGTAGTGCCTTCTCTAGCCAATTCAACAACAATGCGATAGCAATTAATATCTCCAAGTATCGGGACCCAGATGAGGTGGATTGTAAACTGCTCTGCCATCTCCTCCAGCGACGAACGACAATTGTTCAATAGCTTTATGCTTGATTTCAAAGAGGCGAGGGACTTAATAGGCTATCTGAGAATATACAGATATTTTCATTACTTTTTGGTGGGTTAATTATTGTTGGAGACTCCCAGATTGCCGTGACCTCCGCCTGAAAAACACTGCAGTGATCCGGAGTCAAGAATATTTTTTTACCTTGAGTTCTTCATTGCCAACACAGTCGTTCTGATTAAATTTTAATTGAGCCAGCTGGGCTAGGTGCACTGCGAATGACGGTGCTGCACCTGGCACCACCCTGGTTCCCTGGTTGGAATATGAGTTTCGAATTTAGTTAAAAATATTTCTGGAAGGGTACCAGAGGCGGGAGATTTACGATGGGATCAAGTGCTTTGTTTGGGGTCGAGTTTACCTAAGTAAGCAATCTTTCTGTATATTTATTTACAAATATTAAAATGATAAAAGAAGTAGTATTATCGATAAGATTTCTTCAGCAAATTGATTAAATTTACCTTTTTGAGGAATGATCTTGAGGGTCTTGATAATAAATGTATTATCTTGATTGCGATGAGGCATGGTATCTCTGTTTTTAAAATCTTATTTTCTGACTCTATTTGGTGAAGAGCAAAATGTTAGATGGTGAACAAAAGGAAATAAGTAAATTGGAGTTGCAGTAAGATTAGATTGGGATTTAAAACAAAGATAACCTGTTTCATATATTCTGTGTGTTTATTGTAATAATACACTTAATAAAATAATAAAAAGAGCATATTACCGTCTACTCCAAGCTGCATTGTATTTTATTTTTAACATTGTCAACAAACAACGGAGAAAAAAAGCGACCAACAACAAAATCAGTTTTACTCTCTCTCTGTGTCCAACGGCCATTTTATAAATAAAAAATAAAATAAAATAAAATACAAAGAGCATAAAAAAAAATACAAACAAAAAATACGTAAAATGTATTTTTAACGTGCAGCACTTAACACTTCTGCAATTTAAAGGCAATTCGTACCGACAACAAAAACATCACCAGCAACAACAACAACAATCAAACACACAGCAATCACACTCACACACACACAGAAAGAGATGTCTCTCTTTTACTCACACTCGTACAGATTTTATTGTAGTCATTTTTTTATTGCGATTATTTCGCCATTTTGTTGTTAGCTGCTTGTAATTTAATATAGATTTTGTTGCTGCTTTTTTTCTTTCTACTCTTTATAGATGTTGCTTATAGAGTTGGAAGGGTATATTAAGTTTAGCAGAATTTATGTTGCTATTTGAGGGGGACATATTTAAATCGTCATTAATATAGGAAGATTGCAAAGTAAAAGAGCAAATTTCGTTAAATTTTGCTCTATGGCTTCTTGATGATTTTTCAATAGGTTTAAGCCAACCTTCGAAGCATTTTTTGGAGTTAGAAGTTGGTACCTCTAAAATCTATGAAATCTTGGAGTGCGAAATGTTACCAAAAGACACAAAAAAGGTTTTTTTTTAAAGCGTAAGATATTTGTTGAAATACGTAATCTGACTGCATAGCGGACTGTGATTTTTCAAGTGATTTAATATGGAAATAACAAATATAGAGGGTGCTTTTTTTAAACATTATTCGAACTTTTATATTTGTAATTAATTTTAATATTAATAATTTTTTTCATTTTAAAATTTATATATTTATGATTTTATATGGAAATATAAAGAAAAATATATGGAAGGTGTTTTCTTTTTAACATTCAAACTTTTATATTTTTAATTATCTATAGCTGATCAGTCTTACTAAAAAATACTTAGAGATGCTATCCAAACAATGTTTGCAGATATGAACGATTTTGAACCATACTTCAGGGAATGGAAGTAACAGTTATAGAGGGTGTTTGCTTTTTTAAATGTTATCAGAATTTTAGTTCATTGTCATTTTATTTTTAAAGATATATACTCAGTATTTACAAAAAGATACAAACGTGGTTAAGCATAAAAAAAAGCTTTCAATATTTGTTTAAATAAGAAACCCGAACCAAAAATATTAACAAGTTTTAGCCATGCTTCAAATAATATTGAAATAACGTGTATAGAAGGTGCTTTTTTATGATCACCAGAACTTTTATTTGAAGTGAAATGTATGGCATTTTTATTATTAAAGTTATAGCTGATAAATGACCCCCACGACGTAGTAGTGCGAAATTTTCCATTTTGATAGCTAGTCCAAAAGAAGGAAGGTCACGGATTCCTCTAAAATTTAATGGAATATTCGAATTTTTAAAATAAATTTTTTCAGACTAAAGCCTGACACCGGACAAAGTAATCTGCTAAAACTTAATAAAATGAAACTTAACAAAAAAGTTAAGAGTTTGAACAAGCTTAAAAAAGCACCCTTTATAAGCATGTCATAGAGTAAACTGCAAAAAGGTTTCGTATACCTTTTTTCCAACTAGCCATAACAACCTATAATCAGTTTTCTGCGTGATGTAAAGTGGCTTTCTAGGCGACTCTGGTTTATGCAAGCCGAAGGGAATCAGTGAGTCTAGTACTTCCTTAAGAACAGCAGACGACCCTTTCGCCAGGTTCCTACAACTAAAGCATTAAAATATTTCTCGTTGTAGCTTTTTAAACCAATGTTGAAATTATGTGAATTTACTGAACTAAGACTAAGACTTCACCATAGAGCTCATTAAGATTGGCGCTCCAGCCAGGATTAGTATTAAGGTAGGATAAGCGCCTTATACAGTGTTAATTACGTCTGGCGAGAGTTCTAACTACTTTTAAATTGGCTGCTAAGATTAAAATTGCAACAATTGGATGGAGGAATTCTTCGCTTAATCTCTAAACTGACATTGTTGCTCGTTGTGACTAGGCTCGGATCCAGGATTTGATTAAAATTGAATTTTCACTTCAAAGTGTATGTATATCATAAGTCACATAGAACTGTCAACCCATTTTCCCACTCTTGTAAGGGGTTCGGAATCTTGGATCCATCCCTTATTATGACAGTAATGCCAAGGCAGATAGATTTTATCCATCTAAATTATGAAAATTTTTTAATTCTTATAGAGAAAAAAAAGTAATAATAAATAATAAAAACATGTAAGTCTTTTTTAGACCAACCTCCTCATCCCACTTAATCTTTTTCATGCTTACTCCTATACCACCGGACAGATGGATAAATATTTTGAAAATCCATTTTAGTGTTGGTTTTAAAATGCTTGAGCTTAAAAAATGAAGGGTTTATATCTTGAGAAAGTTATGGGTATAATTGCGAGGGCAGGCTAAAAAGTTATTGAGCTTAAAAAAACACTGTAGCAAACATTTGAATGATTTTAAAACTTATAATAAAAATATTTAGATTTGACAAAGCTTTCTTATCGAAAGCAATCTTGATTGTCGTTTGTAAAGAGTTCTAAGTGATGTTCAATCGCAATAGGGAGGACGTTTTGGGGACTAAACTTGGGTCTATCACAATACAATAGAAACCAAAAAGCAGTCAGAGAAGTGCATTTTTTAAGAAATCTATAATGCACAAGAGAGAGAGACAATGTGGTCCTGTCATTCAACAAAGTGATGACTAATGTTTTTTTAAACTTAGGGTGGGCCATCTGTTAGTTTATTTGTCAAAGCTATTTGGTTGCCCATTCATTATATTTTTCGAATTTGGTTTCCTATGACTATTATCTTTTTACAAATTTTAATAATTATTAATTACACAGGTTTAATTGTTAGAAGGCTAAGGGTCAGGTTTCCGAAGTAATTTAATACGTAGAATCCAAATCCGGGTCAGAAATGGTAAATTGTATGATTTGACTTTGAAATATTTCAGGTTATGAACCTTAAAAACTGTTTTTTCCTAAGTTGAGGTTATATAGACGGTACAAAATATTAATACCTGTTAAACCATTTATTACCATTCTTACCCTTCAATTTAAGAGTTCAAGAGATCAACTATTTTTTTTGTGAGTAACTTTTCACTAGAAAATAAAAATTTTCTGATTTTATACTTGCTTTCAGCAACCACAGACTACAAAGATTTGTGGCCTCCTGTACATAACCTCATAAGTAGGAGAAAACGCCATTTTTCGAGAACATAACCTAAAAAATCTAAGCCTCATAATCTCCCAGACGTGATGGGCCAATTCTGACTCCGGACTCAGATTCTACTAAGCAAATAATTTCGGAAATGTCCCCTAGCTTCCCAACAAATGGCATTATCCCAGTATTTGTAGACTTAAGTAATTGGTGTGGTAAAAAATAGATGTCTTTAAAGGAAATAATTTGTTACGAAATTTTCTTTAGAGAATATAGACGTCATGATTCAAACAATATTTAAACAAATTTAAAAAATTTAAATAGGTTTTTTAAGGGACATTTTTTGGTCAAAGAATTTGCCCGGCTTTGATAGAACGAAAATTTCCAGCCTGACTTTGTGACATTTTTGAAGAAGTAAAAACTACCTTTTTATTGAAAGCTGCCGGAGCAGCAGAGTATTCCACTGTCGGTCATATCAATCGAACTCTCTCATGTCCGACTTTAAAGCACGCCATTTTTTTTTTGCAAGCTTTAAACAATAAATTGTCAATTGATTTTTACGCTCATTTTTTAGCTGCTGCTGTTGTTATTGTTGTAAATATTTATGTGCGCTCTTTATACGCTCATATTTACAATTTTTTACAATCTATTTATTTATTTTTACGTTTTATTATTATTATTTATGTCTACAGGTTTCGTGTCGCATTTTATCAACAATTCTCGCTACTCGAAATTGTGTGCAATATGTTATTATGTATGAGGAATTTCATTATTGGTTTGCTTTTTATGAACCTTTGTATCCTTACTCCTTTGCCAGCTACTTCAATATGCCGCAGAAATCATAAAAACAGAATTTTCTTTTTTATTTTCATTTATGTTCAATAATAAAATGTGACTGAAATTTTTTTTCGCCTTTCATTTCAATTATAAGACAAAGTAAATTAAAATACATTTTATGTGCAAGTGTATATAGATGTAAGTGTGTGTGTGTGTGTGTGTGTATGAGTGTGTGCATATGTAATAATACAAATACAAAATATATCAGCATTCAATGTGTGAGTCGAGTCGATGCCGAGTGTTTATTTTGATTGATAAAAAATGTTTATTGTTTACACTCATCTTTGTTGTCGCCATTGTTGAGTTTATTGTTGCTGTTGTTGTTGTTGTTGTTTGTTATGTATTTATGCAACTCATATGTGTGCGTGAGTTTATGTTATTATTTTTATTGTCAACTGACAGCTGTACATTTGGTGCTCTCAAGGTTTGTAGGTATATGTGATTGCATATACATATATAAATGGGTAATTTTTTAACAAAATTAAGCATGAAAGAGAGTATTGTTAAAAGCTTAAAGCATTCAGAGGCTAAGGATTTTTTTTAAATTTTTATTTAAAAAAAATATGTAAATGTCCTTATTCGTTAGCGAGTTATGACTTGCCTACCCAAATATTTACTTATCGATAAATTATTACAAAAAATTGTGCTTGTTGAATATTGGCTATGTTTAAAAAAGTAACTAGCTTTACATATTTTTACCCTTATATACAGTCCCTTACATATAGTCCTTGTAATTGTATTGAAAAGCCCTTGAGGCCTACCATGAGAATTTTTGCATGTGTAAAAGTGAAACGCATAAAAAAATTAAGCCTTTATTTTTACAGTTGTCAACGTGCATTTGTATGTGTGTGTGTTTATGAGATGATTTCAAATGTCATAGTTGATACAAAGCCGGGTATAAGATAAAAGTAAGTTCCGTAGATGGGTATATAGCCCCGAGCTATTAAAAGACTTAAGAGTTCTGGAATATGGTTCGAGAAATAAGCAAGTACTCTTTCCGCTTAAAAAGCATCTTTATTATTTATGTGTGTAGTGAAATTTTTTTACTAAAGCTTAAAGAAAATTATATATATATATTATGCATATTTAAATAGGAAACTCAGTGCATGTGTGACAATATATAAAAATTGTTTTTACAAAGAAATCAGAAAATGAAATATATTATTTTTGATTGCGACCAAAAGGCGATCAAATCGAAATGAAAAATGCAGGAACTTAGGAAAAAAATTGTATGAAATATCGAAATTTGACTGAAGACATTTGTTATAAGAGTCGTCTTAAAATTTTAATAAGACTCGAAATGTTCGTGAAAGAACCTTTCAGCTTAATTTGCAAAATCTAAAATTCAATAAATTTGCATATTCCAAAATGTTTTTAGAACAAATTGTAGACAAATTCCTTCAAAGCATTCCAAAATGGCTTCAAAAAAAGTAAGTTGCTATTTATTGGCTTCTAAGTAGATGTTAAATCTATTTTCATATTTTTCGATTGCTATTATTTCTATGACAGTTTTATTGTGTGGAATTATTGTTGAAACTAATTAAATTGTTTTTAGAGGACTTTTCTGCCCTTTTCGGATATATTTTTTTAATTTTTTCCGTAAAAATGCATTTTTACAAGAAAAACCGACCTAAAAAAATCACAATTTTGTCTTCTCTAGAATGTTAAATTTGTCTTGTTATTTTTAACTCAATTTAATTCTTAGTTTTACAATCCTTATTTTTTGTTGTTCGTTTTCAAGCTCTTTGGGAAATTGCTTAAAATTATAGCACTGATTAATAAAAATAAAACCCAAGTAATTGTAATTAAATATCAATTTTTATTAAAAGTCGCGAAGTAAATCTCATTTTTCAATTTTTGTAATAAAAATAAAAAAAACTGTTGCCTGTAAAGTCGGTTTTACGGGCGAAGATTTTACGTGACAACGTCTTTTTCTCAGTAGAATATTTAGAAAATAAGAATATTATTAAATTGCACAATAATAATTCCTATTTGAGTGATTTTGTTGAGGATAGGACGATGATAGGAGAAATAGGAAATGAAAGGAAGTGTTTCTGCTGTAATGTGTCTTGCGAAAGTCAAGTCAATGGTTGTTTCTTTTAACGTAGTTGACTTAGAAACGTTTGATACGCAATCAAGATTATACGTATATTTCATGAAATTATGAAACGAGTTGTCAGACTTTACGTTTTCGTATCTCTTAATAAAATAAAATTTTCTCGGCAGTAGATAATAAATAAAAAGGTATAAACGAATGGTTTGACAGAAGAAAGGCCGAACTATGCTTGTTAGCATGCAAACAAAATAACAAAATTTTGTGTTGCTAAGGTGCAGTTTCTGCGAGTTTCTATTTGTGCATTACTTTTTCCGCAGTTGTAATGCAGATTTTCGGCAGATCACTGCTTTTCTATTTGCCTCCGCTTACAATCCCTCAAACGAAACGCAGCGCTTGTAATCAATTACGTTTTCTGCGGAGGTAATGCAGTATTTCGGCAGACCGCAGAGGCTATGCGCCGCTGGGGTTAATCAGTTGCGCTCACTCAAAACTAAAAATAGCCACCGCTGTGAGCAGTGCCGGTTTGGTGCTGAGCGCTAAGCGGTGCGGCTGACAATGTGCGTTGCTTGTTGCTGCGATTCACAAAAAGTCGCTGGTTCGTTTATAGATAAGAGCAAAGCGCAAACCAAAAATAAAATAGTTATTCAGTTGCGCTCACTCAAAACTAAAAATAGCCACCGCTTTGAGCAGTGCCAGTTTGGTGCTGAGCGCTAAGAGGTGCGGCTGACAATGTGCGTTGCTTGTTGCTGCGATTCACAAAAAGTCGCTGGTTCGTTTATAGATAAGAGCAAAGCGCAAACCAAAAATAAAATAGTTATTCAGTTGCGCTCACTCAAAACTAAAAATAGCCACCGCTTTGAGCAGTGCCAGTTTGGTGCTGAGCGCTAAGAGGTGCGGCTGACAATGTGCGTTGCTTGTTGCTGCGATTCACAAAAAGTCGCTGGTTCGTTTATAGATAAGAGCAGAGCGCAAACCAAAAATAAAAATGCCACTTATCGTTACGATTATTTATCGATAGACTTATCGTTACGGTTATCGTTATACTTTTTCAATGGTGCCACCCATACAAACCTAATTTAAGACGTTGTCACGTCAAAAATAAAAATGATCGGCCAATTTTATTAAAAAAATCTTAAATATGAGTAATCTGCAATTTTTACTAAAAAAATCTCAAATTTAAATTTTGCGTTATTTTTAGTTTCAGAGTAATTGAAAATAATTATTGAATTCAAATATCTTTTGAACCAAGTAGCGTACACTTCAAGACCTTTCTGTCTATGCCTTACATGTCCTTGAGGGAATAAGAAAAATTCCATTTTAACCTTTTTTTAACCAACACAATTTTTTTTGGAAATCATTTGAAGAAGTTTGTGACGTACATTTTCGTTTGGCGTAAACTGATAAAAAATAAAATCTTATATATCAGCACTCACAATATATCAGCATTCACTATTTCAATGCCTAAAATAAGATTCAATATTTTTAACATGAGATAAAATAATATTGATATAAGATTAAAAGTCTTTAATTAAATTCTTAAAACAACATTTCTTATAGGGGGCTAAACATGCTCAAAATAAAATCACAGGTTTGTTTAACTTGAAATAATTCAGATTTCTAGCATAATAAAATTAAACGAAAATTCGTAAAAATTTTAAAAAATTAAGGTAATAAAGCAGAGGAAAAAATTTTAAATTTAAACGAAAATTGCTGAAAACATTAAATTTTTAAACTTAAAACGAATATTCTTAAAATGTTAAAGTTTTGAATTCAAACATTTTTAGCATAAAAAATGTTGAACTTATATTACCAAAAAATTCCAAAAATCTCACAAACTCTTGTTAATTTTATATTACTGCAAATAGAAAAAAACCCATTGCAAATATGAAAAATAATGAAAATATATATATTTTTCATATAAAGTTTTTGCATTAAAGACTTACAAAGACTTATTTTATGATGGTTTTGGTTGCGATTTCAAAGTTTTCCGAATTATTTTATGATTGAAGATTCTCATTTTGCCAAATTCGTTGTGAAATAATTTTAATGAATTTTTCATGATCTTACTGATCGATTTGCGGTATGTAAACTTTTAGTAAAAAGTATTGTTTTATATTTTACATATAAATAAACACAGAGAAAAAACTGTGAACCAATCGATCAAATATTTAATGGACTTAAAACATTTCCTTGAACTTAGTAAAATTTTTCATTCACCAAAAAGTTTCGTATTTTCATATGGATTCTTTCATGAAATTTCGAAAAAAGCATAAACTTTTTAGCTAGGACTTATTTATTAAAAATTATGAAATGTCAATTTTTTTAAATATTTTTTAATTGTATGAATTAATTTATAATTATACCCGTTTAACGCAAATAAAATATCTGTAAAAATCATCAATTTTTTAGCTATGACTTTTTATTATAAAATGATGAAATTTTCATATCCAAAACACATTTATTACGATTTTCACAGGATTCTATAACCAAAATTAAGTCGTTTTTTATTTCAGTGTGTTACCAACTTTTTTTATGAAAAAGTAACAGACAAAGCACTTCAAGCGATAACATTTTGAAAATAAAGAAAAATAAACGAACTTAAATAGTTTAAACTAAATTCGGTAAAAAACAAAAAAAGACTTTGATTCTTTTTGAATTTTTAAGCAACTTACTCGATTTCACAAATTTAAAGATTTTAAGTCATTTTCGTTAAACCAAAAATGTGGTCGGAAAATTTTTGTGTACAGCCAAATTCAAGGTATTGTGAGTTTATTACTTTGGAAAAACTTCTTCGTATTCGATTTTCTGTAAATTTTTTTAGCTCCAACAAACAAGATAATTTCAACCATGTGAAACCAATTATTTTCTCGCATCAAACAGCCAAGTTATTCACCTCAATGCATTTAATTCTTAAGACCTTAATGTTGTCCATTTTGTATTTTATCAATACACTATCGAGCATAATTCTGAGAAACAGCAAACGTCTCATTACTTCATCCTCACGGTCTCAATACGAACGAGTGCTTCTTTTAATCTATATGCTTATTCATTAATTCCGTACTTCCTCATCTTTCTTTACTTTGCGTATTTGTTGTTGTTCCGTTGCTTTATCATCTTTTGCTGGAAAACTCATTTCGTATCCTTGATGAAATGGGCACAACCATTACGCGCCATTACACACGTGCACAGACAGGGAGAGTGAGTAGGGGCGGGAGAGTAGGAGAGGAAGAGAAAGTTTAATACAGACAAACTCTCTCACATATGCTACCTGTGGCACTTTAAAGTTGCATGCCCCGCTCTTAAGTATACTGACATCTTTTGCTCTTCTTGGAAGTTATATCAATACAATTAAATGTTCACGCTTTTTTTTATGCGTGTTATATAAATAGGGTAAAAAGGGTATATAAGGTGCGTATAAATGTGACTAAAAGGCAAAAGGAAAAATTAGAAGCTGAGATCAAGGAGACCAATAGAGAAAATAATAATAAGGATATAACAGAAGATTCGTATAAAACTGAGAAAATTAAGTTTATTGAGTTAAAATGTATTTCCAACATTCCTTCGGCAGAACTTCTGATATACTTTAAAATTCGTTTAACATTTAAAAATAACTAACTTAATTTTTTTAAATATGGGAGAATTATAACATTTTTTTTTATATTCATTGATTTTAAATTATCCTTATTAAGTCCTTATAATTGTTTCAACTTACGAAAAAACATGTTTTTTCTAATCATCGGCTGAAATTAAAAAAACCTCGAAGTTCAAATTTTTGAAATAAGTGATGATCATAAATTTATTGATTCAAAATTATATTAGTTTTCGATTATTTCGGCAAAACTTTCAGGAAAGGAAATTTTCTTTTAACTCATCAACCTCTAATAGAATTTCCAGCCCTGGGGAAACCCCCTTATTTCAGAGTATTTCAAATTCATTGATTCAAAATTTTGTAAGCTCTTACCATTTTCTTAAACTTTCGGCAAATCCTTTAAGATAAAGAATTTTTCTTTAAGTCATCGACCTCAAATAGAATATCCAGGACTGGGAAAACCGCCTTAATTCAATGTATTTCGAATAAATTGATTCCAAATTATGTAAGTCACTCCGGTTTTTTCACTTAAAATGAAACCTACAATAAAAAAAATTTTCTTTTAAGCCATCGGCCTCTAACAGAATTTCCAGCGCTCTTAAACTAAGCGAATTTTTTTTTAAGAAAATTTATTTTATACGAATAGCTATTGATTTAAAATGTACTTCTTCCACCTATCCTTCAGCAGAATTTCTGTTATTCTATAAAATCTGGATCAAATTAAAAAAAGCTTGAAATTCAAATTATTTAAATAAGCGATAATCAATCATAAAAATATTAAAAAGAAAAATTATTGATTTTTCCAATTTTTTCAACTTTCAGAAAGATTTTTAAGATAAAGACAAGCAAAAATTCTCTTCAGTGTCCTCTAAAAGAGTTCCAGTCCTAGGGAGTTCCCCTTATTTCAGAGTATCTCACTATCGGTCAAGTCCTTTCAATTTTTTCAACTTTCAGAAAGATTTTTAAGATTAAGACAAGCAAAAATTCTCTTCAGTCTCCTCTAAAAGAGTTCCAGTCCTAGGGAATTCCCCATATTTCAGAGTATTTCCCTGTCGATCCAGTAATCAGTCCCTCAAAGTCAACCAACTCTTAAAGTAAGCGAATTTTTCTTCTTTTACTCCTTCGTTGTTTTTGTTACGCTTGACGCATTTTAATTATTTTCAATGAGAATGCTTTATGAAATTCGAGTTCGCTCAATTGCTCAGTCTCAGCGTCCGTCTACCTATAAAGTGGTATCCGTTACCTCTCTCCACTCTTCACACACATTGCTACATACTCATTCCACCTTCATTTAACCTTTATCTTTGGCACACTTCCGCTGTGGGGAAGCAAACGGAAGTGCAGCGCATGAAAATGATTGTCATTCATTCACACAGACACACCGACACACCGACACACACACACGGATACAAAGAGTGTGTGACACATAGACACACCTTCATTTTGCATGCAATTAAGCGACAGTTGTAGCCGTTGTCCAGCATTGATGTTCCTCCTCTTGTTCTGCTTCTTCTTCTTCGTCACTGCTTCCACTGCTTCCACCTGGACAGGACTGCCATTCAGCCAGGCAAACAAACAAAGTAAGCCATGTTAAAGCGACGGCCAAGTTAATTACCATCTACATTGTTTATCGGCGGAGCTCAGCGCGGGATTGGATCGCATTTGCTTATATAGTATATATATAAATACACTGAGAGAAAAGAACAGTGCATCATTTTAGATAATCGAGCCAAATAAGCTAAATACGAAAAATATTCCACTTCAACTTAGTACAGTTTTTAAGTTACCAACGCGTTTTTTCAGATCGATTTATTAAAAAAAAATCCTAATATATTAAAAACCTTAAATTGTTTATACATTTAGACTTTCTTACTTAATTGCTTACATTGCTAAATAACATATTCTAAAGACATGACATGAAATCGTTTATAGCGTATTAACTCTTCTTCTATACGGCCAAACATTAGTGGATAATCTTATAACATAAATGTTTAACTTTAATTTTTTCTTAATGCCTAATACATTTCAATGAATTAATTTTTATAGTCTTTTTTAATTGCGAAATTTCAAATATCGTTTAGAAATTAAAACAGCAATTTAATATAGATTTTGCTTTATTCTTTTAAAATTGAAAATCTTATGTTTATATTTTTTATGCGAAAATGTATTTGTTTTTGCAAAAACTTTCACCATTAATTTGAATAAATTGTTGATTGATTAATATTAAATTATATTTAACCCTGTTCTCATTCCGAGATACAAAGATTATTTAATTATTTCCGCGTCACATTTCCAAAAAGCAAAAATTAAAAATAATTCCATAATTTAAATAAGAAAACAAAGTTTTGTTAAAGTTTACCTTATTTTAAATCCAACTTTTCATATAAATAAAAAGAATTTAAAAGTAATAAATTTTTTTTTAAATTTGTAAATTCAAAATTAATAAGGGGTAAAAAATAAAAAAAATGGGATAGTTCATTTTTTCGCAAACTTTTAAGTCTAATAAATAGCATAAAAAAAAGAAATATTGTATTTAATAAATATTATTATATTTTTTTTCTGAACTTATTAATAAAAAAATTGAAATTTTAATCAACATTTTTTCTCAATTTTTTAAATTAAAAAATAAATATAATAAAAACTTTATTATAAAACAAATAATAAATATAAAAGAAAAAATATTTATTTTTCATATTAATACAATACTTTTTTTAATTATAAGAAAAAAAGTTAAAAATTTAATTTAAAAAAAACTAGCTAAATTAATTTCATCAATTTTTTTTTGTTAATTTTGAGTCATAAATCACATTGAATATAATTTTTGCATAAAACGTTTATTCATTTTTTCTCCATTTTTCCATATTAACTAATTTTTTTAAATAAAAGAAAAAACGTTAAAAATTAATTTTAAAAAAAATCTGGGTTAGATTAATTAATTTTTTTTTTTTAAATTCAGAGTCATATTGATCATAATTGTTTCAAAAAACGTTTATTAATTTTTTTTCCCCACTTTTCATATTAAAACACATTTTTTTTTAATAAAAATAAACGTTGAAAATGTGATTTTAAAAAAAAAGTTAATTTTATAAACAATTTTGTTTTGATTCGAGTCAGAAATTGTAACGATTATAATTTTTACCAAAACATTTTGAAGTAGCTATTTTTTAATTTTGTTTTTTATTGTTTTTTATTGTTTTATTAAATTGGGGTATACAAAGTAATGAAGAAATAGTTCAACATAAATATTTAATTAAAAATTACTAAATAACTATATATATTTTTTTAATTTTAATAATCCAAAATATTGTTTGCTGCAGCAAAAAAAATATGCAAATATTTTTATTTCATTTTCAATATATGATTAAAAAAACTTAAAATTTTTTTTTAAACAGTGCTTAGAAAATTTCATTTAAAATGCACTTTTTTTATTAATTTTTATTTATTATTTATTAAAATATTTTTTTTTTTCAATTTGTTAGATAACAATCAGCAAATTTTATAAATAAAAAATAAAATTTTTAAACTTTATTTTATTAATTAACTGTTAAAGTATATATTAGTGAACCAGATATGTCTTATAAAAAACCCCCAAAATCTCCGAAACATGTCAAAAAATAAATTCATAAATTTTATATTGAATTTTCAAATATATTTTCGTATAAAATGGATTTTTTTCAATCCAAGTTGTATATATCATCTTGAATTATAAAAAGTTGGTATACTTCACCTTAAATAATTAAAATTTATAAAAAAATATTAATAACAATGACTTATTTATAAATTTTTTATTTCAATCAAACTTTATTAAAAATCGCGAAATAACTATAATTTTTATAATAGAAATTTAAAATATTTTTTTTTTTTTAAAAGAGTTACTCTATAATTTTTACGTTGTTATAAAAATTAAAATTAAAAGTTATGGCGTAATTTTTATTTTAAAAATAATAATAATAATTTAAAATTTAAAAAATTTTAAATAATAGTTATTCTGCAATTTTTATAATATAAATCTAAAATAGAAATTAATTATCAAGTTATGAGTTCTTCGAAAAGGTTTATCCAATTATTCTTTTACCGCAAATTTCATAATAAATCGTATTTTTTTGGGATATAATTAAATGCAAACCTTTCAATTATAATTTAATAATATCAACAAATCAATAGTTTTCGAATTATAATTTATCGACTATATATGACTTTATTCTACTATATATACAATTTTTCTCTCCTCCATTAAGTTTTACCGATTATAATTTTCTATGATTTTTTCTATGACTATTTGAAGCTCCTTTTATGTCCTTCGATTAAGACTCAATTTCCGAACGATATAATTTTCTCTATGTGCACATTCATAAATGCGCATAAGTACATATTAAGTATACGTATGTCTGTGTGTTGTACGTCCTTGCAGTAATCCCCTTTCGCTTAACTTGCTTGGCTTCAAATTAATTCCCCGCTGTTTAATAGCATTTTTTAATATTTTACGCCAATGCCTCGGTAAGTTCCAGCTCGGAACCCTTTTCCTCGGAACCCTTTTCCTCGGCATTACTTCTTCGAGAAACACTGCAAGTAATTATGTGAACAGTTACTTTGTTCTGCCGTTTTTTTTTTATTTTGTTGGTTCTTACTTTAAAACCATTTTACTTTTAATTGTTTGAGGTTAATTAATAATTCAGCAAATTCACTGCAGAAGTTTTTTTGCAGTTGGTTGCCTTTTAACGCCTTTTCTTGGCCAACTTGCAAAGCTGTTTATGTGTTTGTGGCTGTCTGTGTGTGTGTAATGCGCTCTTCTTTATCGCCTACTACTTTTTTTTTTAATGGCCTGGCTAAAAGGGCAAAGGGCAGACAACATTTATGCTAATGGCGGCTTTGCTTCCTCTTTTTATAGGCAGCTCTTTTAATTGAAGTCTAGTCCTTGGCAGTCCGACTGCGGTTCAGCGGGGTCAGAAGCCAGAGAATACAGGTATAAGTATAACCTAACTCTTCATTAACTAGCCAGGGTCATAATGCATAAATGATTGGCATAATGTTTGATAATTGAAGAGTTATCATTGACTGCCAAGAGGCTGAGCAAAAAAAAACTCAAAAGCTTAAAATAAAGACTTTTGAAAATTTTTGTCTTTACATTTTCATTATGAAATGAGCAGAATTTTCTTTTGTGTTCGTTTTGTTTGGGTTTATTGTGTAGAAAAAATGTTTAGGCATTTAAGTCTTGGTATTGTGCTCTTAAATGTAATTTTTAAATAGATTATGCGCTATTTTGGGCAACATTTTTAGGCTATCACATTAAAGGTGTAAATAGATTTAAGGTAATAAGGTAAGGTTTTTTTTTTTGCTTCGACAAAAATTGTTTTTTTAAACAAACATTTTTGGCAAGACAAGTGTAAAGAATTTTGAATTTCGAATATAAATTTCAATAATTTTTTTTACAGAAAAAGCTGGCTAGAAGGGTAACCCATGACCCAAAATATATCCAGTGAATCTCGGATACAAATGCATCAGCCTATTAATAAAAGAATCATTGGTAAAAATTCGTGATTTATACTCGAACGCGTTAAATATATCTATATTTAAATATTAAGGTAAGTGTACTAATTTTTTTTTTAAATACTTCCAAGTGGGGAAATTATTGGCATAAGGAAAAGACGTAATGGGTGATTCATTAAGGCCTTTTTTTATGATTCGGCAAATGGAAATTTCAAAGGAATGATGGGATCTTTACTTATGATTTCGAAAGGATATTTAAGGTATTTATTTTTTATAAATAATCTCGTTCAAATGTTGGCCGCAACTGCGTTTAAATGGTCCATCCTAAAGGTCCTATTTTCCATGACTCGTTCAAGCATTTCCACTGGTATTTGGCCAATAACACGAGTAATGTTGGCTTCCAAGGCCTCAATCGTTGCTGTCTCGTACATGAAATCACCAAATTGACCTCGCAATAGAGCTATTGTTTCATTGGAACCAAATGTCGTCGAGATCACGTGCATTAATTTCAGGCAGCCAAAAGTCCGTTAACATGGTCCGATAGCGTGCGCCATTGATGGTAACGTTCGCATCTGGCTCATTTTTAAAAAAATACGGACCAATGGTTCCACCAGCACACAGACCGCACCAAACTGAATGTAATGGCAGCTGGTGAACCTCTTCGGGTTGATCTACTCCCCAAATACGCGCAATTTGCTTATTCATGAAGCCGTGGGCCAAAAGTGGGCCTCATCACTGAACAAAATTTTGGTCAAAAACAACGGATCTGCACCGATCTTACCAAGAGCCCATTCACTAAAACGGCGACGTGCCGGAAGTTCATTCGGCTTCAATTCTTGGCTGAGTTGAATTTTGTATGCTTTCAAGCCGAGATCCAAATGTAAAATGCGCCAGGTGGTTGAATACGGCAGGCCAAGTTGTTGCGATCGGCGCCGATTCGATTCCTCGTGGTTATCGGGAACACTGTCAGCTACCGCCGCTATATTCTCTTTACTACGTGCTGGATGTGGTCGATTTGGTCGTGTATCATTAAATAATGAATACTGGGTTTCAAATTTGGTGATGGTGTTACGAATTGTGGGTTCGGTGGGTCGATTATGTTGAACATAAGTTGATCTCAGCGCACGAAAAACATTCTTTGCAGAACGCTGATTTTCGTAGTACAATTGTACAATTTGTAAACGTTGTTCGGGTGTAAGTCATTGCATGAAGATTAGCCAATGAATACTGAACAATTTTGCCTTTGACAGCTGTCATGGATCACGCGTGATCCACACGAAAATCCTATTGAAAAAAGGTCTTAATGAATCACCCTTTATATGCCAACGAGACGATATTACTATGATATGTTGTATGATTGGTTTTGGAAACTAATTCCTTATGCTAGAAATATTCTCTAATTCAATAATAAGCCCGTTTCAAGATCGGCTTGCAATTTACAAACTTCCTGTTTTGAATGTTAATAGCGATTTTTATTGTACAATAATTGAAAATTTTTAACTGGACGAAATTCAAAATGGCGGTTCTTGTCTGCCTCCGCATGCAGACTATCGTCCCTGAATTTCAGTTCTCCAGCCTCCTATAGTGAAATGAAATCAAAAATGTTTTATTTATTGAAGTTCATAAAATTCTCTATGGCCTAATTCAGAATGAGTTTTGACGAAAAACTAACATATTCTTTTTTTACTTCTTTTGCGATTTGACCTTGCCTAAAAATAAAATCAATTTTTCATATAAATATATTGTTAGTACAAGCCATACAAAATATTATGTCCTTTCATACATGCTTTAAATAAATAAATGGAATTGGGACAATAGTTCAACCCTGTGCTTGAAATTCTGTTGAAAAACATGGTTCCGAGAAAAACGCTTTAAAAGTATTTAGAAAGTTATATATTCTATATTCTAGCAATTCTGTGTAGCTTTCATTTTTCATAAAAAAAATCAAATTTTTCGACCAAATTTGAACGCCCCTTAAGCTCCAATTAAAATTAAAAAAAATTTTTGTTCACAATTTTTATTTTGTTTTGTTGAGAATTTAAATAAATTTAAATTAGTTTTATTTTTTCAAATTTTCTTAGTCGGTTTTTGGCAAAAAAAAGTAAGCTCTAATGTCTAAAATTGACTCTAACTAAGCTCAGCTCTTATTGCTTGGGTAGCAAGAAGAAAAACTTGTAATAGGCACTAAATAAATAAAATTGTACACCCAATTCCCACTTTTGATGACAATATTTAAAAGTATTTTCTGTAATTATCTAACAAAGCACTTATACCAAGGTTTATTGACTAAAATATAAACAAAAAGCCAATATCTCCATTTGCAGCCCCTATAGCTCCTTCCATCTCTCATTTAGGGCAAACACGTTCTATACACAGATCTTTCGAAAATCGTATAAAAATGTATTGTTTTGCCTGGTTCTGCATTTGATTTTTTTTTATATATTTAAGCAGTTAAAATATACATAGCCTCAAAGACTATTCAGCATTAACTCAATTACGCCCTCTTCAAGCCAACTTTAAGCTAGTCCATTCCACTCAGATTTCTTGAAACACTTTGTTTCTAATAAAATATAAAAAATCAGTACAATTTCATTTTATGCCTTAACCCAACAATAACAACAAATAGCTCAAAATTAGATGCTTAAAGCGAAATAAACAAAAACAAAAGCAACAAAAAATGAACACAAAAATGTTGCCAAAGTCCTTGTGGACTTGCCTGCCTTTGTATGTGTGTGTGTGTGTGTGTGTAATATATTTGTTATAAAAAATGAACCGAAAACCCAAATTATCAACAGCTTGAGGCGTACTTACTTTCAGTCGTTCACATATACAAGTACATAGGCGCATACACATATACGTACATATAAATACATGTACAATATGTCTATCTGGCATTGCGTATACGCACCGTGAGGCGCAACAAAGAAAGAAACAAACATGTCATGTTTGTGTAACCCCAAATCATTTCTTGTTGTCCACTGTGCACGTGTTGGTTGAGTATGAGTGTGAGTGTGTGAGAGAGAGAATGAGTGTGTGTGTGTTTATGAGAGAGAGATTGTGTGTGTGTGTGAGAGTGTGTTGGTTTGTGCGGTTTGGCTTGGTTTTTTATTATCTCATGAATGCTAAATGCGAGCATAATAATGTTGGGCCGACGAACCTTTTGCTCGACCGCCAGCGCAGCCAACATCGTCATGGCCGCAAGTTTGAAACAGTGGGAAAAAAGCCTTTTTTTTTGGGAATCGAAGCTAAGATGCTCTTATAATTGAAAAATAACCTGTTCGACTAGAAGAGCAGTCCAAAATGTTCAATTTTCTAAAACTCGATAGCCCATTTTGTGGCAATTTTTTGATCGTGTGTAGATGTCCTCGTAAAATGTGTAAGATAATCAAAATTGAAAAAGAAATATTTTAAAAATTGAAATTTTTTAATGGTAAAAGCATTGAAATCTCTTAGTCATAATTTATAAAAAAATTTGAGAATTGAAATCTTTAAATGCTTAAATTTTTTAAATCTCCTTACTTGGGTAAGCTTAAAGAGGCATTTACGAATTTGTACTGAACAATTTATATCAAGCAATATCATTTTATAATTTCATATACATAACATTTATGAAAGTTGGTATTTATATGAATATTTGATTTCAGTCTACACCTATATAGATCGATAGATCTCCTGTCCAAAATCCATTTTAAATAAAAATAATGTTTATTGTCTTGACGATAGTCTTGGGAAGTTTGTACCTAGAAAAATTTGTCTCATGAATTATGACCGAATTTTTTTAGAAACTAAGGGGCTTCGCTCCCTGCTCGCTTTGCTCACCAGCCCCCAACCCTCCATCACCGACTCAGGGGCTCTTTCATTTCCTCTTCAGTCAAATTAAACTTTTTTTTACCCATGAGGCACACCATGTTCTACACTATCAAAAATATGAGAAAAATAAAAACTTTTTTATATAATAGAGGGAGGGTTTATCAAAAAAATATATTTTGGAAATCGCAGGTAATGCTATAATTTTAAGATAAATTTCAACTTTTGCCAATTCTTTATTCTTTATGTAAAAAAGATTTTTTTTCAATTTAAAGTACATAGTTGCCTTTAAAAGGTCTAGATGAATAAGGTAATGGAACCACCTCATCAATTTTTGATGTTTAGATTTAATTTATTGATTGATTTATTGGATACACAAAAAAAATTCTTCGAAAAGTTTCCGGTTTTAGTGCTAACAAGGTATGGCTCAAATTAAAAAAATAAAATTTTTATTTATAATTAATTGTGACTAAACTACTTAATATTTTTAAACCATTTTTTTTGTAAGTTCTAAGTTCCTTTAAATATATTAATTTTTTTTAACAACGCATTTTCTTAAAAAAAATAATGAAGTTTTCATTTTTCTTTCTTCTCTTAAAAAGTACAAAAATTTCATATGTTTGATTAAGATATAAAGTATTATGATCAGCATATTGAAGCAACTTACTTATAAAAATATGACAATAAAATATTATGATTAACATATTTAACATATAAAAAAAAAATAAAAATTGTTTTTATTTTTTAATTCATATGAATTAAATCATTTTTCACAAAATCCTAAATAAAAACAATTTTTAAATATTTTTTTTATTTTTTTTAATGTATAAATCTTTTTTAAAAGGTTTCAAAAAATATAATATATTATATATAAATATAATGGGTCTACATGAATGCTGACTTCCTGCTTATGTTACGTAATGAAAAAATAGTTGGTTTATTTTATAGGTTAATTAAAAATTATAAACATTGCTTAAAAAAGTTTTTAATAGTAGAAAAATAATTGTATTTTTAGAGTTTTTTTAATTTAATGTAACAAGATTTTTTTAATTCATGAAGTCGGGCTTCGAAAATTAATATTAAAGAATTTTTCTTTTTAACATTTTTGTTACTGAAGGAGCTATTACAAGAATTACAGGTAAAAATTTATTACCCACACTCTCCTTAAACATACGAATATTTCTGCATAAAAAAATTACTTCAAAGTTGTTTATTTACAAATAAATACGATTTTATTGCAGTTGATAGTTAATATGCCCATTATAGTGTAGTAAATAAATGTAAGGATACACTGATATATTTGTATATGCAAAAATCTACAGCGATATCTTATACAATTTATCATACAACTGTCGTGCGTTGAAGCTCTGGCTCTCACTCACACTGATACACAGCCATACATACATATCTCAGGATCTGGTTATTCCCTGCTCTATGGAATGGCCCACTTGCGGGTTTCCGTTACTGCCGCCGCTACACACACTTGTACATACAAACAAACACACGCTCAGACTCACACACACACACTCCAACTCACACTCATTCATGCTTGTATTTGGTTACAATAATAATGCAGTGACTAGCAGCTACTTGCCAGACGGGTTTTCAGTATGAGACTGGGCCTGGTCCTGGTCCTGGGCTATGACCCATTATTCCACTTATATGTACAACTTGGAAGGCATTCACTCAAATGTTAGTCTTCGTCATAGTGGTTGGGTCCTTGCAGCGTGCTGGGATTTGTTGCAACTAAGTGAAAGTGTATGACGAAGTAGGTGTCTGTGTGTGTTGGCCTAATGGCGGCACATCCGTTGCAAGTAAATGCCATTTGTCGAAATAAATTTCCGTTTTATTTAAATCCACATGCAAACACACACCAGCACACCAACACACATACAAAGGCATGCAAACAAGGCTCACACACACACATACACACACAGTGGGTCGCCAAACGAGGCTTAAGTGTATATTTTATTATTATTTGGACGGCTTGATGACATTTGTCGCTAGTGGCAAAACCGGATGTCCGTCTATGCGTGCGCCAGTCGGCCATATTTATTTGTGTGCGTGTCTGTTTGAGCGAGTGTGTGTGTGTACGTGTGTTTGTCTGTTGACTTTTGATTGCCGCATTGCGTATGTTCATTTGTATTTTGAAGCTAACCCACGCCCCGTCGCACGCCTCCCCCTTGCCACCCCCACAACTTGACACCAGCTGGCTGTTTAGCTTTTCGTCAGCTGCGTATCATTTAGCAATGTTAAATCTTTACCCATATCCGCCACGCCTCCCACCACCCACCAACCCATCTATTATGGCATAAACATTATGCAAAACGTTTGTTTGTTTGCCTATGTGTTGCATATGTATATGTAAATACTATTGTTGAGAGAGAGCTTAAATTTTTGAAGTGATTTTGTGTGAGTGGGGTAATTGAATAAAGTTTCGTAGGCGAAGAGCTTTAGAAGAAAGCAGGCTGCAAGTCTTTGAAGAAGTTGAAAAAGAGTCAAAATTAAAAAAAAGATAAGTTTTTTATTATTTTACTACTGAGCCCGGCAAACGTTGTCCCGCCTAAACTTTTTGAATACTCTTAAAGTGAATAAACATCGTAAGATTCTCTAGTCAGCTTATCTGGAATAATATAATATTTTTAGATTAGTTTGCAGCTCGATTCAAACTTGCACCCCTGCCTAACGGGTCTGTCTTAACCGAATTCTTTCACCTTCATTGCGATCTTCACGTTCCTGGGCAATACGATTAGATTGATAATTAATACGCTTCGTTGCATTATTTCCAATTGAAATACATCATGCATTGATCGATTAGGAGACGGCATTCACAATTGTCCTAATGCTTTACTAACCATCGTCAAGGGCAGATAGATCAATATGATTTAAGCTACATTGTAAACTTCCGGCGTAAATTCCATCACTGGAACACGTTTTGTTTGAAGTACTAGAAACAATATATCTTCTGATAAATAATCTTGATATTTTTTCCACAATTCAGTTGGATTTGATGGAAAACATGATGCCAAAATACTCGCAAATAGATTACATATTTGATATGGATGAGCAGTAATAGCAGCATCTGCTAAAGTTTGATCCCAGTGCGATTTATTTTCCAACAAATTTAATCTTAGACTTGCCTCTCGATACGTTGCACACAATACGTCATTGAATGTTCTCAATGATTGAAACGATGTTGGACCTCGAACATTGATTAACAACAATATCAGTTTTTATATATATGGCAATATGCACACAAAAACCGATATTAACAAAAATGCGTATATCTCACGAACCAATACACACAAACAAATCGCAATAGGCTTAAAGCCTTCGTATTGGCATCTTCTAGCACATACAAAAATCCGATTTGAAATTCCTTGACGCTTTTATGAGAACATCCGTAACACGTAAGACTAAGCTGAAAACCTTCGTATTGACAACTTCTAACACACGCAAAAATCAAATTTGAAATTCATCGAAGCGTTCATGAGAACATCCGTAACACGTAAGACATAAGTTTCTTTTATATATAGGTTTATCATATCGTAATATAAGTATATAGTATAGTATTTTACAAAATATTTTTGACCGATTTGCCATATTTTTTTTTTATTAACAGAAATCAACAAAACAATCTAATAAAATGCTATTGATCCCATTTCTAAATTTTATATATTTAAATTTTTTTTTTTAACAAAGATTTTTTAGTTAAAGTTTTAGTTTTTTTATTAAAGCTTTTCTATTATTTAAGTGAAAGGCTAGGGAACGCCATAACTGATATGTTCCATAGCCTATAACCACCGCATAATCAAGACCCTTCCAACCATAATTAATTTTGAAAATTATGATAAGTGGCTTAGAAGTTATGATAGAACAGATAAACACTCATCCCTTCTATTTTGGTTCGAAAAATATATATTATACTACAGTGTCCAAAAACTAGTCGGAATTTTTTTATAAATAAAAAAAACTTTATTCTTCGAAATCAATTTCGTCCCCTTCAAAATAGTCCCTATACACTTATGCCACCGCTTTTTTCAGTCCTCGAAGCATGCTAAAAAGTCTTCTTTCGGTATAGGCGATTCACGTCGAATGTCTTCAATCAAAGAAGGAATTCATAATGGACTACACCATGAAATTCGAAGAAGGCAGTCAACATCACGATATTCACTCGATTGGTCGGTTGTTTCCTGGTCGTAAGCGTAGATCCAAGTCTCATTTCCCGTAATAATGAGTTTATAAGCCGCCTGATAGTCAGAGAACATTGTTTCAGACACATCAACTCGACGCTGTTTTTCGAAAATTCAGTATTTTTGGTACCAATCAAGACTTGACACGTTTTAGGCCCAAAACATCTTTTAAAATTGTATTTATTGATCCTTTTAATACGTAATAATATAATAAAATGTTTTTTTTTTAAATTCGAACATACAAAAGATAGAAATGTTTTTCCCTTAGGCTCTTTTATAAGTCACAACTTGTTCAAGCACTATATAAGCTAACAGCTATTTATTGTTAGATGAGTCTTTACTCTGGTTTTTCTTCAGTTGTCGAATAAATCTTTCGCATTTCCTAAAGATTTCCGTGGAGAAAATCTCT
Organism: Chymomyza amoena; assembly: GCA_037043745.1. Taxonomy (NCBI): domain Eukaryota; kingdom Metazoa; phylum Arthropoda; class Insecta; order Diptera; family Drosophilidae; genus Chymomyza; species Chymomyza amoena. The sequence goes on from JBAMAX010004608.1 coordinate 32,251, forward strand.
AATTATTAGAGAGTCTAATGAGTCTCAAACCAATTTTTTGTGTGCCTGGCTCATCGCCGGGCTAATAATAAATAAATTTTATATTCCACCTAGAGCTGTGCTCGGTCCCCTATTTTCGAGAATCGATATTTTCGACCAATTCTCATTAAAAAATCGATTTATTTGATTAATCGGACTAAAACGTTAGGCGCTTATAAGTTAAAACCGCAAAAAACATGCAAAAGCGCCCTCTGGTGGCACTTAAAATTAGAAATATATGGGAAAAATGGAGTCTTCGACCCCGAAAACCTTCATTATTGGAAAGAGCTAGTGGAAAAATAACGATTTTCGATCTTGTAAATTAAAGGTCTTAGTCGATTTTTGCAGTATTTTGAGAAAAAAAAAACTATTTTAAAAAAGATGGCTACTCCAAACTCATTTTGGACCCATAGTTTAAAATGATTCAAAGAATTCAAATCGCAGAGAGCCCCAAACCGTTTTTCTGCGTTTACAAATTGATCCACCATAATGTACATGAAAGATCGATGCTCAATGAACAAGTATCGATTTTATTGTCAGGAAATAAAGAATCTATTATATCGATTTTAAATCGAATCGATGTCCAGTTCTACTTCCCACAGACACTTCCCAAAAAAACATAAGCTATTTCATAAATTTAATGTCTAATTTAAATCTTGTAAATAAAATCTAGAAATAAGCCATCAACAAATGTAAATATACCTACCACCCAGCCTGAAGGCCTTTGGTGCTCTGGCTCTCTAAATCTAAGCTATTTGTTCCCTAGAATTACTTGTAAGGTACAATATTAAAAATAAATAAATATTTAAGTAAGGAATTTAAAACAGTTTAAAAAGGTTCATGCATTACTTTAAAAACTCTTCTGCATTCGTTGGCTTGAGCATGCTCTAGGGAGATCCTGTGTTCCAGTCAAAAATACACACTGAGCGAAATTCGCAACCTGTATGCCTGCATCCTGGTTATATCCCAATTATTCGCCAAATCCAATTTGTCCCATTTTTAAGCACATTTTCAGAAATTTCCCCTTCAATTAGTTTTTCTGTTACCTAATCGAATAACCTTAAACAAAAATCCTTCCAAATTCTTTGTCAATTTTTTCAAAGTCTGACATACGTTTTACAAATTTTGTTTTGTTTATCGACTAGACGCCTACGCTTTATCCTGTTTTGTTGTCCTTCAACTGTCAATGCTGTCGCTTCTACCCTTCCTTTGTTTTGCTTGATTGTCCGGTTTTCAACATATTCATTTGCATATATGAAAATGCCAAAAACATGGACGAAAAATTGAATTGAACTTGTGCTGTCCGTTTGCATGTCCGGTTTTCCCAGAAACCCCCCCTAGACGCTCTTCCCAAAACTCTATCCGTTCTCGTGTGAGGATTTTGTTTATATCTATCTGCGTCTGTGTTTGTGTGTCAGTCTCAGTTGGCATTGGATGCTGTCTGCTTTATTCCGGTTTTGTTTTACGGTCATGCTGATGCCGGAGTGGCACTTTGGACATTTGATAGGGCAGAAGAAGGATGTAGAAGTTTTCATTGCCAGCGTCCGTTGATGAAAAACCCTTCTTTGACATTTAACTTAAATGTTTTGTTATTATTACTATGCATGTAGTCGTGCTATTATTATTATTATTACTTTTATTGCTGCTATTGTGTAGGCCATATGCTCTGAATGGCTTCTTATTTTTTTTATTTGAGTGTGTTTTAGCCATTTGGCCTTTTCTAGCTGGAAAACTATGTTGGATCCAAATGTCTTCATCACTGGGCCAAATTGCTGTTAGTTCTACTTGATGCTTAAATTTTAAATGAGCAGCACATTTAATTTTAATGTGCGGCTGCCAAATGGTCAAGATGTAGCCTTGATTCCAAGGAAGTTGGCGAGTGGATGTGTGTGTGACGTCTGCTAAGGGAAAACTTTAAATCAATAGTTTAAATTACGTATACGCAGCTTGGGCAAGTTATTTCACAAAATGGCTGTCTTTGGTGATTTGTAGTGCATGGATAGAAGGCGTAGGAGGAGAGTGTTCTTATAGGTTGGATAGCTGGTCTTTTAGTTTATGTGCCATATGTATGGGAAAGCAAATTATATTTTGTTTTTAGTTCCTTAAGGGAATTATTACTGATTCCTGAGAGTAAAAGGACGTAATTAAGGCGAAAAATATTGTTAAATTGGTTTTTGGAAATCTTGGATTTATTATAAAGAATATGTATTTGAGAGTAGCCATATAAGATGTATGTTATATGTGAAACTTGTCATGGTCACAAAATTGAAACATTTTTGCGTTGGTATTTTCATACCCAGATGATTAATTTATTCAAATGTTATAAAGGGCTGAGCACTAGAATCTATGCTTATAACAACTGCCTTCAAGAACGGAACATTTCCGAAAATTTCTTAACTCATTTTGTTAGAAACTAATGAAATTCTTATTTAAAAATGAATTTGCTTTTCGAGCAAAACTTTCTATTAAGCAGATGAAACAAAAAAATTATTTCTGATACTTCCAAAAATTTCATTTTTAAAAATATCAGCTTCCTGATGCTGATCTGAAAATTTAAAGTTTATTAGTAATCGATTTGATAAATTTGGTTCGGTTCTGAAAAAAATATTAGTACTTTGTAATTTTCTTGAATAAATTCGTTTAGTTCCTGCAATTTCTGGCTAGATTCTAAGTAAGGTAAAAAAAATTTGAATAGGTTTTAACTCTGAACACTTTTTAATATACTTATGTTACATAAAGGACCTATCTCGCTTAATCTTTAAACATGGAGGATTATATGCCGGTACTGCAGAAACTAGAAACGATTCGCAGACTCAAATTATGACAGCTTGGAATTGTATTCAAATTCAGGGAACGTATTCAAATTTTGCTTTAAACTAAACAGTTTAAATAACAAAGCTAACTTATCAAGTTTCCTCAATCAAAATTCTAGGCCATTTTTCGGGAGAATCGGGTTTTGAAATTTGACATACTCATATCCAAATTTTATGCTGAAGATTTACTAATATTTAAGTTAAAATTAATTCAAACCATATTTTTAAATTTTTTAGAGTTATATCGAGAAAGTAAAATATTAAGGGTCTACAAAAACTTTAAAAAATATCATCTGATTAGTACTAGATTTTTTTTATTGAGTGGCACATAAATGGATGTAATATGAACTAGTTTTGAAATTATAATATATATATAGTAAATAATTGTATCCATAAATAAATTTGTATCCTTAAAATCCGTAGCAAATGTATACAATTATTGTAATATTTTTTATTTTGATAAATAAATTCTTGCTTTAGGGTTTTATTTGAGGATTGGGCTAATTGTAATTTAGAAACAGAACTGGGTCAAATTTAAAATGGGAGCCAGGCCAAGAATTAAGTCTACAGAAATATAAGGACTTGGATGTTGAAAGCGAGCCAAAAATAAAGCCTAAGATATTTATATTTAATATTAATTAATTAATTTTGCTTAATTATTTTAATAAAAATGTTACTATTATAATTGTTGGCTTAGAGACTTTCAGCTCTCACACCTGCCCTGTACCCAAAGTATAAAAAATAAATCGACTTAGTCATAATATGGGTTTTCATGATTCAATCTTTAAATTCTATACCGACTTTCATTTGAAGCCTTCCTGGAATTTTAAAAAATAAATTAGCACCTGAAAAGTCACAGCAAAAAGGATCAAATTCGAATACTTATTGAATCACAAAAAACAAAAATCTATTGCTAAATCCAATTCTCAAAAGTTTGTATGTGGGGTCAAAATGAGATTTTTTATCAAAAAAGCTTCAAATAGATGGAGACAAGGGATACTGGCCCTAGCACACGTCGGGAGCGCTATAGAAGAAAGAATAATTCCTCAGTCCCCCAAAAAAGTATTCCACTTTTCACTCCAGAATCTTATAGCCAAGTTGAGTCAACGTAGAATATAATTTTTTATGACCATCCATAAAAAAAAAAATTGATTAAAAGATCTGGAAGTTATAGTCAAAATTTTGATTCGCGTTTATCTAAGAAAATCTATAAACCATTTGTTTTGTAAAAAGATTACAGGAAATTAATCAGTATTTTTAGTAATTATAAAAGATGGTCGTCCAGGTTGCTCATCCGGTTATCAATTATTATTAGTAGCACCACAAATTTCTGAAAATGATAATAAAGTCGAAAAAGAATTACTGTAGAAGAAATTGATAAATATTACCATTTTTTTTTAAAATAAAGTCTAATGACTGTTTTTGGTCTTCTCATATTATATTTAACTCTTTATACTATATAAAGAGTTTTCTACATAAGGAACGAATGTTCCCTTAAAAAATCCTTATAGGGACGTTCGATTGAATCATCTCTAGTAATCTTTAGTCACACTTTATCCCTAAATCTTTTGATGGAAAACTTTGGAGATTTTTTGCTACTGCAACCAGGAGTGACATATATTATGCATTAAATTTTTTTTATTTACTTAATTGTGTGTATCTCCAGGAATAAGTAATATAATCCCTAAACCTTACATGCAATACTTTAACATGGAAGTCAATTTTTTTTTTGCTATTTTAGACTTCAAAGAGTTCAAGCATGTAATAGCGACTACTTTTGATCTAAGGTATAAAATAGTCAACCTCATATTACTAATTTCACATATTCTGCCCCTCCATAATTTATTTAAAATATATCCTTGCACCTACGAATTTGCTCATTTCCCCAAATGCTCATAAAGCAGAAGCTTAAAACTTGACTTGACCCGCACTCCAAAAACTAAGCAGCAAAATGGTCGTCAAGTAGTTTTCCGAGTGTCTCGTTCTCAAGGGACACCTTTATAATTGATACGTATACGCCAAGTGTGCCAGAGATTAATGTGCTAATACATAAATTATAGATAGAAGGTAGGACTTTAAGTTATTCTCTGCCGTAATTGCTTAAAGAAATTTGTGCTCATTTGACGTCATGCACTTAAAATAATGAGCGCTTAATTTAACACATTTTTCCGAGTAACTTGAAAAGCAGGCAGCATTAAAACTCAAATGAAACAAAAAATGGCTAGAGAGTTGGCTAAGAGAGCGAAGAGGGCACATAAAGCAGAGAGAGAGAAACTTGGCCAGATAAGCGCAATCATTACGCTCGATTAAACGCTAGACGCGAATGGGATGTGATGAGCTGTTGCTGGGCATATCTGGAAGGGCGGATTGGTTGGGGTTGGGTTAGGTTGGTTCCTGCGCCTGCTTTGGCTGGATATTGGATTGAGTTCGGGGCTTTTGGTCGCTTTTGGTGATTGATTTGAAATTGGTTAGCGTTGATTTCACGCAATCTGTGCGCAGCTCATCCGCCCGGGGGCTTTTTTTTTTGGTCCTGCTCCCTTTTACATTGCGCTGCAAATAATTACAAAAAGCCTGTGTGTCTGTAATTGTCTGTGCGTGGTATGGTTGGTCCTCTGTGGATGTTTGAGTTTTTCGGGATATGATGGGTTAGCTCTTTTTATATTATCATCTGTTGTTGTAGTTGTTGTTGTTGCTGCTATGTCCATTGGGATGTCCTGCGCGCATAAGCGTTGTTTAATTGGGCGTATTTGATTTGCGGACTGTCATAAAAGGCAACGCTCTAAATCATGCGTGATTGCGGATGACTACCTCGGCATCTCCTGCTCTCCTGGCTCCCCTTGGGCGCCATCCACATCCTCTCGTCGTTTGGCTGCTGCAGTTGATGGTCAGATAACTGTTGATTATCAAGAGGTTGCTGTTCCTGTCATTGTTTGTTGATGATGATTTGGAGCAGTGTGTGCACGCGTATGATTCTAAATTGCAAATGGCGAGATTGTATAGATGATGTGCTTTAAAAGCACTACCTATAGGAAAAGGTAGTCCAGATAAACGCGTTGAAGATAACGTGGATAACAAATAGTCCTTTATAGTAAATTAGAGATATTTAAGTGCTATGCTGTGAAGAAAAAAAAGTTAAACGACGCATGCATTAAAATAATGAGTTAAAATATAATAGGATGTGAACATAAAAAATGGGAGCGGAAATAAAAGAACCATACTTTATATTGATTACTATAGGACCTGGCAGTCCTGAGCGTTAGTTTGTTGCGGCTTCAACCAACAGTTCTTTTATACTCGAATTATTCTAAGAAGAATAAACCATGTACTAAATGGAGTGGATGTTAACATAAGTGATGCCAATTTTTATTCTACTAATTGTCAGCTCAATGGCAATCTAATTAAATTTCTGTTTACAGTAAAAAAAACCTCGCAACAGCTACAGAACTTAGTAGGAAACTAAAATTTCCTTAAAAGATTATATTAAAGCGAAATACAAGGGGTTATTTGATATACCTGAATCAGGTAACCAGATATATATTCGTCTGTTCTCTCGTAACTTCTAAGCCGTGTAGTAATTTTTCACAAAGGAGAAGTCATTGGAAGCATCTTGATGGTACTCTGGTTATAGACTAGCACTTAAAAGAATCTTAATCATATCATCGGTTCAAGCTAGGCAAATAGCATAAAATAGAGTCCGACGGAAAGCTCTTGCACCGGCCCTAAGCTACCAAGAGGAGTGAACAAGAAAAATAATCATAATATATATACAATCATAAATATACTCATTTTGATCATTTTTAGTTGTCTCATGGCTTTGCTCTAATGTACGAGGATTTTCGCGGGTTACGTATATTCGAATTTAGATTTTTTTGTGGCGTTATGTTGGTACTCATGTCTCTCACTTATGCCGACAAGCTCGCCCATTTTGAATGTTCACTTAATTGTTGACAGCTGCTTTGCTTGCACATGTTTTGGCTCGTCTTCGATTTTTACCTATTCAAAAAAATGGATCAATGAACCTGTATCAAATTTTGTGTAAAAAACGATATTAAGTGCGCGGATTCATTCCGAATGTTGACTGTGGCATACGGAGAAGCTACCTTGGACCGAAGCAACGTTTATCGGTGGTACAAAATGGTCTTAAAAGGACGAGAAGATGTGAACGACGAAGAGCGTGCCGGACGCCCGAGCACTTCAACAGCAGACGAAAATATTTATGATGTGAAGAAAATGGATTTTTGAAGTGCTTCGAAGATTGGAAAAACTTTTGGCCCAAGTGTATAATATCTCATGGGGATTACTTTCAAAGGGATAATATAGATATTCAATCCAGATATTCATGAATCAATAAATAATTTTTGAAAAGACACAAAATTCGCGATACTTTTTGAACACACCTCGTATGTAATCAAAATAATTTACTACAAAAGTGAAAAAAACAAATGGTTTTTCTTGCCCAAATTCGTTCAAGAGCGTCACCAGTAAGGGGCCGTACCTAAATTACGTGAATCAATTTTTAAAATGTTTGGAGCATTTGGTGTTCAACCGTAGTATATGCGAAAACACTCCCCCCACCATAGTTGTCACGTAGTCATTCCTAAGTCCTAGCAATTGTAAAAAGTAGAAAAATTGAGAAACGGTCCATTATTATATAGAATTTGTTTCCGAGGACCAAAAACCCTATCACGTCAGAGTTCTGAGATAATTTCCAAAATCCTTTTTTTTAGGATGTGTCTGACCGTAACTTGTTGGGGTATTTTACAACTTCAAAAATATATAGTAAATAGGTCTGACCGAAAAAAAAAATTGTGTTAACGTCAAAAAATCCCACAAAATAGTATATTCGAGACGATGTTTCTCAAATGGTTTTGAGTACTCTGAATCAGATGCCAAAAAAACTTCAACATGGCAGGTTTCTGGGATAGCCTCCAAAATAACTTGTTTTGGGTTAGGGTTTTTGCGATTATTTCAGAACCCTTGCAAGCTTTGATTCTTTGAATTTGGGCTCAGCGTTTTTGAATCCGTAAAGATGGCCCTGTTCTTTATAGTGTTCACATTACCTTCTTTTTGGGATACTATACGATTCATCTATATAAGGAATACGTCTTGTGTAAAATTTTTGTATATCAAAGATTTCATCTTAAAACCTTTTGCTTGAAAACAATTATTATAAAAAGCTGTGTTCCTGGAATTTTTAGGATATTCGGTTGAATTGTGGTTTGTCTTTGAAAATCTGTCTTTCATTTGAGCATACTAAAAGTTTTTTCTACAAGACTTATTTTATTGTCTTTTGAATTAATATTAAAGCTATTTACAAATTTATGTATAGATAAGTGGTGTGAATCCGGAAACGGATTTCGAAGTTGACATTTTGGTATGAAGCCAAGTGTCAAAAAAGCCTAAAGATCGACGCTAGTTTTTTAAAATACTCCGAATCGAGTACACGTGTTTTTTTCAGTAAAATTTTTATTAAAAGATAGCTACCTTGAAATTTAAATTTTTTGTGTCGATGAAATTTTAACATTTACTTAAGTGAAATCAAATGAAGCTAGGTCCATATTGTTATTTTACCTCTTTTCTTCTAAAATTATAAAAAATTTGTTTAGATTTTTACAAGCCGCAATAATGACGTTAATCCGTTTCGAAAAAGTCGATTTAGAATGAATCCTGAAGCTCGACTTGGAATGAATCCGGAAGTTTTGAGAAAAAGCCAAATAAATATTTTGAATATAGTTTCAGCACGGATGTCAACTGTTTTTGTTTTAAAATGCCGAGAACTTGCTAAAAAAGCGGAACAAATCCCGTAAACCGTTTCAAGTTACAATGATTTGTTGGAAATGTTGATGGCGGCGAAAATTGACAATAAGAAGTGCACAGACCATTTCTTTCTTAAAAAAAAAAAAAAAATGTTCAATTTTATTCCATATCCCTTCATTTTAATGTATTATTCAATATTATTATTGTATTATTAAATATCCGTTACTGCTTTAAAGTTCATATGATTTGTTTGAAATGATAAATGCAATAAAAATCAACAAATCTTTCACACGATTTCACTCTTTTTTAAAATAAAATAGAGTTTCATTTGCATTCCATATTTATTCATTTAAATGCAAAAATAAAAAAAAGGAAAATAGAATCTGCTTCATGAGATTTACGGTACGATTTTTAACATTATTGAAACTTCCTGATTCACACCTAAAAAAAATCTAAAATCGCCAAATTTGACATTTTTTGCTCGGAGATAAATCTACCTTGACAAACACCTTGATTTTTGAGTGATGGCTGAAACTTTGACATAAAGGCAGTGAATTCAAAGCCCAGATCGACACAACATTCAATTTTGAAATAACTTACGTTAAATTCTTATGGATTCTTACCACTTGCCTCTAAGCCTGAAGTTCTTAAACTAAGTTACTACTACTACTACGAATTCTGGACTCCTAAGTGGAGCATAGAGCCTCAACTAAGTTAATTTAAATTTCTTTTAGACTTTAATGTTGAACTTTCATTCTTTTGTAGATATAGCAGACATGAAGTTTTGGATGTCTAGCTCCCAACTCAACTGCCCACTTACACTTCGTATATACTGTACTTATTAGTTCTACTTTCCATTTTTTTATTCTATATAATAAAACTATTTTTTTTATGTATATCTCTAAAAGAAGTTCAAAGCATCAACTATTTTAATTCGCTTGAGAATAGAAAGAACTTTATATGTAATTATTTCTATTATTGCTCAAATAATTAACTTTTATTAGTACTAAGCTTAAAAGCTTTAAAGTTTATTAGTTAAAGTTAATAAAAAAGTTAGCCAATAAAGTTTTTATATAGAATTTAGCTACACTAATAAACAAACATTCTTGAAATTTTCTAAAAAAAAAGTATGCAGGTTAAGCCACTGTCAGCACCCAACCCAAATAGACCCCACATTTTATATTTATATATATTGCAAAACTTTTTTATCCCACTTATATACTTCCCTACTATACATGCAAACCAAAATCCAATCGATTATTTCTGAAATTTATGTTATAATTATTATTACAACACATATTGACAGTGTATTTAACCAATTAACACAATTTTTAAAACGTTTTGCCGCAACACAAGCATATTCTATTAATTTATGTGAAACATATAAAAGTAAAAGCCTACAAAGCTGTTCAATTTGTTATTTGTTGATATTGTTGTTAATTATTTTATTAATTCATTGCACAATTATGCAATTTGTTTTTTGAGTTTTGTGTCTTTGTCGCTTCAGATTGGGCTAATTGAAGCGTAAACATTTTAATGCAACATGAGAATTGTCAATGAACAATGGCTCTGTTGGGTCTTCCATACTAAAGTCATTAAAAAATAATTATTAATATATATAATAAAAAAATGCGTCTCGATTTATCAGTGTTTGACACAATCTCTGTCAATAAGCATGAGGGGACAGTGGCGTAGTAGGGTTTTGGCAAAGGGGGCCTAAGGCAGAGATTTTTTTGGAATAAATAATAATAATATTAAATTTTAAAAATAAATAGCTAAAATGAAAAACTACAAAATTTTTTCGTTTTTTTTTAATTATTTTTATATAATCGATAGATTAAAAATATTTTTGTTTTAGAACAAGTAAGCAAAGCACAATGATTGTTTGAAACAAAAATTTATACTTGAATAGAATAATAAATATGTACAAAAGTAGAACTGAAATTTTTTGAATTTTTGATAGTTAAAAAAAAAAATAAATAAAAATTTGTTAGTTTTTAGGATCAAGTAAGCAAAGCACTAATTTTGGTTAAATTAAGTTTTGTTTAAAAATCAAAAATGCTTACATATAACGAGTGAATATAAATTTTTTTAATTTTTAAAAAATATCTAATTTAGACAATTTTTATACCCTGTACCGTATGGTACTAAGGGTATATTAAGTTTGTGCAAGCCGAAAATGTATGTAACATATAGAAGGAGACGTCGGAGACACCCCAAAGTTACCTAATATATGATCAGGGTGAATAGAGAAGTCGATATACCCATGTCCGTCTGTCCGTCTGTCCGTCCGTGTGAACGCCTAGATCTCAGAGATGGTAAGAGCTAGAGTTACCAAACTTTCACATTAGATCCCATATTATTCCATAGGAGGCAAGTTTATTTTATTTTTTTGATATCGGGTATAAATTATATAGCTCCCATGGGGGTGTTTGAGACGACCTCGACAAAAAAAAAGCGTTTTAGATGAATAATTCGTTTGTTTATGAAGATATCGTAACCAAATTTGGTATTCGAAAGTTTGTTATAGTTCCCAATCACTGTACCAAATTTGATCGAAATCGGTTGACTATATCATATAGCTCCCATAGGACCGATCGGCCAAAAAACTTTTTTAAAGAAAAATTCACTATATTTCGTTGTTTAATAAAGATATCCTAACCAGATTTGGCGTTTGGAAATTTTTTAGACCACTTAAGCAATGTGCCAAATTTGAACAAAATCGGTTGACTATATCATATAGCTCCCATAGGTCCGATCTTCCAAAAAATCGATTTTTTAACAAAATTTTCTGTGTTTCGTTTGTTTGTTAAGATATTGGGACCAAATTTGACATTCGTGAGTGTTTTATAGTTCCTAAGCACTGTACCAAATTTAATCCAAATCGTTTGACTAGATCATATAGCTCCCATAGGACCAATCGGTCCAAAAACACGTTTTTTATACAAAATTCGATGTGTTTTGTTTGTTTGTAAAGATATTTGAAATAAATTTGGCATTCATATCTTTTTTAAGGTATTTAAGCACTGTGTCAAATTTTATTGAAATCGGCTGACTATATCATATAGCTCCCATAGGAACGATCGGTCAAAAAAAAATGTTTGCTTAAAAATTCTTCTGTATTTGGTTTTTTGTGAAGAAATCGGACTTTATTACAAGCTAGTGGTACAGGGTATCCTAAAGTCGTCCGCGCCCGACTTTACGTCCGCCATTTTTTTTTTAATTGTTATATAAAAAAGTTATTGTTTTTGGACAAGTATACAAAGTACTTGAACACTGTTTTATTTCAGAGTAAAAACATCTTGAATATATTAGATATATAGAAAATAAATTTTTAAAATTAAAAAAAAAATGAGCAATTTTTAAAATTTATAATTATTTTGGTTATTATTGATTAATTTGTATGCTAGAAAATTTTTGGAAATTTTTTGACTTATGCACTAACTTCATAAGAAATAGTTTGAGCAACAGCTCGTAAACCCCCTAATAAAGCATAATTAGAATTTGATGACCATCCAGCAATTATTACACTATAAACTCCTAAACTAGTACAGCATAAAAAAAATAAACCTCCTAAATTAAAAGAATATAATTTAACAAAAAGAAGGTATACATATCCAAACTAATAGAGATAAAAATAAAGAAAAAATAGGACAAATATAATATCTTAAATAATTTGATAATAAAGGATAAGTTTGTTTTTTAGTAAATTATTTAATCGCATCACCAAAAGGTTGAGGATTTCCTATTAATCCAACTTTATTGGGACCTTTACGAATTTGAATATACTTAAAACTTTACGTTCTAATAAAGTTAAAAAAAATACTCTAGCCAATACTTCAATATTTAATCCTTTCGTACTAAAATTTCATAAATTTTTAAAGATAGAAACCAGCCTGGCTTACACCGGTTTGAGCTCAGATCATGTAAGAATTTAAAAGTCGAACACACTTAAAATTTGAACGGCTACACCCAAAATTATATCTTAATCCATCTCGATCTTAATCGAGGTCGCAATCTTTTTTATCGATATGAACTCTCCAAAAAATTACGCTGTTATCCCTAAAGTAACTTCATTTTTTAATCATTATTAATGGATCAATTATTCATAAATTAATGTATTTTTAAAATTAAAAGTTCATTAAATTTTAATATCACCCCAATAAAATATTTATTACTTTTATTATAAAAATAATCTTATAAATAAAAATATTAATAAATATAAAGATTTATAGGGTCTTCTCGTCTTTTAAAATTATTTTAACTTTTTGTTTAAAAAATAAAATTCTATAAAATTTTTTAATGAAACAGTTAATTTTTCGTCCAACCATTCATTCCAGTCTTCAATTAAAAGACTAATGATTATGCTACCTTTGCACAGTTAAAATACTGCGGCCATTTAAAATTTCAGTGGGCAGGTTAATCTTAAAATTTATTTCAATAAGACATGTTTTTGTTAAACAGGCGAATTTGAAGCAAAAAATTTATCAAGAGCAACTACATAGATTTTTAATATTTCTAATACCGCTAAAATTTATTAATTTCGTAAATGAAAATAAATTTTAATTGCATTTTTTTTCTTAAAAAAGAATCTCTTTAACTAATTGAATTTATTTGCGTCAGATCTTTATATTTTAAATATATTAAGAGTTTCACGCTTAGCCTTTTCTTTATAGACTACGTCTTATCCAATCGAATCTAAAATCAAATCAAAAATTGTAAATTTAATTTTGGGTAAAAATTTAACAAAAAACCTATGATTTACATAACAAATTTTAGATACTTACTTAAGTTAGCTGAAGTTAAATATGCTAAAAAAATTTATTTTTAACTGGAAATTCCTTTTAAAGCTGCTAAACATTGACCATATTGTCTACTTCTGCAACTGCTTCTATGTACAGTTCAATCGACGAACGTTAAGCTTTGCGTAACTTTTTTTAGTACTATACATTTTATGCAAAAGCTGGCATTTCTAGTTCTACTTCCACTACCAATTTAGCTTGCAGTCGATTCGACGAACGTTACGCTTTGCGTAACTTATTTTTCTCTAAGCAACTCTTTAAACAAAATTTGGTTATTCTTTAATCTTTCAGTTTTCCTATTAGAGAAAAGGGCTACTAATGCGTTAAATTTTCAATGCGTATATAAATGTAAATACATACTAAAGATTTAAGTCCCCTAAAGCCCCCCACTTTAGACGCCACTGAGTACATATATAGATAACAACACTGCAACAACATGTCAGCTTTACATATGTACTCAACTATATTATTAACATAAACGCACAACAATATTTAAATTAATAATGCGCACATAATGAACATCGACCAAAACCAGGATTTAACAAAATTTTAAACACATATTAAAAAAAAAATATGTTATATATAAAAATATATTAAACTCTATTTACGCGCCATTTACAATTGAAATTTTCGCGGTCGATATATATTTTGGTTTTTTTATTTTCAGTTTGATTTTATTTTAATACTGATTACACTTCCGCTTTAAACGTGCTGGCATTAATGAATTAATTGTTCCAACGGATATTTCAAACATTTTAGATTTGTGGTTTTTAATTTCCTGCAAAATATGTAATCTGTATTTGCAGTAGAGGATCCGACCAGACCCGACCCGACTAGACCAGACCAGACCAGGGCTAGCTTACAAATTAAATAACTGCCAACAAAAATCAAATTAAATTATTTTAAATGTAAACATTTTGCGGTTTTTTTGGTCTGACTTTAAAATGAAACACGCAGTAACAACAACAAAAACAACGACAACAACAACAATAATACAACAACCACTAAAATGTTGTGACAATAACAAAATGGTTGCCAAATGAGTGACGTGATCTGTGGCCAAATTTTATTCTATAAGTCGCTGTGTATATGTGTGTATCTGTGTATATATCTGTGTGCTGTGTTGGTGTGTTTGTTAGCTGGTTTAGTGGTTAAATTAGCCTAAGTGCACTCTATGTATTTTACGATTTTAACTAACTGAAATTATAAATTCAGTTAAAAGCAAAATAATTAAATTATGCTAACCCTAAAATACCCTTCACGCAGCTAATTTTAAGCTAAAAGTTGTTTTAAAATATGAAATTCGAAATTTAATATTAAACATTACTTAAATTTTTTATTTTTACTAACTAGATAACAATTTTCACTTTATATTTCTGTATTAAATATGAAGGTTTTTTTTGTCGTCGCAAAGTGGCTCGGAAGCTGAAAATCCGTTGCAAAAATCATATCCTCTAAACAGAATTGAGATATTTTTATGAATTAAATTGCAGTTGAAAGAAAAATCTTTAGTCTTTAAAATAAGTACTCATATGTGAAGATACGATATCTGAGAGCTGCGCAATATGTTGTTCAAGTTGGATTTTGTTGCCTGTGCAATATTCGCCATATTTATGAAGAAAGTTTTAATGATACGAGGGCATTCAAAAAGTAAGTTTCCTAATTTTAAAATGAAGTACAAAACTATTTTTAGGTGACAAAATGAATATTTATTAATTATTTGACTCACAAACTATTTTTCTACATAGTCACCTTCGACTTGAATACATTTTTCGTATCTGTTATAGAGTTTATGCAAACCTTCTTTAAAAAAAGACGTGTCCTGTTTTTGAAGCCATAATTTGACAGATGTTTGGACTTCTTCGTTTGAAACAAAATGCTGCCCACCTAAGCTTTCTTTCAATTTTGGAAAAAGAAAAAGTCACTTGGTGCGGGATCCGGAGAGTAGGGTGGGTGATCAAAAATTTCCCATTTGAATTTTTCCAATAAAGTTCTCGTTTTTTGAGCAGAATGAGGCCGTGCATTATTATGAAAGAGTAAGATTTTTTGGATAATTTTCCTGGACGTTTTCGTCTGATGGCATTTTTAAGCTTATTTAAAACTTCGCAGTAACGATCCGCATTGATTGTTGTACCAGGTTCCAATAAATTAACCAACAAAACACCTAACTCGTCCCAAAAAACTGTGGCCATGATTTTTCCAGCAGAACGTTGAATTTTTGCTTTTTTTGGAGCACTTTCTTCTGGTTTCTTCCAAACCATGCTTTGACGCTTTGTTTCGGGATTCGTATGATGACACCACGTTTCATCAATCGTCACAATGCGTGAGTAGAGACTATCGCCTTCTTTCTTAACCATTTCAAAAAATTTTTGAGCAGCGACTATTCCTTGATGTTAATGGTTTCCGGTAAGCAGGCGTGGGACCCATCTTGCGCAAAATTTGCTGTAACCAAGCTTATCCTTCAAAATTGAAAAGATTGAAGTTCGGCCAATTTCAATATTAGGAGGAATCAATTCGAGAATATCATCGATGGTCAGCCGTTTGTCCTCTTCAATAATTTTTTGAACAGCTTCAATAGCTCTGTCCGTAGTGCCTGTTTTTGGACGTCCTGCACGCTGTTCATCATGAACTTCTGCACGTCCCGCGATAAAATCAGCGCGCCATCTTCGCACCATTTGCACACTCATACAATTCTCACCATAAATTTCCACTAGTTCACTGTGAATTTTGTAACTATTCAGTCCTTTTGAAGTTAAAAAACGAATAACTGCACGCAATTCACAATTGGACACGTTTTGCAATGGTAGCTCCATGGTTGTTGTGTTTATACTGCTGGAAAAACTATTTTCGGTCACCAATACCAGTGCCGCTCTTATCGATAGACTCAACACTGATGTTGTGTTCAGTGCGAGGCCGCTAGATGGTGCACAAGAGAAACGCCAGACTAGGGACTTTTTGAATACCCCTCGTATATTTGTTCATATATCAGCAGTTTTTTGTAAAATAATCATCCACATTTACATTTGAGGGGATATCTAAAAGACTTAACATTTCTTTTGAATAGCTACTTGGCAATTCTCTGTTGGATCTCACATGTCTAAGGGATGCAACCAGTGGCCGCAACATATTAAAAAGGTACTGGTTTTCCCTTGATCGCGATATTTTACAAGTATTTATGGTTTTGAATTTTTTATAATCCTTGTTTCTTGATTCCTGGGTTTCTTCTGACATCTCCCCAATGGGTAGGCAATGATATTCTATTATAGATTGGCCATGTGCCAAAATTTTGTGAAGTGTAGGAGTTAGTTTCTTTCCCGGATATTTTTCCATTAGCAGCTTTGCAGTCTTAGTCGCAAATTCACCAAATTTACTGCCGGTAATTTTTTCCTTACAATTCAAAATATTTAATATATATGCCGAATTCCAGATTTTCCTTTTCAATAAAAGAATTATTCAAATTTTGAAAATCCTTTTGTGTTTTTTTACAAAAAGCACATGTCAAAGTAGATTTTGTGTTTGTCAGCTCGTTAAGAACTTTGCCGTCTACCATTGTTAGAAAAAATTCATGTTCAATGTTTTTCCTTCTTTGATTTGAAATAATGCAGGCCTTATACCTTCAATCTGCTTCCTAATATCGGTTACTGTAGACCTGATTAATTCCGAAGATTCTTTGGCGTATTTAAACAATATCGGCCGACAATAGTGAACAGATGAAGGGCGCGGATTTTTCCAATGTTCGAGTGTTTCAGATTTTAGTCGTAGGGGGACAACAGACGCCATGAACATGTATGCATCTGTAATACCTTCATCATTCTATTCTTTGGCCAGAAGATCCATCGCAGCCCCATTTGCTAAATAATGTGAGGTTTTCTGAAAGAGTCTCCATCTGATTTTCAGAAAAGCTTCAAATCTTTTAGTCATATTTCTGTATTACCATTTAGTGTGGCCGTATTTTAGTAGGTACTTATTCTTTGCCGCTAGGTTTAGCATTCCAAAAAGCTTGCCGCAAGATGGCGCAAGCAAGTTTTTGCCAATTAGTGGTTAAATTAAAAAGTTTGTAAATAAATAATAAAAAAATATAGGTAAATATGATTGCTTATGAATATTAGTGTTTTCCAGATATTTTAAAACATTTATAATAATTTGAATAATTCATATTAATACAGAAAGGAATATCAATTAATACATTAATTTAAAAATTAGCTTAATTTGTTGCTTAAAGTTAAGTCAAGTAATTATTTTGAAAACTAAAAACATTAAAATCAGCAGTTTATTTATATATTTATTCTTAAAATTTTTATAATTATACATTTATTGTTTCTTGAGGTTTTGTAAATAAATTAAATAAAAATATATTCAAAATATAAATAATTAATTAATAAATAAAGCTGCTCTCAGCTTTAGGCCGCTAAGGCTTAAAAAGTAACAGGTTTCTTATAAATTACATAAATTTTATTTTAATAAATAACTAAATTTTAATTAATAAGTAAATATATTTTTTGCATATCTTCATAACAAAAAAATATATAAATTGTTACACTATAGTGTATATCTTTTGAGGTTTTTTAGACAGTTTCCATCCTTATCTTGGTAAGATAGTTCACCTATCCAATTTTTCAACGTTACTAAGGATTTTTTAAAAATTAAAAAAACATTTTTTAAATATATTAATATTGTGTATATCTTCTGAAATTTTAAGTCAGTTATCCATACTTATCTTGGTAGGATAGATAACCTAGCAAGAATATCAACGTGAATAATGAGTTTTAATTTTAAAAAAATAAAAAATTTTGATATCGTCAAAATGTTTAGGTTATTTTCCAAAAAAATTTGTTCGACACAGATTTTGAGGTATTTAAAAAAACGTTTTCAAAATTAAAAAAAAATTGCTTTAACTTAAAACATATTTTTGTCAAATTTACGGTTTGAACGCTATTTATGCATTCCTATGAAATTTTTCGTATTAACCAAAGTTCTGAAAAAAATTATCATTGGGAACGTCAACTTAAAACAATTTTTGATCGAATATCAAAAACTCAGAAAAAATGTGGAAATAACAGGAATTTTTGTAAAAAAGTGAAAAATGTGAAACGAAAAATTGTAAATGAATAATTCATTTACTAATGTATCCTTAACGATGCCGTTTGTAAGTTTTCCAGAGTTTTTAAGGGTGCCAAATTCGATCAAAATCGGTCCACTATATAACATAGCACCGATCGATGCTATGATCGTTAAAAAAATGTTTGACCGATAATGAAAATCAGTGGTTTTTTATATAAAGTTTTATTAGGCATATGCTTAGAAAGATATGAAAAATATATTCAGAGGTGCTTCGGAGCTCATAGAGGACCACTCCAGAGGCTGTCCAAAGAATTCCAAAAAGTTTGAGTCTAAGTATCTGACTTGATAATAGAGTTTTTCAACAAAATACTGCTTAATGCATGACAAAAATATATATAATAACACACTAGATCATACGGATTAAGGTGCCAGGTGTGGGACCAGGATTTGGTCATAAGAGATATATCACTTCAAAGTGTGTATATATCAGAGATCGCAAAAACCTGTCGACCCTTTTTTCCCACTTTTGGAGGTGGCTTTGTCCGAAAATAGTCCTAATGGATCACCACTGCACGACGTTGTTCATCTAGCTTTAATCGCATTAACAAGTCGATTTCTTTGAGACTTTTCCCACAAATCGATCTATTTATATAAT
Organism: Chymomyza amoena; assembly: GCA_037043745.1. Classification (NCBI taxonomy): domain Eukaryota; kingdom Metazoa; phylum Arthropoda; class Insecta; order Diptera; family Drosophilidae; genus Chymomyza; species Chymomyza amoena. Next base: position 51,357 of record JBAMAX010004608.1, read on the forward strand.
AGGATACCTGCATATTTGTTTCTAGATCGCCTTTTCCACATTAAATTTTATAAGTTACAATATTTAATTTAAGCATTTCACTGATAGGGTTTAATCAAATTTTTTTGTAAGCAAAATAAGAAAAGCTTGATGGCGCCATCTAGTGACAAATTCAATATAAAGTTTCAACCGGCTGTAAAAACTAAGTAACAATATACGGCCACACTATAAAGAACAAAAATGACGACGATAATAAACTGACCATAGCTCATGATGAAATAGTGTAAACCAAATAAACAATATAACGTAGAAAGTTTAGATTTTAAATGGAGTTTTTTTTTTTTATAAAGTACGAAAAAGTCCAATAGCCCATGCAAAATTTTGATTTAATTTTTATACCCTGTACCGTATGGTACTAAGGGTATATTAAGTTTGTGCAAGCCGAAAATGTATGTAACATATAGAAGGAGACGTCGGAGACACCCCAAAGTTACCTAAAATATGATCAGGGTGAATAGAGAAGTCGATATACCCATGTCCGTCTGTCCGTCTGTCCGTCCGTGTGAGACGCCTAGATCTCAGAGATGGTAAGAGCTAGAGTTGCCAAACTTTACATTAGATCCCATATTATTCCATAGGAGGCAAGTTTATTTTATTTTTTTGATATCGGGGATAAATTATATAGCTCCCATAGGGGTGTTTGAGACGACCTCGACAAAAAAAAAAGCGTTTTAGATGAATAATTCGTTTGTTTATGAAGATATCGTAACCAAATTTGGTATTCGAAAGTTTTTTATAGTTCCCAATCACTGTACCAAATTTGATAAAAATCGGTTGACTATATCATATAGCTCCCATAGGACCGATCGGCCAAAATAACTTTTTTAAAGAAAAATTCGCTATATTTCGTTTTTTAATAAAGATATCGTAACCACATTTGGCGTTTGGAAATTTTTGGACCACTTAAGCAATGTGCCAAATTTGAACAAAATCGGTTGACTAAATCATATAGCTCCCATAGGTCCGATCTTCCAAAAAATCGATTTTTTAACAAAATTTGTTGTGTTTCGTTTGTTTGTTAAGATATTGGGACCAAATTTGACATTCGTGAGTATTTTATAGTTCCTAAGCACTGTACTAAATTTAATCAAAATCGTTTGACTAGATCATATAGCTCCCATAGGACCAATCGGTCCAAAAACACGTTTTTTATATAAAATTCGATGTGTTTTGTTTGTTTGTAAAGATATCTAAAATAAATTTGGCATTCAGATCTTTTTTAAAGTGATTTAAGCACTGTGTCAAATTTTATTGAAATCGGTTGACTATATCATATAGCTCCCATAGGAACGATCGGTCAAAAAAAAAATGTTTGCTTAAAAATTCTTCTGTTTTTGGTTTTTTGTGAAGAAATCGGACTTTATTAGAAGCTAGTGGTACAGGGTATCCTAAAGTCGTCCGCGCCCGACTTTACGTCCGGCATTTTTTTTAATAATTTTATTTTCTCGGGGGTTCTCCCCATACTCGCTGCGCTCACCAACTCCAGCCCCAACCTACGATCTCTTCGCGATCCAAAATATATATATCCTTATATATAAATATAAATGTCAACGACGAAAAACCGTTTTATATAATAGAAAGAAATCACCATAATTGCAGTTTAATATGATAGATATAAAAATTCCGTAAAAATAGCTTTTTGTTAGATACGCTAATTCATTAACAAAAGCAGTGACCCTTTACGCACTAAAAGTCTACAGAGTATTTAAAAAAACAACTAAGTGCTAAAACTAGTTTTAGATTCCTCTAAATTCGAGATGAATTTTCTTTTAGAACATTGCAAACTTAGCATAAATTGTTGTCAAAGAACTTTAGCTTATCTTTGGGCCGGGACGGAACTCTGGCATGTGACTGGGCAGATCGCCCAGCCAGGGAAGAGCTAAGAAAAGAATTTGGCTAGCCCTGGCAAACGCTTGTTTGTTGGCCATGTGCAGCTGCAGCAGCAGCAACGAGTGCAGCCCACAAAACATATTTCCGTTTCATTTACTGGCCAAAAAGAAAAAAAAAACTTGTATAAAACATAACAAAAACAACAACAACAACAACACGAACAGGAGCAACAACAATGGCGGCAGGAATGCATGTTGCAACTGTAAAATGCTGACGAACCAAACTCCATAAACTTGGCGACCCAAGTAAAAATGGCTGCTAACCTATTTGGCAGCAATTTCATCGAACCAAAAATTTGCTCGACCACAAAAATTTTCAACTTTCCCACTTTCTTTTGCTCGCTTTTTGCACTTCTATTTGATTCTTTACTTGTTTTGCTTGTCAACGTTTGCATGTTGTTATTGTTATTGTTGTTGTTAGCTTTTTGCTTGTTTATACTCTTTACTTAGAGAGTATTGAAAGGGGTATATAAGTTTCGTTCAAGTGTATGTGACAGGGAGAGGAAAGCTAAGTCATGCATATAAAGTACATAAGAAATCGATGAATACTAAATAGCTGACATAATCATGTAAAAATTCGTATGTCTCGAAAATTTTAAGATTTGGCAACAATCAAATTTTTTCTAAATTCTTTCCAAAGCAGACAAATTTAGTCCTATAATCTACTTAAAAATTGTATTATTTGCATATCCAAGTATGAGAACTCATGTAAGCTAAATAAAAACTAAAAATATATAAATCAGCTGTGATCCCAAAAATTATTTTGAATTTGATTTGGCGGGCTCCGGAATTTATATATTTTTTTTGTCATTACTTCATTTTATATTTTCGATAAATTCATACATTTATATACCTCACCTTTCCAATAAATTCTTATATTGTATTCCGCGAATAGCTAGTTTAAGGTTGGCCTGAATATTATTTAACAATATCAAAATAATATTTTAAAATTTATTTCAGTATGAAATTTGTACATTTTTAAACATATTTTGCTGATTCGTTTTATTTCAAGCCGCATATTATTTTTTTTGGAATACCAAACATTTGGCTTCAAATCGAGTTCTTAACAAAATAATTTTTTTTAATTAAATACCCTATAACTGAAAATTAATTGAAGACTAAACATAAAAATCTAAACCAAAAAATTATTGGCAATTTCGCATATTTCACAATTTCGATACTTGTGTTCGTATAATTAGATTAATAGATATTTAAAATATTTGATTGCATAGATAAAAGAATATTGAAACACATTTTATACACTTCTAATATAATACAAAAATTAAACTTTTAATTTAAAATATGTTTCAAATTAATAAACAAATTTTTAAAAGTGGTTTTTATTAAGTTTGAATTTAAATTACAATTAATACATTTTTTTATTGGTCAACCACTTAGAGATAATTCAATGATAATTTTTTACAATCGTAAATATTAAAATTAAAAAAAAACTTACAAAATTGTTTTTCAATGTATTTTTATATCAAATTAAAATCAACTATTTTAAAAGTTGTTTCTATTATTTTTAAACCCTGTACCGTATGGTACCAATGGTATATTAAGTTTGTGCAAGCCGAAAATGTATGTAACATATAGAAGGAGACGTCGGAGACACCCCAAAAGTTACCTAAAATATGATCAGGGCGAATAGAGAAGTCGATATACCCATGTCCGTCTGTCCGTCTGACCATCTGTCCGTCTGTCCGTCCGTGTGAACGCCTAGATCTCAGAGATGGTAAGAGCTAGAGCTACCAAACTTTCACATTAGATCCCATATTATTCCATAGGAGGCAAGTTTATTTTATTTTTTTGATATCGGGGTTAAATTATATAGCTCCCATAGGGGTGTTTGAGACGACTTCGACAAAAAAAAAAAAAAATTTAGATAAATAATTCGTTTGTTTATGAAGATACCGTAACCAAATTTGGTTTTCGAAAGTTTTTTATAGTTCCCAAACACTGTACCAAATTTGATCGAAATCGGTTGACTATATCATATAGCTCCCATAGGACCGATCGGCCAAAATAACTTTTTTAAAGAAAAGTTCGCTATATTTCTTTTTTTAATAAAGATATCGTAACCAGATTTGGCGTTTAGAAATTTTTTAGACCACTTAACAATGTGCCAAATTTGAACAAAATCGGTTGACTATATCATATAGCTCCCATAGGTCCGATCTTCCAAAAAATCGATTTTTTAACCAAATTTGTTGTGTTTCGTTTGTTTGTTAAGATATTGGGACAAAATTTGACATTCGTGAGTATTTTATAGTTCCTAAGCAGTGTACTAAATTTAATCCAAATCGTTTGACTAGATCATATAGCTCCCATAGGACCAATCGGTCCAAAAACACGTTTTTTATACAAAATTCGATGTGTTTTGATTGTTTGTAAAGATATTTGAAATAAATTTGGCATTCAGACCTTTTTTAAGGTATTTAAGCACTGTGTCAAATTTTATTGAAATCGGTTGACTATATCATATAGCTCCCATAGGAACGATCGGTCAAAAAAAATTTTTGCTGCAAAATTCTTCAGTTTTTGCTTCTTGTGAAGAAATCGGACTTTATTACAAGCTAGTGGTACAGGGTATCCTAAAGTCTTCCGCGCCCGACTTTACGTACGCCATTTTTATAACTAGTTTAACTGATTAAAGATAAACAATATGCCTTTTTATCTTTAATAAAAACTAAAAAAAAAATAAGCCTTAAAAAAATTTTTTTTTTAATTTATCTTTATATCAATTATTTTGTAAATTTTTAAGTAAAATGTTATTTCTTACCAAAACCCCCACTTATAAACGTTAAAAAAAAATATATTTTTTTAATTTGCTAAATTTTAAAATGTTTTTTTTTATTTAATATGATAACTCTGAAATAAACAAAAAATCGAAGTAAAGTAAAGTTAAAAAAATTGCTTAATATATTGTACTTTTATTAACACTTTTTATTTCAAAATTACTTTCATGTTACTAAGCCTGAATTGTAAAAAATAAATAAATAAAAATCGCGGGATTTGTGATCAATTTTTAGGACCAAATCGTTTCTAAGCAAATCCAAAATAGAGTATGTTAAAAAAATCAAAAAATTATCAACAAACAGAATCTAGTACTAGCATTGAAATTGGCATAAATAGAGTCTAGGTATATTAAAGGATATTATTAAACAATTTTTTCAGTCTTCAGTCAGATTTGATTTCAGTTGCAAGCAAAGTAGTCGGATTCAAAACACTTAACTAATTCGTTCTGATGAAATTTGTGACCAATTTGCTTTTCAGAACGTGGCCGAATATTCCAAAGTCTGCATTATCGCTTTAATCACGAAATTGTTGCTACCAAAGTGAATACAAAATATTGAGAATATATTTCAGTGCTGAACTAGTGTTTTAAATCAATATGTTAAGACCAAGGACATCAACTCTCGTTGATAAGCAGGTCGTGACTTTTATAGGGTATATTAAAGTCGGTACGTCTCAAGCGTAACTCTCACGCTTGTTTCTTTCTTTTTTTTCTTGCGGATGCTTTTCTTGTTAGCCAGCCTTTATATATAGAACAAAAACAAAAAAAACAGAAAAAAACTTGGTAGGAAAACTGCAGTTGGGCCGTTGCAGCTACTTCATTTGCTGGCTTACTTGTAAGTTGGTTTGTGAAGCGATGAGCGGTGAGAGAGAAGCAGAGGGAGAGAGGCTGTTGTAGGCAACGCATCGTTAGGAGTGACGCCAGAAAACCTAAAGGATTCCAGCAGGCTTTGCTTTTTGGCACTGAGCGCGCTCTTTTACGCTCTCTGACACAAACACACACACAGGCTCGACAAGATAAACAGCATTTTAGGCAAAGGTCCTTGCTGTGTGTAAATTTAAGCACGTATGTGTGTGTACATGCACACAATATATATATATACATATATCCATATATACATTACTGTTTTGGGTTCGGCAAGATAACTGCGGAGACTTCTATTTTATGTGTCCTATAGTATGTTCATTGACCGCATTTTTTCCATTTATCTGTCGCCCTCTCTCTCCCTTGCTGTTTTGGTAGGCAGGTTTTTCCACCATTTTTTTTTCTTTTCCTTTTTTGATTTTCATGTTTTCTGGGCAAGCGGAAGCATGAAAATGCATTGGCAAAAATATGGCCAGCTTCCTATTGATTTTGTTCGCATAAAGTTCAATGAGTTTTTGGTCGAAAAAACTTGCTAAGTGAATGAATGAGTTAGCTAGCGTTTAATGAAGCCAACGAGCTAGAAAAAGAGTTCGATATTTATTAAATGGCAGCTAGTGGTAAAAAAAAATACTAAAAAAAGTGTTGCATACTTTACTGGGTTACATGGTTTACATAAGGGAAACGCTTTTAAACAAATTAATTTCTGTTTATATCAAAGTGTTTAACAATTATTAAATTCAAATTATATTACTCTAACATGCTTATCTTTACATTGTTACAATTTTGATTATCGCACTAAAAATATATAAATAAAACTTGATATATAAAAATAATTTAAAAAAAAATTGCAATGCCAATTTCAAACATTTTGTTTGGTTTTATTACAAATTTTGGTCGTCTCAATATTCGTAATTTAATGGTAAAAATTTACAAATCAAATTATTTAAAAAAAATTACAATCAAAATTTTTTTTGGCCTACTACAAATTTTGTACGTCTCAATTTTTGTTCGTATTCAAATAGTGAAAATTCATATAAAAATTATTTTGAAATTATTACAGCCCGAATTCCAATTATTTTCGATGTGCTACAATTTTCGTTCGTGTTTTAATAGTAAAAATTTGCAAAACATGTTTTAGCTCAAAGGTCTCTGGCTTGAAAAAAAAATAGTATATTGGGATTATCTTCGATATTCAGACTAGACTTTTAGCTTTCAAATTATAAAATAGGAAAATAAAACACTATAAAATTAAGAGTGGACGAAGAATAATACGAATAATTGCACCAAAACTGAATTTTCATCCGATTTGATGGTGCATATTTATTAATGAAAAATTGCACAAAAATAAGAAGTATAATTAATAAAAAATTTAAGAAATAAATAAGCTTAAACTTATCAAAATATAGGACAAACTTATTTTCATAGCAACTAATTCCTAAACCAGTTGTGACTTATAAGCAGTTACTACAAGAAAAATTTGTTTATTGCAACTAATTCTTAAAACAGTTGTGAATTATAAGCAATTGTGTCTCAAAATGGCGTAGAATCTATTCAAAAATTTTGTATCTATCATCTTCTCCATCAAATCTTATATCTATCACTGTAACATAGGGCCGTTTCTGTCTATTCTTAATCTTTATTTATGCATCTAACAAAAGTTAGTTAAGAGGATGACTTTTAATCTATCATCTTCTTCATCAAATCTCACTGTAGCATAGGTCCTTTTCTGTCTATTCTTAATCTTTATTTATGCATCTAATAAAAGTAAGTTAAGATGATGACCATCCAAGATGACATTTCACTGTAACATCAACAACAAAGCTTTCTTCTAATCCCTAGCTTAGTCCTGGCTTATATGCGAAGTAAGAGTTAAGAGTAAGACATAACCAGATATTCTATACCATATGCGAAAACTAAAAAAAAAGAAGATTTTAAGGATGAGAAGGTCGATTGTTAAGAAGACTCTGACGAAATTCTACCTAACCCAATATTATTTTTTTAATCTTGAATATCATTCTGTGCTTATGGGGACATTCTTCGTAGGAATGGAAGATATGAGAGTGACCAAAGCAAATATTCTACTGTATGCCAACGTTCTAGTTCAAATCTTTCTTCTAATACCAAGCTTATGTGCATAGTTTGATTTAATAGTAAAACATAACCAGAATTCTACCGTATGAGAAGACTCGAAAAATAAAATATTCTAATGATATCTTTACCTGATTGTGTTATAAACGGATGATAAGGGCAATTGTTAAGAAGACGACCAACTCTGACGTCACTCTACCTTACACAAATTGTAATATTGTAATCTCAAATCTCACCCTGTCCATATATGGACATTCTCCTCATGTATTATAAGCAGATGTTAAGAGGACGATATTTCCACACAACATTCTACTGTATACCAAGATTGTCTCCAATCAATTTCTTCAACATTTTCTTTTGCGCATTTGAAGATATGACCAATCTAGACGACATTCTTTCAAATGCGAAGACTCCGCAAAATAATACTTTCCAATGATTTTTTACCCCATCCTACAACAAACGGAAGATGTGTACAGAATTATAAGGATGGCCAACCCAGACAGCAGCCATCACCAAGATATTAGGTTGGGTTGTAAAGGCAGTTCAGATAGTGACTGAGATCACCAGAGACCATGAGGTCCGTTCTGCTGTTGCTAATTAAAAGAAGCGGAGTAAAGGAATTGATGAAAGGGAGGGAGGATAAAAACCTGTACATCCCCAATCGCGTAAGTCTCTTATGTTGTAGAACCATTTTGGGGATTCGACGAAAACAGCCTCATCCGCTATGGGCAGCGTAGGAGTTCAGATGTTCGCTTTGGATTATATTTCGGCCAGACTGCTCGGGAGATGCGACAACTGGACACTATGTCCCATTCTCTTTCCACCAGAGACGTCTCCCTGTAATATTCTTTTTATGTCTGTAAACACAAGGCTAGCTTACCAGGGACACTTAAGTGACCCGGAACCCAACAGAGGGTTATTGAGTGGTGATGGGTACGGTTGAGCGCTAGCGTTGTGTTACGAATTAAGAGCTTTTATTGCAGCCTGACTATCGACAAGAATTACAATGTTCCGTTCAAGGGGCCAATAAGTTAAGCAGCTTGCCAGATTGCGTGAAATCTCCGCTAAAAACGATTCACCAGTCCGGAATGAAAGCTTCGTCTAAAGCTCATCTGAGAGGATGCCTCCTCGTTCCTGGCGCACTCGTCCAACTTAGCAGAGGGTTATCGAGTGGTGATGTATACGGATGAGCGCTAGCGTCGTGTTATGGATCAGTTTACTTTTTATGGTATGCGATGAGAGAGCTTTAATTGAAGCCTGACTATCGACAAGAATTACAATGTTCCTTGGACTCCCGTTCAGCCGCTTGCCATACTGCGTGAATCTCTGCTTAAAACGCTACACTAGTCGGAGAGGCGGAAAGAAAGTTTCGTCAAAAGCTCTTGAGAGAGATGCCCTCATCTGTGCCCTCATCCATTTTTGAACTATAAGTATAGATCGTCAGCTCGTTCCCTTTTAAGGCAATTTTTTTTAAGTTTTCCCTCTATGGGAAAACTGCGATAAATTTGTCGTTCCATTTCTGAACCGTGGAGCAGTAATCACTATCCACGGCCTGCACAGGTACGCCTTATTCAAGTAGGATACTGTTATGACCACAAGTTGATGGCGTGAGAAGATTTAACGCCCGGAATCCCACCGCGCTTCTAGCCGTCGCCAAATCAAACTCAACATTTTTTTTTAATACTCCTTCATAAGCATCTCAGGATCATAAATGGGAACTGGGGATGACCAACTCGGCTACAAAATTGTTCCTAAACTTTTGCCAAATTTTTTTTAATCGTCTTTACAAATAGTCAGTTTTTTTTCTTGAAATTTGTCAAAAAAAATTAGTCCCAACTTTTAAGTCACTTCTTTTTAGGGTACAAAAATAACTTTTGTTCAGTTCCTGGTTGGTTAGGTTTGCCATTTGCCAACTTTTACCTGAGCATTACTCATTATCAAGTATTCAACCCAAAGAATTTACTGTTAATTGCATTTAATTTAAAATAAATAACAAAAGGGGAAAAACTTTTACAGCTGCAGTTAGAAAACTTATTTTCAAAAAAATTTAATAAAAACAAACAACTTTAATGAAACTTTTCCTATATGTAGGAAGTTTTTATGTATGTGTAAATTGCTTGACACTTCAGTGACAATTAGGGGCTAACCCTAAAACGGAAACTTTCTTGTCTTTGCCAAAACCTAACCGAACACCTTGGCTTGCTAATCCATGGCCAAACGGCTTAGGCACAAATTTCAAATTAATCGAGCTGGGGACCAGCTAATACAAAATTTTCACATCGAAAACGAAAGTCAAAGCCATATAGATACTGTCACATTTGCATTGTAGGATGATTGCCGGGCATAGATATGCTCTGACAGAGAGTCACTCAAATATGTAAATTAGCTTTTGAAACTTGCAGGTGAAGTCGACGAGGCCAGGCCAGGACCAAAAGTTGTCTTCAAAACCCAGATCTACCCACTCAGTCGGTCGCATACATATTAGAAACCATCAGTTGTGGGTGTCCTCCTATGCCTACTGTGCACGTATTTAGGTTAATGAATAGGCAAACTTTCGACAACCTCAATGTGCAAACTTTTCCCCTGGAAAAACGTCGACTTGAAAGATGGCGATGCCGACGACGACATTATTTTTTAAACGCTGCATTGGCATACGGCAAAGGTAAATGCAATTCAACAGGCCGGCATACGATAAAGACCCCAAAAATGATACCCACCAACCAAGTACCAACGTCTGCCATAACTAGGACTATAAGTATGAAGAGGACTATGAATATGACTACGACGTGGGCATTATCAAGTGAAATATGTAAAAATTTCAAAGTTGTGTTTGACTTTTGGCTTTCTTATGCAGGCGCCGACCAACAACGTCAACTAAACTTGGCCAGCCTCCCAAAACTTTAGTTGTTTGAATATTTCATAATTTCTTTAGACCTTGTGTGAGTACACTAAGTGGGGTTATATTGGTTTTGTTAATAAGTTGAAAATAAGCAGGTGCAGTACGCTAGAAATCGGGAACTTTATTAGAAAATTCTCAAAAAACTGGAACCAAATCAGATAAACCTTTTATATCCGAAGACTACAATGCACAAAGGGATGAATAAGTTTTGGTTGAATAAATTTAAAAAAAAGCTGATCTTACTCCAAGTTTTATTTGGTTCAATACAAGTTATTTTACTCTATAATTTATAAAAATTAGGTGTTTCGCCACTTGCGGATTTCGCACGCTAACCCTCGGTCTTCTTATTCAGTTAACTCATGCTCTTCCGCCTATCATTTTTCATCTGCATTAGTTAATCTTATCGTAAAACTTACATTGTGCACACCGTATGATGCATAGATATCACATAATATAAGTTTGACCCTGATACGTTGACTCATTCGAACACAATCGGTACCACACTAATTTTTTTGTTCACGATTTTATATGATTATAGATAATTTATTCTATATTTTCCTTAAACTTATAATAAATTTAAAAGTATCTTAACATCAAGATTAAACAAAGAGTACGAAAGGTTTTTCGAGAAAACTTTTCAAGCATTTCTTGGTGAGCCGAAACTTTTCTAAAAAATCTGATTCATAGACTCCTCACTCTCCACCATTCAGAAAGTGGGATAAGGTCGGGGAACTCAGTCAGAATAAGTTTTATTCCTTTAGTCTTTTTAATGACAGAATTTGCCATATTGAGACGGTAAGTGATTTGGAAAGCTGAGAGAAGTTAATTTGAAGACCACCGTTTTTTAAAAAACAAAATTAAAACAAAGGTCTAGATTATTCCTATAAGGCTGAAGGTCAGCGGGCTCTAAGTTCGAGACCCAAGAGAGAAAAGTAAAATCGCAAGTTTTAAGCAAAAATGATTAAAAAAATTGAAATGTTCGAAGCGACTGAAAAGAATATCTGATTATGATGAAATCTTAAGTCCGACTCCTCATTTCGTTACGTGACGATTTTATCACTTTATTTCACCTATAAGCTAGACCTTTCCTGGGACACTCAGTGTCTCATAATGTATTTTGTAGGGACAATAAAAAGAAATAATTTAAGTTAAAATGCAGCGGTGCCCTCAGCGCTCCAAAGTCATGCCCAGGGTTAATGAACTTCGTTCATCAAATATTGTCAAAACTACCTTCACAACAGTTAAGGATTAAAATGAGGCTTTAAATTGTTATTTGTTTCTTCTTCTGCCTTCTTTTTAGGATCGCTTTATTAGCCAAATGTTCCAAAATCAAATTTGTGGAACTGAGTACATACTTAGAGGGAAGTAATGAAATATCGTCACGTAACGAGGAAAGAATGAACTAAATTCGTGTAACTGGCTTCCTTTTTAAATTTCAATTTTATATTAAATATTAAATGAAATTAAATAGATAATTTTTATGGAATATCGATTGAGATATTATAATCTAATATGACAAAAGAGCTCCGGAAGGGTTTCCCATGACCACAAACTACTTCTTTTTGTTTAAATTATTTCACAAAGTTGTAATTGCTCATTGAAAATACCACTATACCATATAAGTAGGAGAAAGTTTTCTAACCTTTCAGGATTGCTTTATTTGATTCACTCGATCTAATAGCCAAATGAGTTTTACAAAGTATGTCTCTCTGTTCCTAGCTGCTGGATCCTTATACCTGCACCGATTGGATAAGTTTTTCACTAAGGTTTTTTCCTACCATTTTGTATGAACATCTAAGTCTCAAACGCTTTAAGGGATCATCCATAAATTACATGACTCCGATAATCGTAAAAATAGACTCCCCCATCCACTTGTGACAAGTTAACGATATATTTTTGAAGAATTTCTATATGATTTTGTATCTCGTGACGTTTCGCTGGACCTCCCTTCACGCTTTGCTGGAAAGGAAGCTCCCTCACCCATGGAGTGTCAGCTTATGAATAATACCTTAAGAGCAAGGAGTATTACTTACTACTCGACCACAGCATCTTACGAATCCATGTTTGTATAATAAAAGAATTTTTCTGGACCTTTCGAACTCAATAGTGCTTCACCCCCCCCTAATATAGAACCGACCCTGTATTAAGTGTGTAGATTTATGTGAGCCCAACAAACCAAATACCTCTACTTTTTTATACAAAACCCCTCCCTTATTGACTTCAGCACATTGTGAATATCTCATCATCTGTAAGTTCATCAATTTCTCAATCCTGCTCAATTTTCAATTTGCTCTTAGCGGGATTATAAAGGATTGATCATATTCGAATTCAAGATAGCGTAGTTGAACTTGCAAAAAAAAAATCCTTAAGTCACAGGCCACAGGCATCAACTGTCTCTGACTAGTTAGAGCATATAATATTTCTCACTGCCAAAACTTGACTTTTCTTTTGCCTTTACAAGTATATTTTTTCGGAGAGGATGTTTGGTCTACTAGAGTGGGTGAGTTAAGTAAAAAGCTCTAAGCCTATTAAGGACATCAAACAAACATTTTGCAAAATTAAATGGCATGCAAAGCAAGCACATGTCATTGCTGGCTGGTGGCAACCCTGCCAACGAGCAGCGCCAGGGTTGCACTTGGGGGCATTTGAGAGTCCTGGTTAGGGTTGTTGCAGCCTGGACATCTTCTGTGTCCTTTTGCTTTTCTACTCGTTCTACTCGTCATCATCATCATCATCGTCGCTGTTGCTTTGTGTAACTTTGCACAAAATATTTCAGATATTATGTCACACTTAAGGGACGTCGCTGTCGCACATGCCGCCGCCATTTTATGACCGCACACACACACAGATACACACACACGTATACCCACACACATGCACATAAAAAGGGTTGACTGGGATTTGTGTTTGCCACAACTTGCTATGGCTTACTTTGCAAGAAAATGTTAAACATTTTAAAATATTTATGAGCTATTAACACTTGCTACTAACCCGTCCCAGCCCGTATATCCTACCCAAACAGTGCTGCCAATGCTGACATGCAAAAACTTCTTCTCCGAGTCAAATCTATTAAATTTTTTCTACCCTATTATGTTTTATACGATGACTAACTTTTGCCCATACTCAAACTTACTTAAATATCAACTGCTGTGGTCATTTTCTACTTGTTATTTATAGGCCCGAATTCTATGGCATTTGTTGAGTTTGTGGTTAAGACGCCTTTGGGCCAAAACTTTTAGTGCTGCATTCAATTTGAAGAAAACTCGTTAAATTTTCTTGATAATTTGTCAAACATTGAGAGTTAATGATGTATTTTATGAGTAGAGAGACTTGATGAATGACGCAACAGACACTAAAGTTTCTGAAAATAATTGCTATTGCAATTTTCGGACTTATTGGAATTTATATTTTTAAATGTTTGGGTATTTAATGGAAAATTTGGCATGTTGTTGAGAAAATTTCGAAATTTGATGGTTACAGAAATAATAGTTGTGTTTTGTGAAAAATTTTCATTAATTTATAATTTAAGTAAGCAAAGTTATTTTAATAGGAAGGTTTTTGGTATTTAATTCTTTGTGAGAAAATGGACACTTTTTTGGAAAGATAAATTTATTCTGACATTTAAAAAAAATACGTCAAATATTTTAATAATATTATTTAAAGATTATTTTAAGACGATTTGATATGACGGCCTGGGCGGAATTACGGAATGCCTTAAGACTATTCGGAACGAAGTCCGATTACGGATCTTAGACTGAGTTGTTAGAAAAATCGTTGCCTAGCAGTCTACTTTTGCATGAGTCGGCTCCTGTTCCAGGTTCCATTTTTAATAAAAACAATTTTTTTGTTCTCTTTACAAAGTTGTATATCATTATTTTTTTCTGGCCGTACATTTTGAAATATGAAATTAACTTCATGAAGAATACAAATATGAAATGTTGAATCTCAAACTGCATATCCGAAACCCTTCGTCTACACTGTGAAAAAAAGATCAAGCACTTCGTACTTAGAACTAGGAAATATACTCTCTATTTGGTTGAAAGAACGAAAATCCTGAAATGTACAATTTCGATCTCATTTCCAGTATTTATTTTCTAGGTCCGTAATTTTTGAATTGAGACCATGATTTCTTAAAATATAATACAATATAAAAACGGCGGACGTAAAGTCGGGCGCGGACGACTTTAGGATACCCTGTACCACTAGCTTGTAATAAAGTCCGATTTCTTCACAAAAAACCAAAAACAGAAGAATTTTTAAGCAAAAATTTTTTTTGACCGATCGTTCCTATGGGAGCTATATGATATAGTCAACCGATTTCAATAAAATTTGACACAGTGCTTAAATACCTCAAAAAAGATCTGAATGCCGAATTTAGTTCAAATATCTTTACAAACAAACAAAACACATCGAATTTTGTATAAAAAACGTGTTTTTGGACCGATTGGTCCTATTGGAGCTATATGATCTAGTCAAACGATTTGGATTAAATTTAGTACAGTGCTTAGGAACTATAAAATACTCACGAATGTCAAATTTGGTCCCAATATCTTAACAAACAAACGAAACACAACAAATTTTGTTAAAAAATCGATTTTTTGGAAGATTGGACCTATGGGAGCTATATGATATAGTCAATCGATTTTGTTCAAATTTGGCACATTGCTTAAGTGGTCTAAAAAATTTCCAAACGCCAAATCTGGTTTGGATATCTTTATTAAAAAACGAAATATAGCGAATTTTTCTTTAAAAAAGTTATTTTGGCCGATCGGTCCTATGGGAGCTATATGATATAGTCAATGTTATGTAGATAAATAATCAAATACAATTTCGATCAAATTTGGTACAGTAATTGGGAACTATAAAAAACCCTTGAATACCAAATTTGGTTACGATATCTTCATAAACAAACGAATTATTCATCTAAAACGCTTTTTTTTGTCGAGGTCGTCTCAAACACTCCTATATAATTTATCCCCGATATCAAGAAAATAAAATAAACTTGTCTCCTATGGATTAATATGGGATCTAATGTGAAAGTTTGGTAACTCTAGCTCTTACCATCTGTGAGATCTAGGCGTTCACACGGACAGACGGACAGACGGACGGACAGACGGACATGGGTATATCGACTTCTCTATTCACATTGATCATGATTATTAGGTAACTTTGGGGTGTCTCCGACGTCTCCTTCTATATGTTACATACATTTTCGGCTTGCACAAACTTAATATACCCTTGGTACCATACGGTACAGGGTATAAAAATGTTAAAAATTTGTATTTGTTTATTTATCTACATAACATTGACCATTTATTTCAAACTTTTATTATTTGAATACTTTATTTGAATACTTTTTAATTTGAATATTTTGCTTATTTTCAACAGTCAACCTATGACAATTAGAAGTTTCAAGAACTTCGAAGGCATCTTTAAATCTTCTGTTTGTTTTCTTCTCATCTTTTCATGATATTTTCTATCGTTGCACGTACCTCTTAACTTTTAAAGAAAGTGCACTAAAAATATTTTCCATTTAACAATTAAAATCTTAAAAGTTATTCCTAAAATTGTTTGTCCCTATCACACATTAAGTTTAGTGTCACGAGTTTATGTGTCTGTAAATATTATCTTATAACATTTGAATTCATCGATCGATTGCCAATAAATAAATATTTGTAAAAAAAAAAAATTAATCACCTTTTACTAAAACAAATTCTATACAATCCTCCTTATGACTGAAACAACTTTTTCGGATAAATTATTCTCATTTATTGCACAGTGGTCGAAAATGTCTCTGTTTTTGTCATAAACAGTAAAATTAAAGATTAACTCCTGGGCTTTAAAAAGGAATTAATTTCAACAAAATATTTCAATAAGTTCTGCTCCATAAATTAATAATTTTTGGAGAGAAGCTGACATGCAAACTAAGGAACTGATAAGCAGCATATACAAATCTGAAACATTTTTTGCGCCTATTTTAAAGTGGGAGATTGCTAGCAAAATAATTAGAAAATGATGAAAAATATTTTTAATTTTTTCGATTAAGGCCAGCAGAAGAAAATCGACCAAATCGACTGACAACTAAACTTCGTTTATAAAACACCATCAAATCTATTTGGGAAAGGAACTTTAGGTCTTTGGGACGCAGTTGCAAATTTGCTCATTTTTTGTGAAATCGAAATGTAGATGGCGCCACCAGCAACTCAAGCAATTATGGCTTAGCTCAAAAAAAAAAGGAGGAATGTGCAGCAAGTTATTTTGATAGCAACAACAATGTCGGATAGGCAAAGAATATGCAAAAACTTTACGAAAAGGGCAATTGAATTTAAAATACTTGTTAAAACGAGAGTGGTCAATTTGACTTTTCTTGGAATTGCACACCCAAACAAGGCATTGCAAATATTTGAAAACACTTGAATATTTTCACAAAATGGCTTTGAACTGAAAATTTTCCACGAAATGTGATTAATTAAATTGCAATAATAATTGGTTTGAAAAAAAGTAGGTTTTTTTTCCAGAAAATCTTCCATGCTCAGCTGTGCATATTAATCCTTTAATGTCCAATAGCACCTTGAGGCACTAATTGCATTTTTGGAAATAATTAAAGAGTGTATAATTTTTTTGGGAAGTTCTTAATAAATTTATCAGTAAGTAAATAATTAATACATATATTAGCTTTAAAAGATTTTAAAGCTGCTTCAAAATTTTTAAATGTACTTTTCAAGAAAAAAAAATTATTTTTGTAAAATACCAAAAAAATTACATGAGAATCTCTTAATACTATAAACGCTGTTCATAAATTTATAAATAAATAAAATCAAAGCCTAAAAATTTCATAAGCGACTTATTTTTGACATGAATCCTTAAAGACCTTTTTCAGATTTTCTCAGCTAATAGGTAAACGAACAATGATGCTACATTATTTTAAAGGATTATTTTTTAACATTGACTAGCCGAAAAGTACCTTGAAAAAATTATTTGATCAAAATAAAGTTTGAAAATAGTTCATTGGAAAGGGTTAAGCATGGGGTCACCGACTTAGGTACTTAGTTTTTTCTTGTAAAAAAAACCCCAAGAAATTTTTTGTTGTTGACAAAGTTTTGACCAAACAGCTGATTTTTAAATTTACTTTTAGTTTGGGGCTGCTGGCGCCATCTTTTGTTAGTTGCGCCATCTACATGTCAATTTCCTAGATATGGGCAGAACGGTTTGGTCATAAAATCCACAAAAACAAAAGTTTTTGCTCTCAGAACTTTTTGGAAAGATACGTATTGGCCTTGAATAGTTAATGGTTTTTCTCATTAATTTTAGCCAAGATTCTGTTTTTATTATGCCAAAAATCGTGTTTCCCGCCCACTGAGCAATAAGCTTAAATTTTGGTTTTTGGTAATATTTGCAAGAAGTTTTTTAATTTTTCTAACAAATATAGAACTACGTACCTTAAAAGAAAGTTTTGTTAGCTTATTAATAATTTCTGCTCAATTTAAATTTGTTTCAAAATATTTCCGTACCAAACCCATTCCAATAAAATATTACCTAAACTGTTTTGCAGCTACTACTATATTCAATTTAAATTTAAACAGTCCTCTCTTGTTCAACACAAAAACCCCATAACTTATACAGTTTTATAACCCTGTTCTTTTTCCGAGTCACCACAAAACTGTAAACATATTTATTGAATGGGTTGTTGGTTGTCCAAGCTGGAGCTGTCTACTGTCTCCTGGCTGCTGTCTCCAGCAACAGAAATCACAGCAATGAAATCACAAACATTACTTTAGAATCAAACCAATTGTTGGGTTGTATTTACAGCTGTCTTGGCGTATGCCAAGAACTTGGCTTTTGAATTTTTATATGCTGACATTTGATTATCGACACGCTTTTTGCACCACAAGTTACACACATGTTCCAGGACGACCCGCATATTACACTGGTAACTGGATAAAAAGTGCCCAAGCCAGGAGAAATTCAGTTCCGGCAAAGAAGTCCTCCTTGGAGCCTCTGTGAACAAAAGCAAAGTAAATGTCTGGCATGTACAATAGAAAGAAAAATAAAGTACACGATGCCAAACATTTTGTATAGGAAATATATTCTGCTGGTCGAGCTCTGCCTCGGCTCTGGACTGCCGTTTGACAGTCATTTCCAATAACTTCATTTTTCCGTATTTGAGCAGAGATTGTGTTGCAGATTGAATGCAACAACAACAGCAACAACAATAAGCGCGGTCAACTGGCATCCAGATAGCAGAGGCAGAGCAGAGCAGATCCCAAGCATGTGACCATGTCATGTGCCTCCTCCTGATGCAACAACAACAAATGAGCCACCCCCAATGCATTGATAAGAAAAAATGAGGTCGTGTGTGTATGTGTGGGATATGTCTTTGTGTTTGTGTTGGTACACGGCGTATACGTAATTTTTTCTCGTTACTTGAAAATCTTCTGCTTATAGTTTTGTAATTTTTTGTTTTCTTTTTTAAGTTTGGGCGCTTTTGAAACTGTCAAAATGGCTGCTTAAAAGTTGGGTAACTTTTTGTCAACTATGGCCAAAGAGTTGCCTGCAATTAAAATTGTTGATACATTATATAAATGGTGTTACCATCCACTCCTGAGTGTCCAGGCACTCAACATAGCATGACTTTGTTCCGGGCGGACAGGGTTTGGAGTTAGTTATGGCATTTTTAAACCATCCTGGAGGAGATGCTCCGGGATGACAATGCCCTAATAGCAGCTTGGCTATCTGGAAAAAATGCATATGTTTGCTCCCCTAGTTCACTTGAGGAGGATACTAAGAACGCAGATCTCTATGGTATGAATCTTCGATTGAAAGACGCTGGGCCAGATGCCCATTGCGGTAAAGATTCTGGTGTTGGGTCCAACGATTGCAACACCTATACCCTGCTCAGTTTTGGACCCATCCGTGAACCATTGTTACCTCCGGGGGTTTCCACAGGGGCTGCCATCAGACCAAGTCTCCCGACTTGGGAGAAGAGATCTAAATTTCTTGTTGTGAAAAAGTTCCGTGATCTTAAGATCTGATCTAGAGCAGATCGTTACGTCAGGAAGGAAGTTAAATGGAAGGAAATTAATGGATTTAAATAACCTCAAAATCTCTTATTTCTTCTACAAAATAATGTAATATAAAAAATTTTTATATTATCATTTTATTTAAATTTCCAGAATTTTTATTTTTTTATTTTGTTATTTTCTTGCCTTTAAAAGATGAAACTTTTTAACTTAAATCACCTTTGTACTGCAATTTTTTACACTCTTCAATATTATGACTTTTATTTGACATTTTTTTTTTTCAAAATTTCCCAAATCTATCTATCTGTTCACTTAATTTCGGTTACCATATTTGATAACTTGATTGAATTTTGAAAAATTTTTAATTGGAAAATGCGGTTTGTTAACGATAACAAAATGCACATATTCTGCATTTCCAACTATGGGCCAAGTTGAGGCTTATTAGCCAGTTCATTCCAGTAGACGTTTTTGTTTGTGTTGTTTTTGTTGTTGTTGCTCATACTAATTGCGTTGAACTCATTTTGCAACATTTGCCAAGTTAAAACAAACAAATACCCCAAAACAGCTTCTGTGCAAATCTTACACCCGCATCCCCACATCCATGGAACTTCCTCACCCGCCAACTCTGGCTGTCCCTTAACTCATGCAAAACTCATATTTAGAATTGTTCCAGAAATCTCTAGACATTTTGGTTTTAAATTTAGTTAAAGATTTTTCAAAAAAGCTGATCATTTGAAATTTCCTTTATTTATTGTTTCAACCATTATTTTTTCAAAAAAACAGAAAAATTAGCATTATATAAGGCTAAGCTCAGTAATCATAAAATTATTAAAAATCAAAAATAAGATTGATAAGCGAAAGAAAAACAACTTGGTAGAAAATTTAAAATTAGCTAAGCTATGTAATAATGAAATTATAAAATTCCAAAAGAGATCTCAAGGAAATTAAAGTATTTATAGTTAAATTTTTTTTTTAGTTTATATATTTCAGAATGGAATATAAAATTTTTGCATATTTGATATTATTCACTTGTCAATTTAAATATTATTACGTGTTATTGAAAGCTATTCCAAAGTCCGAAATCGAATGTTTGGTGTTCCCAATTTTACCAAAACGTATTTTGAATGTAGCTTATAAGCGAGTGATTTGTAGCAACAGTAACTAAAACGATTTGATAAAATAGGATTGAAAGTGTAGGCATATTTAGTTGATCACATTTTATAATATTCTAAGATTCTATTTATGCTAATTTTAATTTAAATATTAATTAGTAAAATTTTTGTTGTTGTGCAGCTTGCACAACTTGAAGCGAATTTTGATGTGGTTCATGTCTTGCATAAAAAATGTTAATGTCACAATAAAAAATTTCCCTTGCAATAGGATCAGCATAGTGGTGAATAATTTTCCTCAAAATATACAAAAGCTGCACTATTAATGAGCAAAGGAAATATGAGTAGATGGCGAGAGCAAAGAAATTCACCTTTGGGACCATGTAAAAATGAACCCGAATAAAATTATTCGCTTTTAATATTTCGACGATTGAATATAGTTTCAAGTTTATTCAATCATATAAAAATAAGTTACAATTTTCCTAAAAAATTAAAAAAAATTACGAAAAATTTTATATAAACTTATAAATAACAAAATTAGACCAAAAATTTTTTAATTAAAAAAATTTTAATTTTGTTAGCTTAGGTAATTTCAGTTTTAAATTCGTTTGGATAAATGGTGAAAATAATTAAAATCGCTTTAGCTAATGAAACTTTTTTTTAAGTCCTTTTATTTAAGTATCTAAAAATCCATGTTCTACAACAAATTTTTGGAAATATTTTCGTTTTAAGCTAAAGCAATAAATAGCAAAATTTGAATCCTCAAAAAGTATCCACTTTTTATTGTAAACTTGTATTATCAAAGTACTCCTAAATGAACACTCGAACATAGTTACTCTTTAATCTTCAAAAACTTTTATTTTAGATTATAGTAATATTAATGTAATAGTTACATAGAAATATTATTACTTTTCAAGATAAATAGACGGATACTCTGTCCTGAACTCTATTTTTCATAGAGTACACTAAAAAGTCTTTAAACAAATTTCTTTTAATAAAACATTTTCAATAGCATACTTCTTCAAAAATCTGCCATCTGACTATTTTTTGCAGAAAAAAAAAAAAATACATAATGGGCTCTATTTTTTAAGGCCGAGCAGGTAGAATCTTTTTTTTTTATTTAACCACAGCATTCTGAGCTTCAAAACCAAAAGACAGATAGCTAAAGTTTATCTAAATATCAAGTTCACTAAATTAAGTTAGAATTATGATCGGAACAGCCCAGAAAGTATTTTAAGAACAAGAAAAAATTATTTATATAGGCTTGATATGAAATAACTTCAACTTAATAATTTCGTCAAAAATATTTTGAAGGATTTGTTATTTGGAGAACCGAAATATATTTTTGTAGGCTTTGACAAAAAAAAATAAAATTTATTTTTGTACCATCAAACATTTTTTTCAGTGAAAAGGCTCTCAGCGATTTTGATTCTTTGGATAATTTGAAGCAATTTTATCCAAGAAATTGTGGTTCTGAATAGAATTTCGAGTCACCGACTTTCTCAAAATAAAGAACCCTATTTAAATATTTAAAAATTGACTTAAAAAAAAAAAACGCTTTCTCTAGTGAATTATGTATTTGCTGCCGCGGGTTCTGTTTCTGATATATATTTTTTACTTAAAGAGCCTCCATAAGGCACTTTTGTGTATTTAAAATTTTTTTTTTTTAATTGACTAAATATTTCGAATATCGACGAATATTTTTGAGTAAAAAAAGTGTATATTTGTCGATTTTCGCAACATTTAGTTATCCTCCAAAATACATAAGATCACCTTTGGTGGCCCTCTATTATTAGTAGATATCAATTATTCCACTCTAATTTATATTCCTATACTATATTAAATTTACAGACTTCTCGTAAAAGTGATAGCTAAAAAAATTTTTTTTGTGACAATTTGAAAAAAAAAGTGGTTCGTCTGTACTTTATCCACAATTGTACGTATATAAACGTATACAGATATTATGTACTGGAAAAATATTTCAATAAATCCAATGAAAAAATATTTCAATGAAAAAAGCACCAAAATGCAACCAAAATAAATTCCATGTGCACAAGATTAAAGATTACGGATATTTGCTTTATGGTTAAAGTTATTCGAAAGCGATATTTGGCACACTACTCCGATTGTGTCATAATATTTGGCTACATCTCTGGATGGTTTTTGGGCCCTGTCTGTCTACAATTGC
This sequence comes from Chymomyza amoena, assembly GCA_037043745.1. Lineage (NCBI taxonomy): Eukaryota > Metazoa > Arthropoda > Insecta > Diptera > Drosophilidae > Chymomyza > Chymomyza amoena. The sequence goes on from JBAMAX010004608.1 coordinate 74,250, forward strand.
GTTAGCCATGGCCAAATTCATTTTCATTTTTGTTGCATGTGTTTGCATATCTCGCTAGATATTTCCCATTGACATGCATTTTGGCTTACAACACAAAGCCAGGCCAATGCAACTACTACATGCAGCTACATACATATACATATATACCAAATACATACATATGTATGTATACATATACCTATTTATATGTGCATGAGTGTGTGTGTGTGTGTTGTGCGTTGCAGCCAAAGCTGCAAATAATATTTTCTGACATTCAATTCGACATTTGTTTTCTGGTCGGGCCCGTATTCTAAGCGTTCCTGCAACCGGATGTTGCATGCCAATATTTTCAGTTATTCTTTTAATACACTGCAAAGTGGGGTATGCTTGGTTTGGATAAGATGTAAAGTGTTGTAGTGAGAAGAAAGCATAAAAGTATAAAATAGGGGTTTAATGAGACGATAAGACGATGCGAATACTGGGATCCCAATAATATTAAAAGGCAGTGTATTTACCAAAATGTGACAATTAATTTCTAAGCCGATGTCGATTACTGAATTGAGATGATGTACGCACTCCTTTCCAACCTATATTTACAAAATCGAATAATATGATAAAAATGTGTCTCTTAAGGGCTGATACGCAGCATGAAACAAAAACAAATAGTGGTTTTTTAAAGAAGTTTTGTCATTCCGTGAGAAATAAAAAAATCCCACTCCGACAAAACTTCATGCAAAAAAGTCCCACTATTTTATTATATGAAGTTTTTCGATAAGTATAAATTGAAATTGATACCACCACCATTCCATGCTTCAACATCAATTTTGACCACCTACAACTTGGTGGGGATATATGAGAAGCTTTTTATATTGAGCTTCAAGGCACAGAGAATCGGTTAATTTTTCTGAAATTTAAAAAAATATATTATATTGTGTAAAAAAAATCCATTTGAAAGCTGGAGAAACTTCTAGGGATATTGTAAGAAGTCTTTTTTTTGAACTGAACTGCAAGCCACAGATATAGGTCAAAATTATGGAAATTCTTTGAAAAGTATCATATTATGAAAAAAAAAATTCCATTTTAAAGCTGGAGAAACTTCTAGGAATATTACAAGAAATCTTTTAAATTGATCTTCAAGCCACAGAAAATCGTTTAAAATTTCTGGAAATTCTTTAAAAAATATCAAAGGTTTTATGTATTATATAAAACAAAAATCCAATTCAAAGCTGTAGAAACTTGTAGGGATATTGTACGAATAATTTTTTTAAATAAAACTTCAAGCCACAGGAATCGCTAAAAATTTCTGAAAATTCTTTCTTATATTATGAATAAAAAAAATCCAATTTAAAGCTTTAGAAACCTGTAGGGATATTGTAGAAGTAATTTCTTTTTTAATTCTTTAAAAAATTCATCTAAAAAATAAATCCAATTAAAAACTGTAGAAACTGGTAGAAAACCAGGCTCAAGTGTTAAATTCCCCTTTACTATTTATGGGGAATTTTTTTGGTTATCAGGTGTACAAGGGATATTTCGCATCATGAGAGGCGGTTATCTCATAACAGGCATCTCGAATTCGGTTTTTCCCCATTTTACATGATTTTTCCAACTGTTTTACATATATGTTCGCTTATGTTGTAGTTGGTGGTGGTGTCTGTGGCATGATTGCGGGTTGCGGGTGCTTCAGATAATTTATTTTGAGCATTGGCGGCTGCTGTGAGTATTTATGGGATTTGCGTGTGAAAATGCTCTCCACTTCGTCGTGTTGTTGTTCAATTGTATAAAAATTTAAATGCAAAACGAGACCGAAATGTAATGCCATGGTTTTTATTTTGACAATTTAAAGTTCCTACCTACAGCAAGTTGGAAACATTTGTTGTATAAATTTCAAGGTTAAGTGTCGGTACAAACTCGTGCAAATTTTTTTAAAACATTCTCTGACGTCACAAAAATGATGGAGTGTTTTTTTTATATGTGAACTTACTGCTATGTTTTGTTGACTTTTGTGTTTGGTGCAATAAGTTGCTTAGAGTGGCCCAAAGAGATTTATCGTAGTCACTCAACTAAGTTTTCTTTAATCTGTGGACTGTTTATTTTTAGATTTTTTTGATTGGTAAACCGATGATTAAATATCATAGTTTCATATTTGAAATAAGACTGCCTTTATTTGGAAAAAATAAAAAAATATGACAATTTTTCAAACCAATTAAGAATTTTGGTTATTAATGCATTGAAAATAAATATCTTTTAGATTTCAACTACAAATCTTTGTTAGTTTATAAGGAAACATCCACTCTAATAATATGAGCTTTTAGGTCTAAAAATTTTACTAAAAAAAAGTATTTTGAGTTGGATTAATTGTTGTTGTTGTATCTCTAGATTTACATACCAGAGATGTCTAGTTAGTTCATTACGATACATCCGTCAGTGAATGTCTCTTTGTCATAGTTGCCTGAAATTCTTCTGTAAAACATCAGAGGAAGAACATTGTTTTACCTAATTTCGGAGTGAGTAGTTTATCGCTGATCTTACTGTTACAAGGCAAAGTACCATGGAGTGCATAGTGTGGCTGAAGTCGGAAGTGGTGTGAATGGATTTTGAGTTGATATTTGAGTCTGAGACCAATTTTCAAATCAGCGGCATAGCCGACTGCTGGTTTTTGATAATACTCCGAACTCGAGTACACGTGCTTTATCTGTTCGGTATAATTTTTCTAGAAAGCAATTGCTACCTTGACAGTTTTATTTTAAGTTTTTGTCGTCCAACATTTGAACAATATTATTTCAAGTAAAATCAAATGTAAGTTTATCCATAGTTCTTCAACTAATGCTAAGGAGTCCGTTTCGATTTTTGTAAGCCACCAGAATAACGCATCTCCGTTCCGAAAAAGTCGACTGCATCCGGAAGCCCGGTTCTAAATTCTGATGGTTTGTTGGAATTGCGGAAGGCAGTGGAAATCCCCGTTTTTTTTTTTTTTAATTTTTCAGATTGTTTCACTAGGCAGTAATTATTATCGCCTACGAAATTTTCACCATTAGAGCCTACACACATATTATAACGCTTGATCCAATCATCCATACACTTCTGGTAGGCCTGGGCAGGGATGGTTTTGAGTTTCTTCTTCGAATTTTGTTTGATGATCTCAATGGTGTCAAAACGCTTCCTCTTAATGGAAATTTGAGTTTGGGGAACAGGAAAAAGTCACACAGTGCAATATCTGGTGAATACGGAACCTGAGCGACCACATTCGTTGAGTGTTTGGCCAAAAATTCTAAAATAATGAAAAAAAAATTCAACGTTTTTTTTTCATGCCCAAAACTTCAACCAAAATGTGTTCGGATGATCCATATGAGATGCCAAGGTCTGAAGCAATCTCTCGAATACCCACACTACGATTTTCGAGCACAATTTTCTCCACTGCATCGACGTTTTCTTCGGTATTTGATGTTGAAGGATGACCGGAACAAGGCAAATCAGTTACGTCTTCACGACCCTCTCTGAACAATTTGTACCACTCGTATGCCTGTGTTTTGGACATACAGTCCTGCAGTGAAGGCCTTTTGCAACATCTTAAGCGAGTCGGCGCACAAAAATTCATTCGCAACACAACATTTCAAACAAACTCGTTTATACACGTTTTTTCCATTGCTAAAAACGAAGAGCGTCCTTTTTTTGACAGACAACAACAGCTGCCAAACCAATCCTAATAAGGGAAATTACGATCAAATTATGACAAGATGTTGAAAACAGTCCTACCAAGCTAATAAAAAAAGAAATATACCGATTCATTGTGCGCGCGCCTTTTAAATCAAAATTCCGGAAAACTTTTTGATCGGTATTGTATAATTTTTGTATCAATCTGAAATTTTGACACAATGTAACATTATTCAATGCTCTAAAAAATTAAATTTTAGATTTTGCATAACAATTTTTGTCACTCCAAAAAATCTACGAAAAAGTTCTTCCGAATTCACCATGTTGTTTCTACTGAAATCTTTTGCAACATAACGTAAATGAAATCTCAATCGGAATCGATAACATAACTAGATGTAGAGCGAACTTATTTGTAATTTCTAATAATGAGCAGCATATGTTATATACATATCAATGTAAATATATACCCTTTCTGTACAGGGTATTAAAAGCCAATTGAAAAGAGTTAATATTTTGTACAATTTTAAATGATACAGCAAAAATAGGCATATTTATGTAATAAGTTTCGAAAGCGGTTTTACAATTGGTGTATTTGATAGTACTAGCACGATAACAATCCAGTTGGTACCTTTGCAGTCTACACGTTACGTATACGCAATTTAAATTAGTAATTTCATAATTATTGGTTGCACCCCTGAAATTATGAATACAAATGTGTTTTTAGACACAAATGTAAGTTTTGTGTAAAAAGCTTATATAGGTAGTGAATGTTACATAATATTTATGGGTGAAAATAAGTGAAGCGGGTCACTTTTTTGGTGGACTTTCTTGATTTTGATAATTTTTACATATGTGATAAAGCTACTACAGATAACTATATATAGACGTATAAGCGTAAATTTGTATTGCGAAATTGCTCCATCTTGCATAGCTACTCATATTCCTTTCACGGAGTGCAAAGACGAGAAATAAAGGGTGCTTTTTTTCAGAGTTAAACAACTTTAAATAATACATAACAAAGAAATATATTTTTAATATCAACTAAACGAGCTTTATTGGATAGAAAATTTGTTGACATTTGTTTTTAAATGTATTTCTGGTTTTGTGGCTACCACGGCTGGATTGTAAGTACAAGGCGCAATCTGGAACGATAATTTCCACAAACTTTCCGAAGCATTTGCGCCCGTATTTGGCCAATAACTCTTCAAATGTTGATTTCCAGGTGCTTAATTTCTCCTTGGTTAGGACGTTTAATATTTTCAAATCATCTTTCACTTCATTTATCACTTGCTCGGGGTTACTCTTCTTCCATCTCGTTGATTGAAGAAGGTTTTTTTCAAAATTGGGTTTCGCGTTTTCCCTCCGGCCCACCTAAGGCACCTGTATCTAGACGTAGGCAGCCTAGCCTTTTATCGTTAAATATCTCCTGTAGCTCTTCGTTGGATTCTTTTTGTTTTTCTCTCTGCTCTTCTAAGGAGCCTTATATCTGATTCCCTCAGAGTCCAGAGAGTGGATTATCCTCTCTCCAATTGCGACAATTCTGCTTAAATAGACAAGCTTTATTCTGATATAATTAATTGCAAAATCTCAAGCAAACGAATGGTTTGTCAGATAAAACCATGCTGCGAACTCAAAGTTGCGAACCTCTAAAAAAAACATGCTGTATATGCCAAGTGCATTATTCAAATATGGTGGGCAGTTTTGGGTATAGCTGAGACGACAAGCTAAGCCTTATGTATCTAGATGCTACAAAATTAAGATCTGAGGAAGGTCTAATTCGAGACTAGACATCTAGAAGGCTTGAAAGGGGACCGTTATGAAACCCGCCATAATTGCATTTTAAGTATGCAACAGCTTAGAGGGGTACTCCATAGGAGATATGCGTCAAATGCATTTTCCTATATGGCTCTTTGGTAGCACATTTAGGTATGGCTAAGTCGAGAAGCTGTAACCTTATCCAGTTGCTACAAAAACTGCAAACTCTTTAGGACTGGATTGAATAGATATCCAAGCAACTACAAAATGTCTCCTTTTAATTAGACCAGCTCCAGCTCTTTTCTATGCAGACTTTAGGTAGAATTTAAATGGTTTGTTTTCGGAAAGTAGAAGACCTTAAAAAAAAAATAAGGGTTTGTTTTTCTAGTATATTAAGACGTATCGTTCTCATCCACATTTTTGACGCATTAATTTCTTTTTCAAATTCAATTTAATTTATTTCACGGTTTTCGTTTATCCTTTTTGTTTATGTGAATTCTAGCATAGTAATTTTAAGAGTTCATTTTCTAATTATCTTTTCTACTTAATTTAAGTAATATATGTATGACTTCAAGAAATTTGCAATGAAAGGATTATAATATACATAATTGCGGAAAAAAAGTTCAAAAACCACTTAAATTTAAGAAAATCAATGCTTTTTACCATACTTTTGAACTTGTATAGAAAAAGCTAGCTTGCCATTAAATTCTCGAATTGAATTTAAGCTCCTAAAAAGTTATTAAGTTTGTTACAAGAGCTTATATTGTAGTATGTCAATAAGTGTGTGCATTAAATATTTCCTTTGAGAAACTTTAGACTTGGTCAGTTCTTGTTTCTCATCAGCAAATTGTGCCACAAATTAACTTTGACACAAAATTCTGTACATTGTTGCCAGCAGCCAAAAATTTAAGTCTAAATGCTGCCAACTTGTCACAAAATTTACCATTCCCATGTTTACTTAAACATTTCTGTCTCTTGCTCCAGCCAATTCAACTTCAAACTTTAAAAAACAAATAGATGAGATAAAATTTGGCACCCGGAGAGACTTAGTCTGCTAAAAAGGCTTCAGTCATCCCTCGCTGCTGACGTCTTTGGTCTGTCAGTCATTCAGTTGCAAATCACGCAACATTGTAAACATTTGTAAAACAGCTTTAAAAAACAGAGCTGGGCAAAAGCGACATTTTGTTGCCAGTTGAATGATGACACATCAATCACCAACAAGCACGTTTGTCATACGCATATGCAGCAGCAGCAACAACAACAACTACAAAAATAACAACAACAAAAAGCAACAATAACAACATCCAATTCATTGAACAGCAACTTCTTATGCTTAACAAAGTTTAAAAAAAAATGGAGTCCTTTGGAGTTATGGGTGACAGTGGCATACTCTATAGAAATTAAAAATAATAAGTGCCTAAAAGTATGCAATATAAAATTTAGAAAATATTTTTTCAGCCATTTTATTGTGACCGTCCCCTTTCTTTTCGTTTATAAGCCTATATATTTATTTATAAGCCTATATATAAAGCTTAGAATTTCATAATTACAAAATGGCGGACCTAAATAGCCTATGCTGCCAAAATCCTGAAAGAAACTTCTCAGATACTCCATTTTGTAATTTTGAATTAGCTATATAAGGGAAAGAGTTAATTTAGCCCCTTATTCTAAGAAATTGAATTTCGAATGTATGACCCTCTCTCTGTGTCTGAACGAAACTTGAATTTATGCCAACTAAATAACTTTCAAAATGAGGAACACAATTCTCACATTGGAATTAATTTTTATACTAATATGTATATAATAAACATTTTAAAATTATTTTATATAAAAAACTAAAAATTCGCCAGGTCTTACTTAAACATACATATCCAGTATTCCCTTCACCCGAGACAGTTTGCAGTGTATAAAAATTTTAAGAAATCGCAGCGTTAAAGTTTCAATGTTTCGATTTTTCTTTAGCGTCTCTTTCTCTGCATTTTTTTTTGTGTATTTGGCTCTCATTTCCCTGAACAAGCTTTTCCCACTCTTTGAGGCAAAAGTTTTTCCCATTGCTTGCGTGCTTGCTTTTCCGAAAATGGATCGCAAGCATTCATTTACCTGCAACATTTTCTAATGACATCAAAAGCAGCAGCAGCAGCGGCAGCAGCATCATATCCCAGCATCATATCCCATGCTCCTGCTGCACTCCACCCCGCCCATTAAAATTCCCGTCTCCTCTAGACTCTTGGCAACATTCAGCAATGGCTTCACACACACACACAAACGGAGTAAAATTTTGTTGCTTTTCGTGTGACATTAAGATTGATTAGTTTCAGTCACTGCCTTTAGCTCGCTTTCTCTTTGTTCCACGCTGTTTCTCTTCCACGTGTACTCTTTCTCTCTCTCCACTCCTATTTTTCGTCCTCTCTGCTTTTGTGTCTCCTGTGGCAGTCAGCGAACTTTACAAATTTATGCGATTTTATGTTTGCTCGATGATGTAGCATACATTTTATACTCTTTAGAGGGTGATGTAGATTTTGGTGAGTTCCTGTAGACGCTTAAAAGTATGCTACATAAAATGTATACTTTATTTTTAGAGCCCTTTCTTTGTGATCTTGGATTTTTTTTTTGTGTATTAGCCTTTTTTGGTCACTCTTGGTTCCTGAATCTGGTATTGGAATTTGAAAATTACAAAATGGCGGACCTAATATGGCTGCCAAAAACGTTATTCTTAGATCCACCATTTTGCAATTATGAAGTTCTAATCGCGTATTTGCATACCCAATTCGAAATATCAATAAAAAAATTAAAAACATATCTTTAGTCCACCATTTTGAGCTTTTGAAAAACATATTTTTCAAGTTATCGGCACTCAAAGTTGACATTTGTATTTTGTTGGGCATCCACGAGCTGTTGAATGACGTCAACGTCGACCCAGATTTACTCAAAAGGATCATAACTGGTGACGAATCATGGGTATATGGTTATGATATCGAAACCAAAGCCCAATCGTCCCAATGAGAGCGGTCAGAAGAGCCAAGACCGAAAAAAAAATCGCCGAGCACGCAAAACACTTATAGCCGTAACGCCTCTCACAACCAAACAAAAAATGTCATTCCCTTGATTTTTGGTACAGATGTTCGGGAAGAGTGTACCAACACAACAAAACAAAAAAAAATCGATAATCGAAAATACGTTGCCTGCGAAACTTGAAAAGTCGCCTTACTTTTTGAACACACCTCATATACTGGAAAAAACCTGCATTTACCATGATAAAATATAATAAAATTGAGCTTACAAATATTTGATCGAAAAATACGAAATTCCTGCCGAATTTTAGAAAATAAATTTCGTATCTAAGAAACAAAGATGCAGGCCAAAAAAAATTTAAAATAAAAATGGATATTTGAAAATGTTTTTTTTCGAAAATTATAAAGCATAAAAAAAGAGCTTTGAAAGCTGAAGCTTTTGGGGTTATAACTATAAAACCATTCAATAATTAGACTATTTTTTCAATGTACATGAAGCTCATATCTACCTCTAGGGTAAAATTTGGTCCCATTCCAATTAATCTGTTTTTTTAATTAAGTCTAAAAAACTTTTTGGTTTTTTTTTTGAGGATGCTCAAACTTCCCAGAAAAATATATCAATTCTTTAGGAACACAGTGTGAAATTTCATCACTCTAAACAATTTATTATGCAATATGAAAGAATATTTGGCCAAAAATACAAAATCTGGACCCACAGCCATTGCAACACCGCCATTTTGAAATATCAAAAATTACGGCCTTAAAGTGGTCTGTAGGAGAGTGTCTGCTATGAGAATAACCCAAATTCAAATACGAATATTTTTTCTTAAATCATCTATTTTTACTTCATAATATCCATTTGGATAAAATTTTTGTAATATGTAGTCTTACGTTAGGTTTTTCGATGTACAAGTTTTTTAGAGCTGCAGAAGGATTTTGGTCAAAATATGAAAATCTGGACCCACAGTGCGTTGTAGCACCGCCATTTTGAAATATCAAAAACCTCTATACGGCTTTAAAAATTGTGGTCTAGAGGACGAGAATGTCGAGCTTTAAGAATAAGTGCCTAATTCAGATAGCGAATATTTTTTCTTAAATCATCTATTTTTACTTCGATAATTTCCATTTGTATAAAATTTTTGTTATATGTAGTCTTATGTTGAGGTTTTTCGATGTACGATTTTTTTAGAGCTGAAGAAGTATGCTAGAGGATTCTTTAAAACGTTCTTACACAGTCCTGACCTTACAAAAGAATTCCATAGTGCTCTACAAGTTCACACGTTTCAGCATATTTCAAGTTCGTAGCTCCAAAAAAGCTCAGCTTTAGCTTTCTCTTCTTTTTGGTTGAAATTTCTTCTCCTTTCTGTCATTTCAACTTTGTTGTTGCTCCAATTTCGTGTTCTCTTTAAGTTGAAAATAATTTGTTGCTTATCGTTTACATGAATTTATGTCAGAATGCAAAATAGTTGAATAATTTGTTTTTAATAACTAAATAGCTGTTAAATGTGCTCAGCTGCAGCAAAAACAACATAAACAACAAATACTACAACAAATACTACAACAACAAAGGGGAAAACAAGTGCACTTGAGTCATATATAAAACGCTCAATCATCATCGCAGCAGTCAACGTACATCAAGCAATAATATACTTCATAATAACAATCGCTCACACACATACATATACGCAAACAAATACACTCACAGACACATAGATACACACACATATCCAGCTTGTGTTTTAATTACTTCAAGCACATCATTAACTCAAGGGCCATAAGTACAAACACACACATACACATACGATTCAAAGACACTCACTCATATAGTCTCATACTATGCACAGTGAGAAAAAGTCGATCATGTGCTTAATTATTGATTAATTACGAAGAAAGGGAAATTGGAGTATTTGAGTGCAGATTCGTACATGAAAATACTTGAAATGAGTAGAGTCTTTTACTTATTCCTAAATATTTGATTTCCTTTGATTTGATTTCTCTTGGTGCATAGGGCGTCTTTCATAACTTAGGTGAAAAAATAAATTGGAACTACCGGCAGAATACCTCACATCAATTAAAAAATTATATTTTAAATTATATGATGGATTGCAAGGAAAAAAACCATATCGAAGTGTTCTGCAGCTTGATTTAAATTTTCTAATAAAAATCTCATATCAAAATGTTGCGCAATCTGATAAAATTTATGTCTATTTAAGCTCCTCAAATCGCATTTGGATTCATTTCCACGTGGAACGCAGTCTAATTACCACTGCATCAAAAAAATTATAACAAAAATATAGAGTATGAATTAATTTATGTATTCATCTCTACATCCGTATTTCCTTAATAAAGGAAATTACACATAATAAAAGAAATCAACCCAAAGATGCCAATCGGATGTGCTGCGGAAAACGAAAAATGTGAACGAATAAATTTTATTCGTTTTTGTTTTTGCTTGCTTCCAATTTTTAATTTTTTGCTGTGGCCATCTATCCATATTTCCTTTACTCTTTGTTAGCATATCTCTACAGCTCTTGATTGAAATTAACCACGACTAAACTATTCTATTAAAAGGGAAATTTTTTTATGTAAGACATGAACCGTTTTTTTGTATGCAAGATATGCGCCATATTTGTTTATATTGTATGAGCGAATATTGAATATTGAATATGAATATTCCTTTTCAGTTGTGAATGCTATTTTTTAGTTTGAACCAGAAAAAAAATAATATAATAATAAAACAATAAATAAAAAATGATTTTAGTTTAAATACGTGTATCATTTCTAAATGCTTATTGACTTAGCATGGGAAATCTTTCAAAAAATGTGAGTAACTTTATTATTGAATATTTTTTCACTACAAATACTTGATTTTTCTAAGATAATTTTTTTTAATGGAGTGGTTTTTACTCAATTTGGACCATGATTCTTAAGAGTTATATACTCATATTTTTTTTAGAAGACACTCTTTTTGTATTCTAAATCCAAATATGTGATGATATTATATAAATTTTGGGCTACAAAAATTTAATTTTTCAAAGTAATGAAAGCTTTTGGATGGTGACATTGATCTGAAACATAAAGAAATTTGTTTCTCTTAATCTTTCAAAAATATAATTTAATAAAAAAAACTCCCATTTAAAAATTGTGAATAAAAAAGTATCTTATTATTTTGACAAAATCTTACGAGGTGCACTAGATATGTTTCATTATGATTGTTTTACAAAGTTTATGCCAAAATTTGCGAAATTTCCTTTTGAAAAAGTGTTTTCGAGAAAAACCGCACTCGACGCTTATTAATGGGCATTTTATTTCACTTTGGGACATTTATTCATACTAAAATTTTTTTTAGAAACTTAACTGAAATAAAAAAATCGGTTTTCTGAAGATTCTATACTTGGTATACAAATTTTTTTTTTTTCATCTCTGACAAAAGGAACATTCAAATCTTTGTGAATTTCTTTGTTGGTTACGTACCAAGGAGCGCCTGCAATGTTTCTTAGAGTTATAGATTCATATCTTTTCAGGATTTCGATATTTGAATTGCTCGCCGTCCCCCAGAGCTGCATTGCATATGGTATAAAAATGATTTGAAAAAGAGAAAAAAAAATTATGAAAAATATGAGTCTTCGAAAAAAAAAATATTATTATGATTAATAAATTGAGTCAAAAATTTTCAAATATTTTTTTATTACAAAAAACTTAAGGGAAATAGTATTGTAGTTTAACTAAATTAAATTGAAATATATTATAAATATAATTATTACAATAACAAATTAAAATGGAGATTTAATTAAATATAGAAACGAATAAAAAAAATATTAACGTCTTTTAATTTTCTCTTTTTATGATGAGACCGAAATTTGAGCATAAAATTTTCATTAGAAAATCATATGGATTAAATTAAATTAAAACAAATCATATGTATTACTAATGGGACCGGCAGATGTTGTCCTGCCCAAACTTTTTGAATAACTCTTAAAGACGAATAACCATCGGAAAACTCTCTAGTTAGCTTATTTGAAAAATATAAGATTTTTAGGTTAGTTTGCAGCTCGATTCAAACTTGCACCATTATTAGTCAAATTTCGCGCTTCACGGGTCTGTCTTAACCGAATTCCTTCACGTTTATTGCGATCTTAACGTTCTTGGTCAGTACGATTATATTGATAATTAATTTGATTCGTTGCATTTCTTCCAAAAAAACCTCCATTGACAACCCTAACGCATGCAAAAATCAGATTTGAAAATTCATCGACGTGTTCATGAGAACTCCCGTCACACGTGAAACATAAGTTATATGACAAAAAAATTAACTACAAAGTATTAGTTAATCTGACAATGTTCACAATGCCACACTATAAAGAAAAATAAAAAAAATTTGTCCAAAAATTAAAAAAAAAAAATGTTAGGGGTGGCAGCCCTTATCACTTAGGGGTATGAAAAATAGATGTTGGCCGATTGTCAGACCTACCCAATAGGCACACAAAATTTCATGAGAATCCAGGCGTTTCGGAGGAGTATGGTAACTAACATTGTGACACGAGAATTTTATATATAAGATTACTATTGAGAAGGCAGCTTTTATTAAATAAATATCTTTTATTATTTCTTTTTATGACGAGAGCACTGTAGCTCAAAAAATAATGTCAAATATATAAGAACATTTTTCCTAAAATTGTTGTAAAAAAATATTATTTAAATTAAGTAATTAAAAAAAATTTTGTAGTTTTATAAAAATATTAAAGATGTCTTGTCTTTAAATTTAAATTATTCTCACATATAGAATGATATCGGTGTAGTTAAAGATTTGGTTAAATTTATAAGAACAATTTTTCAGGCATTGTTTAAAAATAATAATTTGAATATTTATTTTTACTTTTAGGATGACAAATTATTTTATAATGGATTGAGTTTATTTTTGCTGGATTTCGAAAACTTCTTCAAGAGGTAAGTAACACTTTAACTAAATTCGAAGTTTTGTAAACTTTAAAATTTTAACTTAATATAACAATTCAGAATATGGCAAAAAAAAAATTTAAAAAAAATACATTAAAAAAAGTGTAATTAAGCTGTCTTTAAATTAAAAAAATTACTTCATATGGGTTTCTTTATTTCGAATGAATCAATTCCTTTTAAGCATTATTTCAATACAATCAAATAAGATTTTTCTCTCTCTGTATACTTAAAATAATTTTCTAGTTTTTGGTTGCCTGGCTGCAAAGTTCCTTGAAACAAGAAACATTTGTTGCTCTGTTGTCTGTTAAATGTGTTGCAAAGAGTTACTTACGCATATTTAATAAGTAGACAACAACAACTAAAACAACAACAACAAACTAAGAACAACTATAACAACAACAATTTTATTGTTGCTTTATTTGTGCCAAAGTTATTAAGTTACATTCTACTTCACATCATGCTTGAAGCGTCTATAAAACAGTTGGCATGGCTGGCAAGTTGGAATAATAAGACGCTTCATATTTCTATTCATTCATGTACACACATACATGCAAGTGTTATCCTTAGTGTGTGTGTGTGAGAGGGTGTGTGACAGTGTGAGGGTGAACTATATATTGAAGGAGTGTTCTCATATATGATAGCACTTTAGACAGATTGTAACTTTATAAGCATTTGTGTAAGTTGCAATAAGCTTCAATTAGCAGTAACGATATATACTCATAATAAGCATGAAAAATCGATATAATCGGAATGTAATAAAATGAAATAATTATTGAAGTCAATCGCGCTAATTATGTCGGGATTTAATTCCTGTATTCAATCGCTTATCAAGTCTCATGGATACCGAGACTTTTGCATTTTTAATGACATGGGCTATTAGAGTTATTAAATTGTGTTGAAGTTATCGATAACAAGGAGAGCCAACTAGTGATAGGAACTGATTACAGTAGATTCCTTTAAAGATTGTGGATTGCGGATGGAGGTGGAAACTTTAGAAGTTTCTTGCAGTTGGGGTAACCTTCTGACCAAGGTTCAAAACTCATTTCTTAAAATTTAATGCAACAGAAATACGCCGATTAATCAGATATCTGTTTCGGATTTTTTCCCAAAACATTCTAATGAAATAATAAAACATATTTTGGTTGAATTCCTTCAGAGTTTTCAAATAAAATTTGAAGACAAAAAGATTTTGGATATGCGTATAAGAGGTGGCTTATTTCTGACGATACTCAAAATTTCTTACTAGGTCTAGATCTTTAGATCGTGATTCTGGTATCTGAAGCTAAAGAAACAACTGGAAGGCTCTGTATTGATGGATGGACGTTAGTACCAGGTGTGGATATAGGATGTGGTCTTGTGGCAGGTTCTTCACTTCGAAGTGTATACTTTCCGAGCTCGCTAAAGACTTTCAACCCATTTGTCAAATTCTTTTTTGGTGTGAGGGTCTAACCCGACAACCCCCCATTGATCCGCCACTGGCTTGGACCATTAAACTGATACTGCGTAGCACACTTATATGCAGCGATCTGAGACAGCTCTTTGGAACCTGCTGAGGCTGATCTTCCTATGTTCACTTGTAATTAAAGGGTGTTTTTTTAAGGTTCTTTTTTTTGCTTATTTTTAAGCAATCAAAAATTAAAAGTAATATAGTGAAGCAAGATGGTATGAATTTAGTTTAATTGCATTTTTTCAAGCACTGGAAATATCTTTAACCAAAAAAGATTTTAAAATAGGGTGTTTTTTATGATTTTTTGTTTGTTTACTTTTCGCAGCAATCAAAATTTATTTGTAGCTGCTGTGAAGCAAGATGGTATAAATTTTATTTAGATGATTTTTTTTGTTTCATCTCAAAAAATCTTAATGTGACAAAATCTTAAAAATGGGTGTTTTTTTTGTTTATTTTTTAGCTAACAAAAATTATATAATATCTAGTTACTGTGAATCAATATATTTAAATTGCATATTTTAAAAAAAATCTAAAAATCTTGAACCGAGTAAAATCTTGAAATGGGGTGCTTTTTAAGTTATTTTTTTATTATTAATTTTAAGGTATTAAAAATTATACGTGGACACTGCGAAGCAAAGATGACATGAATTTAATTAAATTGAGTTTGTGTAAAAGCCCTAAAAAAATCTTGAACTTAGATAAATTTCAAAATAGGGTGTTTTTTAAGGTATGTTTTTCTGTTGTTTTTAGCTATAAAATTGAAATCAATCATCTTTAAATGGGGCTTTATTTTTATTTTCCTAAGTGGAGCCATATATCCTCTTGGTTACCTTCATCGGGTTGCCAACATAACTAGAAATTAGCACCTTCAAATCCTATGTGCTCACTGCCGAAACAGGGGGATTAGCAGGCTTTTGCTGGGTACTCCTTAGAGAAAATATTCCGTTGAGGTTTGATTCCATGTTAATATGACATCATTAGAATGATCAATGAGTGATGAGCCCAAGGATCACCATCCCTAACCTGTAGAACAGGACGCCCCTACCCGGTGGCAATTCGGCTCCTAAAGGGAAACAGAATTTGATTTGTTGAGGATTGAGCTTAGCTTTAAGATTTCTCTTCGACCTTACCGGCATAAGTATCTTGGATCGCTCTTAGATTCATTAGCCCAACTGAGCCCTCTCACCACGTCAAGAAGCCAATCCTCGAGAGGGAAAAAACTCTGCTAGTACGATCAAACTGATGGGCTAACGACATCAGCCAGGATTTGATTTGTTGATCTTATAGGCATGGGTGGCACTTACCAGAAGCTGTGCTATTGCCTGCATCGCTCCTAGGATCATTGCTCCAATTGAGCCCTCTCACCACGTCAATGTGACAATCCTCGAAAGGGAAAAAAGTTGATAGTATGAGTAAAAGGCTAATATCAGCAGGCAGTATTTGATTGGTTAAGGATTGATCTAAGCTTCGAGACTCCTCTTCGACCTTACCGGATTTGCTATCGCCTGCATCGCTTTTAGAATCATTGAGTCCTATTGAGCCCCCTCACAACGTCAATGTGACAATCCTCGAGAAGGAAAAAAGTTGATGGTAAGAGCAAAGTCAGCAGGCAGGTTTTCTGGATTTGTTAAGGGTTGATCTAAGCTTCGAGACACCTCTTCGAACTTACCGGCTTTGCTATCGCCTGCATCGCTTTTAGAATTATTGCACCTATTGAGCCCCTTCACCACATCAAGGTGCCAATTCTCGTGGGGCGATTATAATCTTCTTAAAATTGTCAATTTAAAATCTTTTGAATTTTCACAAATATGAAGCAACAAAATAATTAGTTTTTCATTTGTACTAAAAAGTGTCATAATTATCTTTGTCATCTTTTGCATTTAAACAGCACAACACAAAATATTCATCATCCGACATTCATATCTACATAAACCAAAGTTATTTGATTCTAAAGGCTGTATTAAATAACACTTAAAAGCTCAAAATATGATTTTAAATACCCCGAGCATTTAATTGCATATTATTTTTCAACTACAGATTGCGTTTATTTAATTTCACATCAACTTTTTTCATAATCTGACACAAAATTAATTAATAAATGGAATCCAATGCCAAAGCAAATTGCAATTTGAATCCCAGAGATTGCATTTACAAGTTGTTGCAGCAACAAGAACAACACCCAAAATTCGACGAGCCAATATTCCACAGATTGCGCCACAGAGCGCGTCATGTGTTCATAAATCCTGGGGCAAATATAACTAACAATGGTTAGACTAAGGGTTGCATTGGGAGCAGTTCGCCAATCGAAATGAAGTTTTACGCCAAAATGAGTTATTTGTTTAGCTAGCAAGCAAATAAAAAAAAAATGCATACTATATACTATAAAACAATAATTTGCACAGTGAAAAATCTATTCAACAAAGGAAAACAATATACTCGGTGTGCAACAGGGTGTTAATAATTTTTGCCCCAATGTGCGCTAAATTAACAATGAAAGTAAGAAACTGAGAAAGTATTGTGGGTAATGTAGTCCATGAAGGAATAAAAACTTACGGTAACCAAGATGTAAAAAAGTTTGAGAATATCTTTAAGAGAGCGAATTTTAAATGCACTTGTGGTCTAAGGATATCTTTAAAAACATTTTAAATTCACGTTTGACTTTTAGTGAATGCTACAGTGCAAAGCACCAACATAAACAAAAAACAAAAAAAAATCTAGGGTTCTACCGGACCATGTATAATATACTAATTGTTTTTGAGCTGGCTGAGAAAACTCCTACCACCAGAGAATTCTGATATAACTTAAAAAGAACTTACTTTTTTAAGCGAGTTCTTTTGGGGTTTTTAATTCTGAGCCTTTGGACAGAGAAATCCCTCCTCTTAAGAGTTCTAACATAACCTAAAAACATCGTTAATTTTTTTGAGACTACCCTGGGATCGCAAAATCCGAAACCGAGGCTCAAAAACTCCCACAACTTTGGAGCTCTGGCAAAACCTAAAAAGAACATCATACATTTTTTATTGTGTTTTTGGAACTGCTAATTCCGAAACCAGTACTAAATACAATACTGCAGCAAAATAGTGTTCTGATACATTCCCGAAAAATCTCATAATTTTAGCTTTTTGCAAAATTATTAATTATTAAACATTTTTTCTGTTAGTTACATCCATCTGGCTGCTCTATTTATTTGGAGAATTTTTTGTTCGAAACTTTTCTCTTTTAAAATTTTTTGTCGAAAAGTTCCTAACTTTAATTCGCAAACGTTTGCAAGAATCGTTTGCATGCCAACCTATATCTATACTTATATCCTGAGCTTTATCAGTTGGAACAAAAATTAATGGTACTAACATTCTGGGTCATAGAAAATTAACTAAATTCGATCGATTCTACGAAATACCTGTTCCTAATTAGACAAATTACTTTTACTAGGAGACAGGACTTGCTCACGAAAATTATCCCGAGCCAAAGAAAACCACAAAGAGTCCAGCCTGTTAATCAATTCGCAGATATTTCATTAAAACATATATTTTCATTTAAGTACTTGGATGACATTATATGTATGCTATCAGAATGACTCTTAAGTATTTTAATTAATTAATTTGCTTGACAAGCTGACTAAGCCAATTAAGGAATAATTATATTTGAAACTTTAAGTATTAAAGACATTTTTAATAGAACATAATAGATAAACATTTAGGAAAAAAATAATACAATTACTAACTAGATTCAAAATGAGGTAATTTAAGTTATATAAATATAGTACAAATCTTAATATTATAGACGATCTTTATAGAACTAACAAAGAGAAAGTGCAAAAACAATAAAATTCATAAAAAGAAATCAATATTGGATAATTCTAAGTAAAAAAGTAAAAAAAAGTATCTTAATTTATTACACTTAATCTCTTTACTATTTAGTCTGAAACATTTTATAAAAAAAATGGCGGACGGAAAGTGAAGCGCTGACGACTTTAGGATACCTCTGTACCACTAGCTTGCAATAAAGTCCGATTTCTTCACAAAAACCATAAACAGAAGAGTTTTAAAAAAAAAATTTTTTTTTAACCGATCGTTCCTTTAGTGTGAGCTATATGGACATAGTCAGCCGATTTCAATAAAATTTGACACGGTGCTTGATACATTCTTAAAAAGATATGAAATGCCAAATTTATTTCAAATGATCCTTATAAACAAACAAAACACATCGAATTTTGTATAAAAAACGTGTTTTTGGACCGACTTGGTCCTCATGGGAGCCATAGTGATTAGTCAAACGATTTGGACTAAAATTAGCACAGCGAAAAGCTTAGGGAACTGTAAAATACTCACGAATATCAAATTTGGTCCCAATATCTTAACAAACAAAAACGAAACACAACAAATTTTGTTAAAAAATCGATTTTTTGGAAGATCGGACCTATGGGAGCTATATGATATAGTCAACCGATTTTGTTCAAATTTGGCACATTGCTTAAGTGGTCTAAAAAATTTCTAAACGCCAAATCTGGTTACGATATCTTTATTAAAAAATGGCGGACGTAAAGTCGGGCGCGGACGACTTTAGGATACCCTGTACCACTAGCTTGTAATAAAGTCCGATTTCTTCACAAAAAACCAAAAACAGAAGAATTTTTAAGCAAAAATTTTTTTTTTTGACCGATCGTTCCTATGGGAGCTATATGATATAGTCAACCGATTTCAATAAAATTTGACACGGTGCTTAAATACCTTAAAAAAGATATGAATGCCAAAGTTATTTCAAATATCTTTACAAACAAACAAAACACATCGAATTTTGTATAAAACGTGTTTTTGGACCGATTGGTCCTATGGGAGCTATATGATCTAGTCAAACGATTTGGATTAAATTTGGTACAGTGCTTAGGAACTATAAAATACTCACGAATGTCAAATTTGGTCCCAATATCTTAACAAACAAACGAAACACAACAAATTTTGTTAAAAAATCGATGTTTTGGAAGATCGGACCTATGGGAGCTATATGATATAGTCCACCGATTTTGTTCAAATTTGGCACATTGCTTAAGTGGTCTAAAAAATTTCCAAACGCCAAATCTGGTTAGGATATCTTTATTAAAAAACGAAATATAGCCAATTTTTCTTTAAAAAGTTATTTTGGCCGATCGGTCCTATGGGAGCTATATGATATAGTCAACCGATTTTGATCAAATTTGGTACAGTGATTGGGAACTATAAAAAACTTTCAATTGCCAAATTTCGTTACGATATCTTCATAAACAAACGAATTATTCATCTAAAACGCTTTTTTTTTCGAGGTCGTCTCAAACACCCCCATGGGAGCTATATAATTTATCCCCGATATCAAAAAAATAAAATAAACTTGCCTCCTATGGAATAATATGGGATCTAATGTGAAAGTTTGGCAACTCTAGCTCTTACCATCTCTGAGATCTAGGCGTTCACACGGACGGACGGACGGACGGACGCAGACGGACGGACAGACGGACAGACGGACAGACGGACAGACGGACATGGGTATATCGACTTCTCTATTCACCCTGATCATATTTTAGGTAACTTTGGGGTGTCTCCGACGTCTCCTTCTATATGTTACATACATTTTCGGCTTGCACAAACTTAATATACCCTGGACCATACGGTACAGGGTATAAAAACGAAATATAGCGAATTTTCTTTAAAAAAGTTATTTTGGCCGATCGGTCCTATGGGAGCTATATGATATAGTCAACCGATTTCGATCAAATTTGGAACAGTGATTGGGAACTATAAAAACTTTCGAATACCAAATTTGGTTACGATATCTTCGTAAACAAACGAATTATTCATCTAAAACGCTTTTTTTTGTCGAGGTCGTCTCAAACACCCCCATGGGAGCTATATAATTTATCCCCGATATCAAAAAAATAAAATAAACTTGCCTCCTATGGAATAATATGGGATCTAATGTGAAAGTTTGGCAACTCTAGCTCTTACCATCTCTGAGATCTAGGCGTTCACACGGACGGACGGACGGACGGACGGACAGACGGACTGACGGACAGACGGTCAGACGATCAGACGGACAGACGGACATGGGTATATCGACTTCTCTATTCACCCTGATCATATTTTAGGTAACTTTGGGATGTCTCCGACGTCTCCTTCTATATGTTACATACATTTTCGGCTTGCACAAACTTAATATACCCTTGGTACCATACGGTACAGGGTATACAAAAAAAAGCTATAGTTAAGTAAAAACTTTTTTGCGAGTAAGCGCTTATTCAACAGGTGATGAATATTGAAGAGTTTGTGCACAACTATTTCCTCTAGGAGGGGCAAGTTGAATTTAAGGTGACGTCACATAGCCCATAACCAGAAGACGATCAAGACTCTTTTCAGGAACCTCATTTATCATTTAATAAAAGGACTTTTAGAATGTAGTCGGGAATAGATGAACATTATAAGGGGTCAAACGCATATTCATCTATTTCTTTTTTTCGCCTGAATCGGATAAAAATGTAATCCAAAACTTAACAGATATATTCAAATATTTAAAAAAACGTTAAAAATGATGTCACGTTTTGGCAATTAGTGATTGACAAAAAAGTCAGTTATTCGCATCAAATCGATTATTTACATTAATAACGATTGTTTGCATAAAATGGTTATTTGCACAAAAATTATTATTTGCATCAAAGTTGCGATTAAATGTTATTTGCAATAAAAGTATTATTTATAGTACTGGAAGTTAAATCGATGTTATATCGATTCATTGATATTTTTTAGTTTTCCCGATAAGTATTGCAACATCGATATATCGAAGTTAAAAAATATCGAAAACATCGATGTTGTCCAACAGTATGGCAACTAATTATGTGCATTAAAAACGGATATAAAAAGCGGTTAGTTGCGTAGAAACGATTATTAGCTTTAAAAAACAGGTATTTGCTTAAAAAGCGGTGAATTGGATAAAATCGATTATTTAAATTAAGAACGGTTATTTGCATAAATATGATTATTAGCAATAAAACCGTTTTCTTGCATAAAAATTAATATTTACATAAATTCGGGTAATTGTTAAAAAGCGGTTATTTGCGCAAAAAGACGAAACGGGGAAATTCTTTTTTTCTTAATATTTTATTTACAATCTGTCTTCACAAAATAACTAATTTAACTAAATAAAATAAAAATAAATTAAATAATAATTAACAAAATAAGAGTAATGGAAAGCTTCCAATGAAACCTAGTATTTTATTTAAAAAGGGCCCATACTATAAATTTAAAAATTTTTAATTTCCATTTTGCTTAAAAAACGGATATTTGCAAAATAAACAAAAAATGTTGATTAAAATCGCCAATTTGGTGGATCCTACATACTATAAAGCGATTAATTTTTTATTTTTCTGATGATTTTGAAGCACTTTGAACAAAATAAATAGAGAATTTTTTTAGAAAATTTTTTTTATGAAAAAGTATGATCGGTATTCTAAAAATATTTGAGGCAAGGAAACCATTTATTCGATAATAAATATCATTGTTTTAAAGCTGTCAAGGCTAAGCTCGATATATGTCATGGAATTTGTAAATGAATTTTTAAAATATTAGAGTAAATAAATGAATAATAAATTTAGTATCCGTGTTTTTTCAATCGACGTAAATGAAATAAAAGGATACTAAATAATCAGATTGAGTAGAAAACAGAATTTAGACCTAAAAAACTAATTTCCACGTAGTTCCATAAATAGAAGATATGCAATTTTCACAATAATACAAACATATAAATTTAATAAACAAACTTACGGGTAAAAAGCTTAACTTGCAGTTTATAACAACACAAATGAACGCCCAAGTCGCATATACCCTCCCGAAGAGCATAAAAGTTGCGCGCTTTAGAAAGAACTCCGCCATGCTGGGCGTAAACTAAAGAAGAAGATTTAACAAATTTTATTTCTTGCTTTTAAATTGATTTAGCACAAAATGCTATAAAACTGAAGGGCGGGAAATGACATAAAGTTGGCTCGAAAACGGGCTAAAGGGAAAAGTGTCAAAAACAAACAATTTGCTCACAACAAAAACAACAATAAGCTCTATAGCTAAGTGCAAAAGAAGGCCAAAATGGGTATTGGGTATTGTCACCTTTCGAAAATAAGTCTACAAATTCTTTTATTGCCTTGAAAGTTTTTGGTTTTTGCGCTCTTAAATAAATCAAAAGTTTATTTTTGAGTGTGGTTACTTGGTTGCCATGCGAGTGTGCGTGCGTGTGTCTGTATGTGTGTGTGTATTTGAGTGTAAGAAGTCTCTTATGCGGCTTATTTGTTACATAATCAAATTGAGAGCAAAACCGCAAAACACACAAATAACTCACACACACACACACACACACGCATAGAAAATAAAATACAAACATATTACGCATACGCAGTGTGGTCTGAGTTTATTCGAATTCTCGTCGTCATTTTGTTGTTGTTGTCTTTTGTGAGGCACTGTGTCAGGGCTGCAACACAAAAATGATGAGACAAAGACTAAATCCGAATAATTAGTGTATCTGTGTTTCATTCTCATTGCCTTATTTTGTTTCCGTTTTTTATGCTCTGCAGCTTGGGAAGAGTATGCTGAGTTTGTGAGTGGTTATGTAAAGTACAATAAAAAGGCAGTTATAAAATTATATTAAATTAAAAGGATATAATGAAATATGCTTTTGATTGGGCTCAATTATAATTGTTATGTAAAAAAAATTGGCAATATAAAAACTTTTTTTATCTACTGTATTTTGACTGAACAATTTTTTAAGGAATGGGCCCTTAATTTTCGATTGGTTTTATTTTTCGGAATTTAGTAAGGGTTTTGAGAATTTCTTGTGTTGAAAAGAAAGGAACGCAGCTTGGTTTTTTGAGATAAGGTTTTTTGAATGGTAATGATATTACTTATAGGTAAATCGCCATAATCATCAGAGATCAACAGAAAAGTAATGGTTAATATATGACTAGAAGTTTTTTTTTTACAGCGAATAGAAAATAATAAATAATTTAAAAAAAAATACAAGGACTTTTCTATTTTTACATTTGGTTATTTCTCTTTAGTTTAGATATAACCAGAAGTTTTTTTTTGGAGCAAAAGTAAGTTATAAATAATTTTAAAATATATAAGTCTGATGATATACTGGTTTCTCATTCATAAAATAAAGTTGAAGTTGGAATATTGTTGCATATATCCACAAGGACTGCAGTTAATTGAGATCAATTTCGTTTGCTTATACAATATTAAAATCCATTGAAATTTTGAGTTTTCCCACTAAAAGAGAACCTCAAAAAATGTTTAACGAATTCGGTTCTTTTCATAAACATCGTTAATAATTAAAATTTTTTGACAATTTTACTGGCGAATAATTTTTAATATCGTCAATAAGACAAATCTTTCGTAAATATAAAATGAAAATTTTCTAAAATTCGATTATTTGCATAAAAGTCGATTATCATAAAACATAGTTGCAAATTTTCGTAATAAACATTTTGTTTGATCTGTAATTAGAAAATTTTTGCCTATTTTTTCATTTATAAATACACTTATTTTTGACAAGCTTAAAATCTGGGTTTGCTTTACCTTTTTGCGGATTAGGCCATGTACAAAAAAGGAAATTTGCATTAATTACGGTTGATTACAAAAAAATTGATACTTAAAAATATTCCCAAATTTTCGTCCCTAATGAAATTTATTATGCCCAACAACAAAGGTTTATTGTTTAAAAAAATGGTTATTTGCAACAATTTCGGTTTTTTGCGTAAAAGACGATAATAAGCAAAAAGTTATTGCCAATATTAGTAGCGATAGATTTTGAATTCTCAATAAGAACTGTTCACTAAAAAGATACTAATAATAAATTACAACGAATTCGATATTTTTTTTTTTTGCATAAAAATCGGCTAAAAGCCCAAAATTGGTTGCAATAAATTTTTAACTCTCTAATCAGAATTCCACTTGTAATAAATAAAAATACTAATTTGTAACAAGTACGATACTGTGCGTTACAATCGGTTATAAGCAAAAAATCTGCGACTTCAATAAATTCCATAGTTTGCATAAAAATCGGTTAATGGCACAAAAATTTTGTCAATTAAACACATTTAAATGATTGCCAAAAAATTGCATAGCAATCGATTTTGAACTCTCTAACGAGAATCCAAAAAAGGAAAATTCGCAAATAAATCGATTGTTTGTATTAAAATCGCTTAAACGAAAAAACATCTTTGTCAATTCAGTTTACTGGATCCATGGCAATATTTGGGTAAAAATGAACATTTAGAGAATATAATAATATCACATATTCAAAGTTTCAAGTTTTAGATTACGACTCCATTTGCTTAAGTTTTGAAAATGTTTTGCACAAAAGGTATTTCTCTTTTATAATATAAACATAAAGATCGAAATAATTTTATGTAGGGATTGATTTTTAATTCTTCAATTATAATTTTCAATTTAGAATATATGTATAAATGACAATTTGCAACAAAATCGATTATTTTAATAAAAATAGTCTACAAGCAAAAGTTTATGCGTATTTATGTAGCGAACAATTCGTAATTCCCATTAAAAACACACAAATAATAATTTGCAAAAAATTAGTTAGTTTGCATGAAAACGATTATAAGCAAAAATCCTTGTTAATATATGTAGCGATCGATTTTCAACTATTAAATTATAATATCGCTTTAAAACATATAAACGATAGTTTGCAACAAATTTGTTTGTTTGCATACAAGCCGATTATAAGCAAAATTTTTTGTTAATTTATGTATAGATCAATTTGCAATTTTTTTGATAATAATTCACGATTAAAACCACAAAAATGGTAATTTGCAATAGACTTGATAGTTTGCATAAAAAAAACGATTATCAACCAAATTTTTTATTTATTTTTGTAGCGATTTGTAACTTTTGTATAAGAATTCCCTTTTGAAAACACAAAAATTATAATTTCCAACAATCCTATAGTTTACATTAAAATCGGTTATAAGCAAAAATATTTGGTAATTATTGTAGTGATCGATTTTTAACTATGGAGATATAGTTTCGATTTTATACATATAAACGATAACACTAGTCGATAAATTTCACACATTTTTTTTCTCCAGAGATGAGACTTATATTTTATGTTAGGGCAATGTTTCAGCATTCAAAATCCGTATTTTTTATTATCCTGTTATAGCTTGTTTTTTTTGTAGGACTATTTTAGGGAAAAAAGACCTTTACAAAAACGATTTCACATATGATGTCATAAAATCTGTACTAATTCGAATTTTTTCAAAATTAGTTTTTCCTTAAAAGCAGAGTAGAATACCTTTCCATAATGTTCCCTATAATAAAAATCGGTAGCCTAAAGAAAAAAACTACAGTCGAAAATGTGTGCCCGAAAGGCCAAAAAACAACATTTTGGTGATTTTTTCTACAAATATCACTATTTTTTTCAGTAAAAAGTCTTTGACACCTAAAAAGTTAGCTATTTATAATTTGCAACAAATTCGATTGCTTGAATAAAAATCGCTTACAAGCAAAAAATGTTTGTCAATTGAATAAGTTTACTGAATCCCTTGCAATTGTAGCGCCATAATTGGCATTCAGAGAACATATGATTTCATATTCAACGCTTCATATGATAAACCCCGTCTCTATTACCTTAAGATTTAAAAAATTTTTCTCCAAAGTGATTACTTTTATTTGATTTGATCATAAAGTTCGATTTCATCAAATATTTATTGGGTAAAGAAAGCTGCATCCAATCCAGAGTATGGCCACTTCGTTACATTGAAAGTCATTAACTTTTCATGTTTGCTGGCCTTTTTTGATTTTCCTGTCATAGCCAATGTTTTTTTCATTGCTTTTGGCTTTCATTTGTGTTCTTGTGTTCCACATTTGGTTAACCAAAAAAGCGGGGCACACTAATAACTTACTTTGTTTTTTGTTCTACTCTCTGCCTTTGGTTCTGTCTTGCTGGTCTCCACTTCCTTAGCTCCTCCATTTTGCATTATGTCAATCATAATTTGACCCATTTGCTAGATTAGCATTGCATTGTTGAATGATTGAGGTTGTTCTTGTTCTTGGCTTGTAGGCTTAACTTAATCAAGTGCTCGAGCTAAATTTTTACAACCTTGTGACCTTTTTGTTTTTATTTCATTTTATTTTTTTTTCGGTTTGTTAAACTTCCTGAACTGTCCAAACGCATCCTTTTTCATTCTCATTTAGATGCTCATGAATATTAAAATATGTTTGACAACAAATTTTTGTACTTCCTTGAGCTGACCCTTATTGTATCTGTGTGTTGGGCTTGTCAATGAAAATACCAAGCAGCAAATGCCAAAATATCTTTAACAAAATACCAAATATGAGACAGAAACTCATACTAAAATGCTTTTGTGCCATTTTGACAGCTCCGAACAACTGTAACTATGTACTACACTCTACTACAAATCCCGAACTCGAAAGTTAAGTTTACAGAAAATGCAATTAAAATTGTAAAGCGATGCCAATGAACCCGCAACTTGGCTAACACAGATACACAGAGACAAAACGTTGAGATTGTGTGTGGGTTGGAAAAATTCCTGTGTTTGATTTATGAGTTTCAGTATTCCTCTATATACCCTACACAACAAAATGGCGGCAAAAGGCGTCGGCGTCTGAGTCGGCCAAAATTAAGCAAAGCGTAATACAATATACACAAAATATGCAGCAAAAATTTCATAAAACATACATAAAACTGACAGGACTTGGCACCATCTACACAGTTACAGCCCTTTTTGGGGCATGGTGGAGGGAGGTGTGGCTGAGGGGAAAAAAAATGCAGCTGCACGTCTTATAAACAGAAAATTATGAAAAGCTGTAGAATCAGGCGGGAGGCGTCTCCGTCACCGGCACGAAGCTTGGGAGCGCGTAGTTGGTCTCTGGTTCGGCGGACGCTCCTCTTTTAGTTGTTTGCTGAAAAATGACAGCGTAAAAGGCGGGCGAAAAAAAAAATATAAACCAAGTTAAGGCTCAGCAGTGCCAGACGGACTCGCACAAACACTGGCAATGCAAAATATATTATATATTAATACACTGAGAGAAAAACGGTTGGCTCCCCAGGAATGCAATTTTTTTAATTGACAATATTAATATCCCCACCGCCTGAAGTCTTTTTTACCTGCGTCTGCAAAATTTAATGACGATTTGAAAGTATTTAGGTTAGGTATGGTTGTATAGGCATCACCGAGAGACCATGAGGTTCATTGTGCTGCCTAATTTAAAGAAGGAAATAAAAAGAATCGAAGAAAGAGAGGGAATGTGGAGAAGGATCAAAACACTGTACATACCTAATGGCCTAAGTCTCTCATGTCGGAAAACCAATTTAAGGATTTGACGAAAGCAGCCAGATCCGCTATGGACTAGACTACTCATATCCTCAAAGAATGGCTTACCCAGAAACTGGGTTCGTCTTCTCAGAAGCGCCGTGCAGTCGCATAGCTGGCGTCGCATTTATTCTGTCCCTTCCTCATCTCTGCAGCTGTGGCAGAAATTGTGATGGGGAACGTGGAACCTCTCAGCCATATTGCCTATGGTGCAGTGCCCAGTACAAAGCCTACCACCAGCCTAGTCCTGTTTTATGGTAGCGCAGGAGTTCAGATGTTAGCTTTGGATCATATTATGGCCAGAGTGCTCAGGAGATGCGACAACCGGACACTATGTCCCATTCTCTTTCCGCCAGAGGTCTGCCCGTCGAAAGCATTTGATGTTTCCGAAAATAGCTCAAAGGTCATAATTTTCACTTTTTCGTTTTGACCGTATTGTTCAACATAACCTTTCAGTCTCATGTCGCTCTAAAAAAAATTTTTAATAAATATTGGAGCCGTCCTGCATTAATTTGGAACACTCTACATTTATCAATTACACTAGCTTAAAAATTAAAAAATAGAACTCAAACGAAAGCCGAAAATGCAGTAAAAAATGTTTCTCATTAAACAAACTTTGAGATATTTTGAAAAATAAATATTTTTTTTATAATTTTAAACACCACAAGGAAATGTGAATTAAAAATATTCCTAAACAATTTTATTAATACCTAGAAAAATTCGAGACCGTTTCCTAAACGTTCTTACCTAAATGGTCAGAAGGTCAAAAAGTCAAATGGGAACTTCTCAAAGACGAAAAAAACTACAAGTATAAAATTTTACATTTCTTTATTATGCAACTCATCTTTTGATACACCAAATTATATATTAAATATACAATATATTCTTGCCCTCCTTAGTTCATTGGAATTTATCGTATATCTTGAGGATTTCGATTTTCGATTTTTGTTTTCTTGTAAACAAAATTAAGTAAACTGCAAATTATTTATTATTATATATTATATTTTTATTATTATTTCGATTTAATTAAAATTCAGTAAAAGTGATATTACGCTTTCGACTTAAACAAGACGAAATCGTTAATTTCGCTTTTTTTTGTGAAAAAAGAAAATCAACCAATATATTTTGTATCCTAACTTTTACTGCCTAATCCTCGCTCTCCTTTTCATCGGAATGTCTTGAGAAATTCATTAACTGCATTGACCATTTACCGGATGTGACACACGAATATCTTTAAGAAAAGGTAATTTAGCCAATATACCATTTTTTAAGTAAGCTTAAAGACTAATGCTGCCTAGTCTTTGCCCTCCTTAGTTCATCGAAATTTTTCGTATATCCCGAGAATCTCATGAATCCAAATTGAGACGAAGTTCCTAGAGAAAGCATTTATTTAGAGATACTAACGGACTTGACGCCATAGTCCAAATTTTTTACCTAAACTATTGCTAGTTAATCTTCGCCCTCCTTTGTTCATCAGAATTCATTTTGTTTAGAGATACTAACGGACTTGACGCTACGATCCAAATTTTGTACCTGCATTTTTGCGGGATAGTGTTCGTGCTCCTTAGTTCGTCGGCATTTATCGTATATTTTGAGGAATAAGGAATATAGTATCTGCATTGACCATTGACACGAATCTCCTAAATATAAATCTTGTTTAGCGAAACTAACGAACTTGATGCTATGATCCAAATTTCTTACCTGAACTTTAGTTCGATAATCTTCGCCCCCTTAGTTCATCGGAATTTTGTCGTATATCTTGTGGAAGCCAAATATCTGCATTGACCATTGTCACGAATTTCCTAAAGATAAATCTTGTTTAGAGACACTAACGGACTTGACGCTTTGATACAAATTTTTTACCTGAACTTATCCTGGTCTTCGCCCTCTTTGGTTAATCGGATGCTACCAGCATTGTGCATGGTGACCCGAAATTAAAAAATATATGTATGTCCCATGTTTTTTTCTGATTTTAGTTTTTCTTTACGAATCACATTAAATTTCTGACAAATAATGCAAGCCTAAACATTTTCGGATTTAGAATCAATTTCTTGACAGTTGGTTCAGTGCTGCCTCTGTATCAGAATATTTTATTCCTAATTTTCCTTTACCGAACTATTATCCTTTTTTTTTTCTGAATTAACCCAAAAAATTTCATGTACAACTCAAAATCAATTTTTAGCATTCGCTTACATGGTTCATGTCCAGCATAGAATAATCTCGTGCCTTTCATAAATGGTTTAAGTCTTGCATAAGAATATTTCCCTTTTTCAAAGAATAGATTTGCTGTGGTGAATTTTGAATCAAAAGGTGTAGAGCTGTGCTAGGGAAATGATATTGACAGCAAAAAGCGTAGAATTGTGATAACACAAAAATAAAAACTAAATTTATTCATTTTTATTTCGATTATTGGAACACGTTAGGTTATCTAGTATGGAAAGTTTTTTAAGCTAGAAGATGTTGAAGAAATAATATATATAATTTTCTTTATCTCCTGTTAGAGAAATAATATATATAATTTCCTTTATCTCCTCCTGGAGCATAGGGCGTCAAAAGAGGAAGAAATTAGAACTTGAATCACTTGAATATGATGTTCATTAGAACCGAAAATTCCTACGATTTTTTGTAGTTGTTGTGTTTTTACATTTAATATTTATTTATTTAAACTTAATTTTACATAATTTTGTAATAGATGTGCTCGTGGTTCAGCGTCTTTATGTGGAATCATCGGATGTCAGTATATCAACCGATGATATCGATAAACTGCTGTGTTGTATTGTCTATATATCGATTATCTATGTATACCAATCAGATCTTGTCTGTGTAACGTAGCATAGCCCGATAAATAATTGTTTTAGTTAAGAGAGGTTAAAGGTGCTTCATGAATCCGATGATGCACTTAATCTTTTGCAATAATTTAGGATTAATTCAAGAACTAGGATGGAGACAAGTTTGTTCCAGCCAAAGCTAATAAATTGTGGTCAACTTACCCAGTCTCAACGAATTCACCTCAAACTATTGTTTTTCAAAATTTCCCTCATCTACGACCCCTAACTTTACATAATTTTCTCTTTGTGTACACATAATTTTCTTCATGAATATTAGATGAATGAATGCCGAGGCGCAGCTAACGCCAACGTCGTCAACTGGCTTCGTGGAAGGCTTAAGGCTTGGCGTTGAAATGAGCTGCGGCTGCTTTCCAGCAGCAGCCAGCACCAAGGAGCAACCCCAACGACTTGGCCAGCTTCAACTATTGCTCCAGCTCGAGGGCATGCGGTCGGCATAATAAATAATGACCGGCATTCCTTTGTTGTAATTGAAAATGTTGGTCATTCCGATGTTGAGCCTCCCACTAAGGCCAGTTGGCTAGCCATGGCTTAAAGCAAAAATGATTGCCATACTTTGCTGCAGTTTGCTGCCCTCAAACTCAGAGCTGCAACTGGTCTTCGGAGCAGCTGCCTTTGGCCAAAACCCGGGTGTCACGTACTTTTTCAAAATTCA
The DNA here is from genome assembly GCA_037043745.1 of Chymomyza amoena. Taxonomy (NCBI): domain Eukaryota; kingdom Metazoa; phylum Arthropoda; class Insecta; order Diptera; family Drosophilidae; genus Chymomyza; species Chymomyza amoena. The sequence continues at coordinate 105,910 of JBAMAX010004608.1, forward strand.
AAACAGCTCCCGGCCATTCACTCAGCTAGACTGCTGCAAGTGACGCTGATTGGTGGCTTAAACGGCAAACGACATCAGCTCGGGGTTCCCCTCATCATCTTCTATTTCTTGATTTTTTTTTCCTGGTCTGCTGAACCTGGAGTTTGGGTCATCATGCATTATGTGCCGCTCCGAGTTCATGTTCTCGGACACACACAAAAAATAATATAAGGGGGAACATAAATGAATATTATGCCGGCAACACTTGTTCAGTTCGTCGGTCGGTTGTAAAAATGAAGAGGAAATTATGTTGACTACGTTTGGACGCCTTTCTGGTAGGCTTTGATAAATAGCTTTTGGCCAAAAGCAAGTTTTGCCAGCCTTGTGCAACAATTTTCCCCATACTAAGCATTTTGCTTTGATTTTGAAATAAGAGCAGAAAAAGTTAAGACAAAGGAAAGGATTTTTAGAGAAGCTGAAGGCAGGGAAGAGAGCACTTTAAAGTGCTTGAAAAATAAGGAATTTAAGCGTTAGATACACATATTCTACATACACATCTTTTTCAAATTACCCAGCATCCTTAAATGTAATAATAAAAGTTATAATTTTTAAACATTTTGTTCATAGTATGAAGTGTCCTTTGATTTTCTATCAAATAAGGAATTCTTTCAAACTTGGAAAAATAGTCATAGAAATCTTGTCTATCGTTGCATGGTTTTGTGTGGAAAAATGTTTGGATTTTAGATTTTGGTCTTTATGTCTGATTGTTTTAATGAAGTCCTTATACCTAAATGTCTATCTTTACTTTGGCTACAATGAAGCTTCCATGTTCATCCTAAAAATCTTCCCATTCCCTTGCCCTGAAAGACATTTGAATACGCATCCAACCGTCTTTATTCTTGATAATCGATATAAAATATATGAGACCCTTAAAATCATTTCCGCCTGAGCTTTTCTCAGAAAACAAATATTTTCAAATAAATTTCCCCTACACCAACAATTTTGGCAGCAAACAAATTCCTACAAAAACATTAAAGGCCAAACCTTTCTGACCTATCCAACTGCCATCCATTGATTATGCTCAAATACTCCACCCCTCCAACTGGGCTGTCATTAAAACCCTTTTTCGCTAAACACATCCTAGACACTGTGCTACAAAATTCCTGATGTCCTTGACCAAAATCTCATCTGAAGTTGTCTCGCAGCAGAATCAAATAAACCATGGCTAATTGTGTTTGTAATCAAGTAAATGACGGAAATTTGGCTTTTACGAGGCCTTCTGCCCTCCGCCCTCCGCTCGAATATAATATTTGTGACCTGAAAGAAAAAGCTGTGAACAGAAAAAAAAACATTATATAGTGTACATAACCTCACTTAACCTGCCGGCTGTTACTGGATGCTGCTTCCATTTCCCCAACACGTGGAGCGTGTAATTAATGACAATGAGAAAAAATTTACATCCCACCCACAAAGTGGGCGCTCCATTGTTGTTGTTTATGTTGTTGTTGGTTGTTGGAGCTGCTGTCAACGTCTTGCAGTTGGACGCTTTGTCATCATTTCATTACCGTGCAGAAAACAGCCAAGTTACCTTGAATGAGTGTACCCGCTGGGGGGCTGGACCATTTGATAATTTGTCTTTCAGGTGCGCCTTGAAATTTGTCAACAAACTTGTGATACTTTATGGGATCCTACGCTATGGTACTTTCCCCTCCTACCCACTGCTGCTCCCCCTTATCTATTGTTTATTTTTGCTTGTGCTACTTTTTTGGCCTTGGCGCAGCAAAGTAGCAGCGCATCTATTAGAGTGATAAAATGTGTTACAGATGTGATCGGGATATACTCGATAGTGCTATGCCCTGTAATCACGTTTCCCAAGAGAGATATTAAGTTCTGCGTGGGATGAAAGGGAAATTTTTGGGGATACAATGGATTAGTCGCATTTTAAAAGTTGGAACTGATTTGATACTCAATATTAGATGATTATCTATCTCATCTATCTTTATAGCCAGAAAATAGGTTTCCCATAATTTTAATCTTATATATAAAATTCTCGTGTCACAATGTTATGTTCGTTCTAAGCTTAGGATCTCACGAACGGCTGAACCGATTTGGCTAATTTTGGTCTTGAAATGTACGTGGAAGTCCAAGGATTGTTTAGGGTTGAGAAAATATAACAAAATTGCGACGCAAATACTCAAAAGGACAATTTGATTTTCCAATACAATTTTTTTTTTAATTTAGGTAGGCATTGTGTACATTGTCAGATTAACTAATATTTTTTAGTTAATAGTTTTTGTCGAAAGGAAACAAAAAAATTATTAACGATTCATGTTTTGATTTCTGTTTAAAATACATATGATCAATTCAATATTTGGACATAATGCCGGCAAAAAGAAGTAACATTGGTAGACATTCGCGTAGAACTCAATTGCAAGCATCCCAAAGAACAGCTGAAACTGAGGAACAACGTTCGCAAAGGAATGAGTTGAGTCGATTAAGACGAGCAAGATCACGTTCTGCTCATACAACAGAAGAACGAGATGTATACAATACGAATGCTCGAATGAGAATGAGACGAAATCGGGATTATCAGAATCAATCAGATGAAATCCATGCAGAACAGAATTTAATCCAAAGAACATTCAGGCAAATGCGCAATGCATCCAATCTGCACAGAGCTGCATTCGAATATAACAATACGACCGATTATAGCTCGCGTCAATCTGTTGTAATTGGAACAATGAACAAGGTATGTGACCAGTGCCAAGCACTGAAATTTCCCAATGAAACAGCAGGCCTGCTTATTATCAAAAGCAGTGTATTCGGAGAGGTTCGCTGCTGGATGTATTCGGTAGAATGGCAGAAGAGAGGATTACCTCAGAAAATACTACCGCATGAAATTGATGATGTGATATCGGCGGAAATCCCAGTTCAAACAAATGATCCAGAATTGTTCGAGGTTATCACAAAGAATATGATCCACGGACCATATGGTGTGCTCAACCCAACTTCACCATGCACGATCGACGGCAAATGCTTCAAAAGATATCCAAGGGCATTGACTTCGGACACTGTTACGGGCTACGATGGATACCCATTATATCGCCGTAGATCAACAGAAGACAATGGCAGATCAACCACAATCAAAGTGCAAAATGAAAAAATTGAAATTGACAATCTTTGGGTTGTTCCATTTTCGCCATTATTATCAAAAACGTATAAAGCCCACATTAACGTCGAGTATTGCAACTCAGTAAAATCAATAAAATATATCTGCAAATACGTCAATAAGGGAAGCGATATGGCGATTTTGGGTGTGAGAGCCGACAATGTGAATGACGAAATTTCACAATATGGAATAGGATGTTGCATTAGCAGAAACGAGGCAATATGGCGAATTTTCTCATTCCAAATTCACGAACGACACCCAACCGTTGTCCATTTAGCAGTTCATCTAGAAAATAGTCAACGTGTTTCTAGACGAGCGAGCGGAGCGAGCGTGCCGAAAGCTGGCTAAATCTATCGATTTAGATGTTATCTCAAAATTTTTAAAAATATTTCTAGCACAGATTTTTAATCGTTAAGTTCAGTCGTCTTGTCCAAATGATGAATAACCAGTTGGGAGAGGTCAATATATATTTCGTTTATTATTACTAAGAATTTTGAACTCCTAAGTGGAGCATAGAACCTCTTAGTTACATTCATCGTGCTGTCGTTAGAGCATGAAATTAGCACCTCCAAATCCTCGTTGCTGGCTGCCGTATTAGGGGGATTGACCAATAATTGTTGGGTACCCCTTGGAGTTTTGTTCCATGTTATTCTGACATCTTTTATGAGAATCAATGAGTGATGGGTTCAAAGATTATTTTGTTAGAAGCCGCCCCTGATATGGGGAAACAGACGCTTACTTAATGGCAATTTGACTGCCAAAAAGGCATCAGGGTTTGTTGTGACTGCTCTTAACTTCAGGACTCTTCCTCGACCTTGCCGGCTTGGGTGGCCATACCAATAGCTATACTTCCGCCGGCATCGCTCTTGGATTCATCGCCCCTAATGAGCCCCCTCACCATAAGACGTTTCGTTTATTAGAATCGCATAATTTTTTAATTTTTTAGTTAAGGCTATCTAATTCACGGTCTATCACGCCTCTTCTGCAGCCTTTACAATATCCTGAATATATTCATAATACTCTCGACCCTCTGGGGATACAGTGTATAAAAATAGTAGTCAGCCAGCATTTGTAGCAGGTTTGACTTGCTCTTTGCTTTGGTAACGACAACAAATAAGTCCAGCCGGGTCCGGGTCCGTGTCATGACTCAGCACAGCTGTGGGCACTTAATAGCTTCAATGGCTCTAAGATTGCTAGGAGATAGTTGAATTATTAGAGACATTTTAAATGCCAAGCCTAGAAAGAGAAGAGCGCAGGGACAGGCAAAAAAATGTGGTGCCCAAAATTTGATTTGATTAGCCACTAAACCACTAGAGGAACACTCTGAGCTGTGTCAGTCAGCTGTCCGGAACAATATGGCCGGCAGTCAGTCAGTCCGTCAGTCCGTCCGGACGTCAGCTCACTCGCTCGTTCTCACTGTGCTGAGCGTGACAAAGCGTTGGGGCTACTAATAACAGTAATTTATGGCCCGCACATTAATACAAGGCCTTGGAACCGCAACGGAATGGAACTCAGCCGGCAGGCTGAGAAGCTGCAACCGCTGCCACACAGCCTAAGGCAGGTTATCAGGGCGCCTGCGAGCAGCTCAAGGCGTAAGACAAAGATGTGGGGTTTGTTGTTGGTAGCCAACCCCCAACCCGCTCCATGTAACGCGCTGGATCATTAAATTATGCCCAAAGTCGTTTTGTGGCAATAAATGGCAATGGTTTTTTATGTGGCGGCACAATCAAAGTATGTGTGGGGTACTGTTTGGGGCACTGTGGCAACCTGCGGTCTGACTTTGTTTTTCGCGCTCCAAAGGGTTTTGCATAATAAACTGCGCCATAGCCTCCACAGTATTTGAGGTTTTGGGGGGCGTCTGTAGCTCGTTAAAGTTGTTCAAATTGTTGTTGACGAATGTAGTAAAGATTTGGCATTAAAACAATTTGGAGATGTAAATGCTTCAAGTCTTATCAGTGCCCTATTTAAGAACCCTAACAGCACTTGGCAACGCGTAAAAATCATTTATCAGAATTTATGTACTTATTGTTGATTTTTGGGGTTAATGCTTAAGTATTTGCAATGGCCATTAGAAGCGTCCAGACCATGGAAAAAGGGAGTTATTTGAGGCACTTAGCAGCCTTTTATGCGGTCAGGTAAGCTTTAAGTTCTTAGTGTAAGGCTGCTTTGAAGCTTGTGGTTGAAAGATTTTGTGGATTTTTTTTGTTTGAAATGGGATTTTGGTTCATCTTAAAGCTTATTTCTGCTTATGTAATCAGCTTTGCACTAGGAAAAAAATTTACAATTACCATCGCAGACAATTTTCAGAATATATATGAGATTCTAGGCTCAGCGGGCTACCAAGGGCCGCAACGAGGCTCCTCCTTTCACCATTTCATCATGCGCCAACCTCTTGACTTCGCTTCAGGTTTTGTTGGTTCTGAATACATTAGCTTCCAGATTCCTCCTCCAGGCCAATGCTACTCTGCTGCTGCGAGGGTTCGATGGCGCTGCGGGTACTGTTGATTGTTGCTTGTCTCTTAGCACGTCCCCAAGCCAGCACCATTTCCTTTTCAGGATTTCAAGGCCCATCAGCATCTGGTTACAGCGAGCGTTACAGCGTCCACATGACGGCATTATGCCAGAAAATTCTCAAGATTTTGCAGAGACAAATATTGATGAAAACTTGCATTTGGCGGACAGAGGCTGTAAGGTTCCACGTTTCGTAACCATACAAAAGAGTGGACCTCACGTTGGAATTTCGGCATGATGTGTGATATGATGATGATGTGATGCCTTGGAAATATCTTTTTAAAACTTTTGACTGGAATATTCATTAGGTGGGCTTCCGGATACACAATTGTTTTTGATGATTTTGATTGACAATCCACCTTTAGGTTCGGAGATCTAATATTCATTAGGTGGTTACCTTTGATAGCTTCCGGATACACAATTGATTTTGATGATTTTGATTGACAATCCACCTTTAGGTTCGGAGATCTATTCTTGTTTACTCAAGATTTCCTTTTATCTGAATTCGAAACTATCTATATATTTATGCAACGGTACAAAAGATTTTCTGGTGACAGCTTCCTACCTCTTTGAGGAAAGCATGCGGAGTTGGGAAATTATCCCTCGCCAGGTGTTCCTATCTTAAGCCTGACTATCTTAAGGCAGCCAGTGCCAATTAATTAATGATCCTACCTATCTACGAAGATCGTCCATTGCCTGGTCTGACCCTCGCAAAGGCAGCCGTCACTGTGGTCGACTTTCTCGAAGTATCTCTCGCTCGAATAATTTTTTAGCTGGACAATTATCATCTATAGGACGTGCTCAAGCCGGCGCAGATATTGTAATTCTATGTTTTTAAATAGGTCAAGGTCACTATAAAGCTTATACTGCTCGCGGTTCATTTGAATTCGAAAACCACCATCCACATTTGTCGGTCCAAAGATTAGTCGCAGGATTTTTCTCTCGAAAGACCCGAAAAATATTTTGCCTTATCGGATGTTGACAATGTCCATGCTTCAGCGCCATATAGGATCATCCATAAATTACGTGACGTTGATTTTCATCATCACCTCCCCTTGTGACACATTAACTACATATTTTGGAAGATTTTCCATGTGATTTTTGTTTCTCGTGACGATTCGCTAGAGCCCCCCTCCCCACTGGAGCGTCACGTAGTTTAAGATAAGGCAATATTTCGAGAGAAAGTTCCTGCGACTAATCTTTGGAACGACAAATTTGGATGGTACTTCCGTATTCAAATTAGGTTTCAAAAACTCCAGCTAATAAGAATTCCGAATTAGCTGATTATTTGAAATTTAAAAAAATATTACAAAAACCAAAGTCGAAAAAAAGTATTTATTTAGGTATTTACAACGACTTTGTAAAATTGCAAATTTTCGCTTAGTTTTTTATTAAAATTAAAAAAATGAGTCTTTTACGAAAATTTCGAGCCTAAGATCTTCCAAAGGACTTCAATACCTTTCACAAAATTTCGTTTAGGAGGTATTGATGAATTACTGAAAAAAGCGCACAAAAATATGTTTTTCAAAAATATATCGGAAACGGTTTTTAGGGAAAAAAATGTTATATCTTTATCGTATTTCTCGATACACAATTACGCTAAAAACACTTTTATGCGAAGGTTCACTTGACGGCCAATAAATATGTAAGCAGCACCACTTCTTTTTTTTGACAATAATTTTATTTGTTATATTAATTCTAATTATAAGATTGGTATCATACCCACCAACGCCATCTAGCGATACTTACTTGCTTGCGCCCTCTGGCGGTTATGCTAAATAATAAATAATGATAGGGACAAGGTACGGTGGTACAGAACTTGAAATGACGTTTCAAAAATCATACCTTTCGCAGCAAATACGATATTTTATTAAAATAAATGGTATTTGAAGAAATATTTTCAGAATTGTTTTTATACGATGTCTTAGATTTTTCGTACAATATTTTCTTTAGAAAACTGCAAATATATATTTTTTTTATATTATATTTGCTTGGATAGTTTATTTTTTTTTATTTTTGTAATATATTTTTACAATAATTTTTAGTTTATGAAATAACTTTAGACTGTTTTTTTTTATTATGAGAAAGTATAAAATGTAATCTGTAATTTTTTTAAAGAATATTAAACAAACAAAATAATTGTAAATATATCACTATGAGAGTCTATATATACTTCTTATCATGAAGAGAACTTTAAACCATATAAATAAAAGCGTTATTGTCCCAGACAAAAATAAAATTTAAACAATAAAGTTCTTTGGGAACGACAAAAAAAAAATGCAAAACACATTTTGTGTTGTTGTATTTGCGGAAAATAATATTTAAGGATTTGGGATTGCCCGCTACAAAGTTATTTTATGAAAATAAGTGCAGTCAACTTTTTGGAATGAAAGGTACATAGAAGTTACACAAAAACAAATTTTTTTTTATTAAAAATAGTCAATTAAAATATTAAAAAAGATTCGAACTGAAATGTCTAAAGCATGTAGAAATTTTCGGATCAATTGATACAAAAAATGTCCACCTGCAAATTGCATTAAAAATTAAAATAAAAAACTTAAAAAAATGGAAACAGCTTCCAATTACATTTTACATAAAATATTAATCTCATTTATTTAGCTATTTACACAATTAAGTGCCAAATAACTCATTAAAAATACCAACTTAAATTGATATGTGCATAATTAAGTTGTTTATGCGCTTTTTATTTTTTATAAAATATGCAGATTTATCGATTTTGCTTCATTAAACATTTGTCAACTAAGTCCTGAGAATATATTTTATAAAATGCATAAATTTAAATGCGCATGTCAGCTTACAGAAAAATAATAAAATTCCATAAAATATTGTAAATCAAAATTTAAAAAACAAAAACAAGCATGTAAATTCATGTAAATACTAAATAAATGTAGAACCAAACGACGAACGTGACTTTGGTATGCAAATTAAAACAAATGCAAAGAAAAAATAAATTCCAAAATTTTTGTAAATATAAAATATTTGAACAATTAAAATCAAAAAGCAATGCGGGCAGAATTAAATTCATAAATTATTTTGCGAATTCATTGAATAAAATTTAATAAATAAATGCGAAGGATAAGATTTTGTATAATAATTAAGTTATGAACAGAAAGTTAAAGAAAGATTATTGTTTTTTTTTAGGATTATTGATGTAGAAAATAAATTTTATCTTCATCGCTAATTTTATGAAAAAAACTAAAGTATTGTTTAAGGTTTCAACGTCAACGTAATGTTTAATACTAAATATTAGTAAGGGACCGAAACTGTTGGTAGTATAACACTGTCAGATGATGGGTCTCAGTTCCTAACGCTGGAAAAGCCTTCGGTATTTTGATGTTACTACCCAAATCTTTTTCAATTTTGGTTTGTTTCTTAGCTGACCAAAACATCATCAGGATTAAGGGCTTAATACATAAATTCAGCATCTCTCTAGATGGCAACTTCTTCAAAGATATGCTTGGAATTGATGGATTAGAATTTGTCGTACATCACTTATAGGCTCAAGAGAGATTTAAATTCAATTTATATTCTTTACTTATAAAATACAAAGAATTTAGAAATGATTAACTTTAGCGAGATAATTTTCATCTGTTGACGCTGTTGATTATCTATAGTAATATCTACCTCATCTAATGACGCAGTAGGAAATCTTTTATAATAACATGTTCATCTGATGACGCTGTTGGTTATTTCTAGTAATTCTGCTTCATCTGATGACGCTTTTGATAATCTTTATTAATATCATCTTCCTCTGATGATCATCTTTAGTCACATCATTTTTATCTGACGACGCTGCGGATCATCTTTAGTAATATCTTCTTCATAAAATGACTCTGTTGATCATCTTTCGATAATATCCGCTTCATCTGATGACGCTGTTTATCATCTTTAGTAATATCATCTTCATGTGATGATGCTGTGGGTCATCTTTAGCAATATCATCTTCATCTGATGGCTCTGCGGATCATCTTTAGTAATATCTTCTCAAAATAATGTATCTGTTGGTCATATTTAGTAATTTGTAATCTGTAGTAATCTGATGCTCTTGAGTATCTTTATTAATATTATTTTCTTCTGATGATCATCTTTATTAATATAATTTTTATCTGATGACGCTGTGGATCATCATTAGTAATATCTGCTTTATATAATTTATCTGTTGATCATCTTTAGTTATATCTTTTATAATATCATGTTCATTCGCTGTTGGTTATTTCTAGTAATTCTGCTTCATCTGATGGCGCTTTTGATAATCTTTATTAATATCATCTGATCCTCTGATGATCATCTTTAGTTATATCATTTTTATCTGACGACGCTGTGGATCATCTTTAGACATATCATCTTGATCTGATGACGCAGTTAGTAAGATCATCATTATCTGTTATTTCAAATAATCATCTTTAGTAATATCAAAATCATCTTGTTTGTTTGGTAATTATGCGCATGTTAATGGAATTTGATTCAAGTTGAATTGATTTGGAAGTGAACTTAAAATTATTTTGAAATTCTTGACAGTTCATCTTTTATCTTAGTTTCTTTCTAAGTGAATTTTCTTGTTAAAAATATAAAATAAAAGTTGAATAATAATTATTAATATTGTTATTATTTATTTTTTATTTTTATTAATACTATTTTTTATTTTTTATTTATGACCAATTAACCTACATACAACTAATTTAATTTTAGTAAACATTAAAAAAAGTAACTCTTTGTTAGTAGTATGATATCTGTTTAGTAGTTTATATAAAAACTTAATTTTGGGATTAGGATTAGAGAGTTATTGTTAAATATTAAAAAAATAATTATTTTTTACGTGTATTTCAAAATTTTTTTTTAAAATACTGTACGACTAATAATTCTTGGTCATCAACATTAAAAGCCTTGATTCCATTATCTCCAAATCTTGGTAGAATGGCTCACGATAAGTCACGAGCTTAGTAGGATACTTTAGCTTACCTTACCTTTTTTAAGCAAACTGTATTTGTTCAGTCTATATAAAAACTGGCTTAAAGTTTTTGGTACTTTTTTTACTGTAGTCCCATTCTGCTTATGGATAGGCCCAATTCTCATGCCAAGCAATTGAACTCATGCTGGTTAGAACCCTTACGAACGGAATAATTTTCTTTTTCAATTCAATTTGCTTCAATTCATTGAATTTACCAAAAAATAACTACATTTTTAAGCTTACCCTTATTGGGACAGTTGTCCTAGGCACAGGAAATGAAAGTTTTAAATTAAATTTCTGCAAAGAAAGTATATATGCTTTAATTTAAAAACTAACTTTTCACATGATGACGTATTTGTCTTTTTAGCCACTTATGTACTATATCTACCGATTTTCTTCTTTCGCTTCAACTTGGTCTTCCCCTCATATCTGACAGATTCTACATATTATATTTCATTTATTTTAAATTTGTTTTTCTTGTCTCCATTTGACCCCAAAAAACCTGTCCGAAAATTGAAACCCTATCGCTGGCATCTATCGACGAATCTTCGTCCTTTTGCCTGAATTACTTACTTTAAGTTCGTAAATTGACACTTGTGACAGGTTGACGTCCTTCAATTGCTTGACTCATTTCTTTAGTGCCAACTTTTATGCCAACACTCACATATAAAAACATTTAACGTATTTTAGCAACAACAATTTCTGTGTCAATTTCCTGTACCTTTTACTCTGTCTCTTTCAATTCATTGAGCGATTTCGTTGTAAACGCCTCCTCCAACTCCCCCTTTTTCGCACGCCCAGTTACAATTCGCCTAATTGAAGTCTTTTCACGCATTCAATACACAAAAGCAGCAGCTACATCATTATCCAAACACACACACTGACAGATGTATAGACACACACACACACATACATACATGCAGATACGCGCACTCATATATATGTACATAGACATATGTTTACTAGTGCACTAATACTAGCGCAGCCAAGTAATATTTGACGCTGATGTAGATAAATGAGTAGACTTCGTGTTTCAATTAAAGTGATTGAAGTGAGAGCGTGCCAAGTTAGTCAACCAGTTTATTGAAACTGTTCTGGATTTCAACTCCAGAAAGAAAGATTTTTGACGATGTAATTTGGGATCTTCCAAGTTTCGCAATTTTGAAAGTATGATAATTTTTATCAGTTTTAATATTTAAAAATGTTCGTACCCCAAATAAGAGTTTCTCAACTTCTCGATATTATCTGCCAAATACCGGCCTAAATGTGTCAGAAGCTACTTTGAGTCCACTTAAGTTCTTTAAGATGCAAGGTCAGCTAGTCCGTTTAGGACTTATAGGAACAAAAGTTCATAGGAATCAATCTCATCCATTTATTTAACGTTTAGCTCCTCGCTTTCTATATTAATTCCCATAATTCTCTTTAAACCAACTTATCATCTGATTGTCTTTCAGTTAAGCGACCTCAATATATACATATAAAAAATCGAATATCAGGAATCGAAATAGATTCTTTAAAGGGGTTTTTGACCTTAGAATAAAACAATTTTGAATTTTTTTGAAGTCATAAGTACATCTGTATTCTGAGAGAATTCTCATCGGCCCCAAAAGTTCCCTCTAAAACATTAATCAATAGAGGAAAAACATGTGTTCTATATGCTTTTAGGATCGCTTAGACGGAATCGGAACTCCAAATCCGATAAATCGAGGTATTTAGGAGATTATCTTAGGAGCCCGATGTGCTGGATTCATTTCATAGCGGAAGCAGATTCAAAGAATGGACCCGAAAAAATATATTCTAGGGTTTTTAGGTAGGGGTAGATTATAAACCCGTTAGATCAATTCTGTTTTCGTATTCGGATTCAGCTCCTCGAAATTCATACATAAAATACATCTCGTTCCCCGATCAGGACCTTTTTGGTGCTCGGGTCACTCTCAATGGCCAATGTTCCTCGTATAAGTAGATATCTTCCAGTAACAGTCGCGTACAAAGAATATTGTGCTGCCTAATTGCACCAGAGTTGGCAACTCTGGCAAAGTAAACAAACATTTTGTAGGACATCTACAGATTTATTCGAAATTCGTAACAGTCCCTTGTGTGTTTGTTTGTGTGGCCTATACATATATGTGTTTGTGTGTTTGTATGTGTGTTTGTATGTGTGAGTGTATGACAAGGTGCAAATCGTTTTGAGCTGACGAAAACTTTCATCGCGCTGGCTGCTGTCAACGGCATTTAAACTTTCATGGGGCATGCGGCAGATGACATAGCTCCAGACTTCTTCTTGGGGCTTTTGTCATAGTTGAAGTCGTTGTGCGAAATTAATAAGGCAGGCGGCGGCTCAGATCAATCTAAATTTGCTTAGCTCAGAAACTTGTCGCCGTCATCCCACTCTACCCAATCTTCCGCTTCCTTCAGCTCTTATCTATTGCGAACCTCCTCCATCTGTCTTAATAGTTGTCGGAAATAGTTGGCAAGCTGCCGTGTCTTGGTAAAGTGCAAAGTTTAACGCGTTTTGCATTTGCATTTTGTGCAAAAAAGTTTAGCGTCTGTCAGACCCTATAAAGCTGGCTCTTTCTGGCAATTACCAAAAATGTCGCTTTCTCGCTTGGTTCATTAGTTTTGCTTGCTTTTTAAAGATCCTTTTGATGTGCTTAGGCCTATCAATCAATAGCTTATAAATTTTATCTGCACTTAAGCAGAGAGCGCGACACAAAAACTGTCCTAATAAGTTTTTTGTCTTGTCTTTTTTTACGGTTCCAACTTTGTAGCTCACTCTCAACTTTTACCTTTCGCCTTGTTGGGGCTGTCGAAAGTTCCGTAATAAATGGCCAGCTCTACAACTTTTGGCGGCAAGTAAAAGTCAGCTCCACTACACATGTTACTCTCAGACATTGTCTTGTTATCAGTTGGCTGCTAAGCAGAAAAAACCAAAAAAAAAAAATACTTCAACAAACTTGTAGTTCTTGTCCTTGTTGTCCTTTTGTATCATTAATTAAGCCACTTATCAGAATTTAACTTTAACTTTAGTTTTACCTGCTTTGAATTTAAGTTTGAATGCCAAGTGCGGCAAATATTTTTGTGGCAGTTGCCAAGCAATTCTTATAATAACTCTGCATTATTATGGTTAGTTATTTTTAAAATATACCTAAGTAGCATGTATATGAGATTTGTCAATTTGGTAAATAGCTTTTGTCAAAAAATGTTTAAAATTTAAGCTGAATCTGAATTAATGCATATTTAAGCTTACCCTGAAACATATTTCTTTAAGAAAGTTTTCTTAAGAGTAACAAAATAGGCATATAAATTTCGAAATGGAAAATCTGCTCATTAGAAATTTTAAATAGAGGTACAATATATGAAGCTTAATTTAAGAATTATTTAAATTTATTTTTTTTTATTATATAAAGTCCCGATTAACTATGAATTCTTATTTCCGCCAGTCGGTTTCATGGTTTAACCTGAACCTGAATATTTCTATATTTTTACTAACCTTTAAAGTAGAAATTTTAAGTGGACAATATATAAAGCTTAATTTAAAAATCATTTGAGAATAATTTTTTTTTAATATAAATTAATAAAGAACTATGAATTTTTCCCCCATCAGTCGATTTTGCAATTGAACCTGAAATACCCCAAAATATATTTCGTTGAGAAAATTGTTTCTCATTTCGAGTCCGGAAAATATTTACATATAATAGATATAAATATATATATAAATATAAATACTTAATTTAAAAATTATTTAAAATTAATTTCCTTTTATATGAATGATGTTTACTTCGATTTTATAAGAGAACCTGAACCTGCATTATTGAATATTTTTGCTTACTCCCAAAAATATTTTGTTGAGAAAGTTTTCTTATTCAAATTTAAAGGCTGAAAAATCTTTTTATAAGACATTTTTGGTGCACAGTATATAAAATTGAATTAAAAAATAATTTATGAATAATTTCCCTATTTGTATAAATTCCTAAAAAACTACGAATTTTTCTCTATTTTCCCCGCTTTTACAATTGTACCGGAATTATCCCAAATATATTTTTTTAAGGAAATTGTCTCTCATTTCGAGGTTGGAAATCTGTTAACTATTTAGTTCAATGTATAAAGTTAAATTTAAAAATTATTTAAAATTAATTTCTTTTTATGAATAAGTTTCCGTGAAACTACGATTTGTTAATTCCATCAGTAGATTTTTAGTACAGCACATGAATGACTAGTTGGAATTTTAAATCTAAAAAAATTAATTTAAACTTTTACTTTATTATAGAAATATTTAACTATTTTCGTAAAATTTAACTATTAAAAAAGAAAAAAAATATTTATACAAATGCCTATTTTTTTAGGATTCATTTTTTTATTTTAAACTAGCGGCCTCCGCTGCGCTCGCTCGTCTAGATCTGGAATCTTTCCGATTGGAAAACATCGTCCGATTGATCGATGAGTGGATTAATTTCATCATAAAATTTTCAACCACTCGCCATCTTTACATTTTAACCATGTTTGATGGAGATTTGGTAGTTTTCTTCTCGGCATTGTAAGCAGTATATGATATTAATGTTTTCGTGCACTAATAATGTTAACCTATAATGGCAACAGGATGTCTTTTTTTTATTTTTTCACGTTCAGTCAAGACAAACCACAGATTGAAAAATATTGCGTAACGCGCAGTCCGCGAAAGCCACGAAACAGGAGCGTGGAAGGCTTCGCGGCTAACTTCGCGGCGTTCGCGCCCGTGAACACACCATGAAGGTATAGTCGATAAATAAAAAAAAAATGTTAGGAGTGGCAACCCTTATCTCTTAGGGGTATGAAAAATAGATGTTGGCCGATTCTCAGACCTGCCCAATAAGCACACAAAATTTCATGAGAATCGGTCTAGCCGTTTCGGAGGAGTATGTTCACACAAAAACCAATATTCACAATCCCACGAACCATTTCACACAAACTCATCGCAATAGGCTTAAAACTTCCGCATTGACCTCTAACACACGCAAAAATCAGATTCATCGACTCGTTCATGAGAACACCCATAATACGTAAAACATAAGTTTCTTCTTATATATAAAATTCTAGTTTCACAATGTTAGTTACCATACTCCTCCGAAACGGCTGTACCGATTCCCATGAAATTTTGTGTGCCTCAATAAAATAAAATTTATAACGTTTATAATTTTTGTGTTTCCTTGCGACAAAAACAATTAACTAAAAAATAATAGTAAATCTGACAATGTACACAATGCCAACCTAAATTAAAAAAAAAAATTATTGGAAAATGAAATTGTCGTTTTTAGTATTTTCAATTTTCCTAATTTTTCTGTAAATTTTCCAATGATATTACATAGCCTATTCGCGTCCCAGGAAGCTTCTGAACATTTTAAAAAAAGTCCCATTAAAATCGGACAAAGGGTTTGGCGTCCAACCTCATACAAACAGACATACACATTTTTTATATATATAAGATTTGTTTATTTCATTTTAATTTATTTTAAGAAATAAAATCTAGTGTTTAATTGTAAACTTACTACGGTGGCTATTGCCTATCGCACTGAAAAAAATTAGAATATTTCAATATTATGTGTCTGATATGCTTTATTAAAGTAAAGTTTACGCAAGTATCGATAACTCTTTAGATAATCGGAAATTTTCAATTACCTGACAAAAAGATTGACTTTAAAAGTTGTTAGCTTGATTTAATTTTGAAATAAGTTTTAGTGACAGATTAACAAAAGATGGATAATGTCAGGCGTATTCGACTTTGGGATACTCTTCATTGTAATTAAATCCGATATGTTACTTAAGAACTTTAAAAGAGATTTTATTTGCCAAATTTGGTAACGATATTTTCTTAAACAAAAAACAAATGAATTTAGTTGCAAGAAAAAATATTCATTTAAAATTAAAAAATAATATCTGATTTGATCAAAACAGAGTGAAATATTGCATTATAAGAATTTTTGAAGCTCTGGAAAAATGGATAGCTAATTGAATATTTTCAGAGAATTTTTACCTATCATCTTAAGTATCTTTTGGTGTTATAGTATTGATACCTCTATTTTGCATGAAAAATCTAAATAGTGATTTAATTTTTTTATTTTCAACTCAACATCTTACATTTACCGCGTTAATATTTTTCCAAACAAGTGTATTCAGCAAGTTATATGTAGATAACTGATAATTGGATGGACTTTTTTCTTACCTCATGAAGGAATAAAGCTCTTCGGTTTTTATTTCATTAATTTTTTCATATCACGTATCAGATTTTGCAACTCAGAAAAAAAGTGTTTTAAAATACTTCTTTTTTGGTGT
Source organism: Chymomyza amoena (assembly GCA_037043745.1). Lineage (NCBI taxonomy): Eukaryota > Metazoa > Arthropoda > Insecta > Diptera > Drosophilidae > Chymomyza > Chymomyza amoena. Next base: position 122,844 of record JBAMAX010004608.1, read on the forward strand.
TAATAAAAAATATTGAATTTTTTAAAATTATCAGGGGTGCCACAGAAAACCAATTCGATTTCAATTGCAATTCTTGGTGCCACATGACCAACAAGGGTTTTAGACTGAGTATCTCAAAAAAATAATTAGGACGGAAATCCCAAAAAGCTTGGACATAGCACGGTAAATCTTTTTAGGTTTTTACCAAACCGATCTGGTAATATAACCCATAATTGAGAGCATTGAAAACAAAAGTAGAAAATTTTTTCAAAATTGTTTTTATTTATATATTTTATTTTTATATATTTATATTTTTATTTATATAATTTATAATTTTACAAGATCTATAAATTTGCAATAAATTAAACTTTCACAATCTTACATTAGATGACTCTTAGAACTTTTATGATTCATTTTTGGCGCAATCTTAAATTATGATTTTAAAAGTTTTGTCAACTAGCTGATTGCTGATTGTCAGATATGCAACAAAAGTCAAACCGGCCACAGAAACCACGGTGGCACAAACACACCAAAACACACACAACACATACACCTACACACACACTCACACAACAAGCCAACAAACACGGTTACATACAAACAAACAAGAAGTAGAAGACCAAAGTACATGCGGCCTTCTTATCAAGGCAATAACAGCTGCAGAGCAAACCACATCGGCGACAAGTTGCAACATGGCGCATAGAGTTGCCACAGCGCCAAATTGCAACTGCAACAGCAGCAACAACTGCGACTGCGATGATATTATAATGTGAGGAAAACTTTACGTTTTTGTATAAAATATATGAAATAAAGCAAACACACAAAGAATTTAAATGCAACTGCGGAAAAACGTTGCCTCAATTATGGTTTGTGCTACCAACAACAACAATAAGGACAACAAGGACGAAAATGACAGCGACACTTGACATATGATGGCAGCAGCAACGGTAATAATGACACCAACGACAGCAACAACAAGAAGAAGAAGCAGCGGAGGATGATGAAGATGCGCAGCCAGCATATGAAAAAAATTTGAAGAAGGAAACGAAGATGATGCAAAAGCGGCGAAGAAGTCGTCGACTGTAAGCTGAGCAGAGCATAATGGCAACTGCAATGGAGACAGTCACTCACTCAACGCTGAAAGCAGCGCAGTTGCAGCGCAGTCGACGTTGTAGTTTTCATTTAACGCGTTTCGCATGCAAATGTTTGAAATAAAAGATAAAAATTCACAGAAAAAAAAAAGAAAAAAGAAAGCAAGGCAATGGCAATTGAGACTGAGACAGACAGAGATGATGATAGGGTGAATGTTTGTAGGGTAACAGCAATAAGCAGTTGAAAGTCAGGACATAAAATTGGAGCAAGACAAAGGTGTGTCAGGGACGCTTTTTTTTCAACGTCTGTCTAGCTGTGCATATAGTCAAGTTTTTTTTTTTTTTTAATAAGCAATCTTGAAATATTTAAGCGGAATGTCGTCAGTTGATATGTTTCGTATACGATACTGATTTCTCTATTAAGCAGTGCAATTTGTAATGCTCTTAACTATAGAGTTATTGTTGACGTCTGCTCAGAACGTTCTGCCATATAAGCATATTGTTAAATTAAAATCGATGTCGAAATAAAAAAACTAAGAATTTAAGACGGACAAGAATAAGCTCAAACATAAATCTGGAAGTTGGTGAAAAGGAATGTGAATAAGAGATTTCTAAAAATTTTTAAATTTTGTCTGGAATTTATTATTATTATTATTAAGGACATACTCATCTACTACGCTATGCTATAAATACCTCCAAACCCTGTCCACCCGGAACAAAGTCGTGGTATGTTGGGTGACTGGACACTCGGGAGTAGATGGTAACGCGATCGCTGACGATCTCGCACGACTGGGTGCCTCCACCCTGACTACATCTCCTGCGCCGTTTTGTGGTATTGGTTGGTCGACGATCAAAACCACAATAAACAAATGGGCCGCAGGAGAACATAGGAGATATTGGTTCTCCCTTCCGGGGCTTCGTCACAAGCAAAAGTGCTTGTCAAACCTCTGGATTCAATCAAGACAAAAGGTCTTGGCAGAGCGGACTTAAAGCTCCTGGTAGCTTACCTATCAGGCCACCACACTGTTAGATATCATCTACAGAAAATTGGCCTATCGGACTATTCAGAGTGCAGGCTCTGTCTAGAAGACGATAAAACCATCAGGCATATTCTCTGTGACTGCCCAACGCTGGTATGGGACAGAGCCTGTCACATGGGAAAGGAACGGATTAGTCCCTTCCATCTCAGGTCAACACAAACAAAAGACCTACTGCTATTCATGAGGAAAGAGGAAAGTCTTTTGCTTTAACCTAAGGGTATGGTACAAAAGACCTTTTGGTCGCAGTGCCCGACCTCTCTGTAAGGTACCCTTTTAAGGAAAAAAAAAGAAAAAAAAGGACATATTCATAATTTAAACATAAGTTATTAACAAAGGATTTCTAATGATCTCTGATGATGGATTTGCCGGTCTCCCGGTTGAGCGTCCTGCGCCAGGTCTTATTAGGTCTACCACTGGATCGATTACCTTGTGGGTTCCATTCCAGAACTGCAGCGGGATCCCATCATAATCTTTGCGCAGCGTGTAACCCAACCAACCGTATTTGCGCTTGTGAATTTCAATTTCGATTGGTTTTTATTCGCAAAGTTCCCAAAGGCACACGCTAATTGTTCCGGTCCACCATATACGTAATACGCTTCTAAGACATCGATTGACAAATGTTTGGAGCTTCTTGACAATAATACTGGTAATGAACCATGTCTCACAACCATACAACAGCACCGACTTTATGCATGCGTTGAAAACTCGTATTTTGGATTTTCGACGGATATTCGGTTCTCGCCAGAATCTATTTAGCTCTCCAAAGGCAGCTCTGGCTTTACGAATTCTGCTGTCTACATTGTCCAATGCTCCTCCAGATGATGTTATTTGGCTTCCAAGATACTCGAATATGCTTTCATTCAACGACGGATTCAATATGAAGGGCGCTTGTATTAGTGGGATTTACCCGCAAACTTTTCGTTTTTGCGCAGTTGATTTTAAGACCAATTTTTGAGGCTTTTGTTACGAGTCTATTTAACTGGGTTTGAAGCCCCGAGTGACGGGAAGAAAATAGAACAACAGCATCCGCATATTCTAGATCTCCAAATTTCCAGTTGATTCCAAAACTATTTAATTCAGCTGCTTCACATACCAAATCAGGAACGTTGATAAAGAGCAAGTGCGACAGTGTGTGTTGGTCAAACCGAGCGAAGACAGGGCCCCTACCGCATCGAACACGACATGTCCGAGCCAGCGAAGCCGCTGGATGTTAATACGCTGAGCAACGTCCATGTCGTTGAAGAGTTCATACAGCTCCTGGTTGGTGCGGATGCGGTGTCATCGCCAACTCGAATAGGACTAAAGATCTTGCGCAGTACTTTCCTATCGGAAACTCCCAAGGCAGCTGCATCAGTTAGCGACACGGTCCAGGCTTCCGCGCCGTAAAAAAGCACTGGAAGGATGAGTGCCTTTTAGAGTGATAGTATTGAGACCAAAATAGCACCTATTGGCAAGAGTTATTCTGCGCTTGATCTCCAGGCTGACATCGTTGTCGGTGGTAACGGCGGTGCCAAGGTAGATAAATTCCTTGACAACATCGAAAGTATAGCTGTCGGCCGTAATCTGGGACCCAAGCCGCCACACGTCCCTACTTGACCACAGCATATATTTCGTTTCCATCCTTGTTTCACTCCGCTATTGTATTCAAAAGAATCGCTTAGTTGTCCGCCGTGCAAAACTCGGCTTGAGGACCCAGTATACGACGCTTTTATGATATTGATAATTTTGTCTGGAATCCTCTAGCTCGAAGTGACACCCAAATTGCTTCCCTTTTAAAGGTGTCAAACGCTTTCAGAATATCCATGAAAACTAAATATAACGTAGAGTTGAATTCCTCGGATTGTTCTACGATAATACGCACAGTGTTTATTAGATCTATACAATATCTTTGAGAGCGAAAGCCTGCTTGATTTCTACGTAGAACGTTGTTAAGTGACTCGAAAATGCGGCTAAGTATGATCTGGTTGAAGATTTTCATATATTTGTCTGGAGAGAGATACTCCTCCAGTTAGAGCATATTTGTTAGTTTCCTTCTTCGGAAGCTGCGGTAAGCTTGAAAATATGTGCGAATTAAAAATAGAAAATAAAAAGTTTTTATTAAAAATAGCAAGAATAACATTTTGTTACACCATGCTGCAAAGTAATATCCAAACATTTTACATATTTCTAAGGTGAATAAAATTTCATAATTCTATTTTTTTTCAGAATTTTTTCTTTTTTCCGTGTGCTGCAACACAATATTTTTTTGTATACAAATAGTTTGCCTCAGGGCAATCTGGTCCTGTCTGGGTCCTGCGTGGATGCAACATTTACTTTTTTAAATTGAAAATAAATTAGAATCTAGACATGAATTTTGCACCGATTTGTGTGTTGTTAAATGATAACATGGCTGCAAGTGTGTGCAAGTATTTTGTTGACAATTCCATTGACACACTCTCCAACACCGCACACACCCACACTCAAACACTCACACACACACACATGCCTTTGGGGCAATACAACATGTGTTGTGTGTGTTACATTTCTATTTATGGCTCCAAGAGCTAACAGTAGTCTGTCAAACAGCTTTGGCCCCCCCTCAAAATACCCCGCACCCCACGTCGCGTCGCACAGACACCATTTTGCATGTGAATAGAAAATGGGGTGAAAAATGTAAAAACGAACGAACTGAAAAGAAAAGAGCGCAGAGAGAAGAAAATATGAAATGTTCATTACAGTTGACAAATATTTGCACTAGCTGAAGTTGTTGCTTTTTGATTTTTTCCTGTATTTTATGCCCATTTTTGTATGGCGCCTCCTTTATTTTTTATTACAGTGTAGTTGGGGGCCTAAACCACCCACACCCTCCCCTTCAACAGCCCGCTTTGATGCTATGTGTATTATTGCTGCATGTTTGATTAAACGCATTTGTTGCTTTTTGACGCTGTTTGTTTATATAAACTGTGCTCCTGTTTTTCCATTTTTCCGCATTTTTTTTCCCATTGCCGTTTTCCGGGTTAAAAAACGTAAAAGAAAACAAAGCGGATAAAGCGGAAAAATCAAACTAAAGCAGCTTTGATGCATTGAGCTGTAAAATGTAAATTGAAAGTGATGCGCATTTGGAACGGATTTCAATTTTAGCATATTTCATAAACACTACCGAAAAAATGTAAAATAAAAATAAAATAAAGCCTTTAACAGGCAGCTTCCATTCCTATTCGATTTAAACGAGTAAAACTTTGGTATTTGCAAGGGATTCTGCTTTGTCAATTTTAAAGAGCTTAACATTGTGGAGACTTTAAAGTGACTTTCAAATGCTGCTACATAACTTTTTATACGCTGTAGTTAGCCTTAGAAGAGGTTGTATTAGGTTTGTTAGCCAAAAGTTTGTAACACTAGAAGAAAGAGTATAAAGCAACCAGCTTTCAACCAAAAATCATCAAAATAACAATAAAGAGTAGCATCTTATAGTTCTAGTTCACTAATTGCATTCACTTTCTGATATTGGACCTCTTGAACAGCCAGGGCGGTCACTAACGATGAGATACCCTACAAATATTTTTCCTAGATTTTTGACATTGACATATTGCAAGTGTATCTAACGAAAATATAGGGTGGGCCATGTGTTGGTTTGGTGGCAAATCTGTTGATTTGTTTATGGGTTAAAGACAGAACCGCTCTAGACATATTGGTCATCCGGGGGTAGTTTTTCATTTCGAAGTATACATGTATCTGAGATCGCAGAAAACTGTCAACACATTTTGCCAATATTTGGGAAGGTCTGTACCCTAAATTGCTCATTTCTAGGCATCTTAAAAGCTATATTCTTATCGCAAATATTTTAATATCCTAATGAAGAGTTAACACGTTTCCATAGTCCCACATTTGATTGTTTCTAATTAACTGAACCAATTTTAAATTCATATTCAGTACCAATTATCGGACATTACCACGGCCTGCGACGTGTATTGACAGTAAAGAGCGCATTTGGGAAAAAGTCCAAATTCTTTGTTTATTATGCATGTATGGGATTATAACTTAATTTTTTTCGTAAGATCACTTAACATATTGAGTTTTTAAATGATTGTACAGGATTTTTTCATAATTTATTTAAAGTGAGGTATAATAATATGAACTTTTGTAAGAATTTTTTTTTTTTACTTTATTTAGACTTTGCATTTCTCTCTTCTAGTGGTTATTGGGGTTATTTAAATAAACGTTTAGCTGTGCCAGATTATGGTTCGACGATGTTTACTATTCTGGCATTTGAGATAATAATATAAGCCTTCAAATTTCCCATATGCGCTCGGAATCTTAGCAAAAGGTATATCCAGATTAATTACTGATGTCTAGATGTACGGATGGACGCGGGAACATAGGCATAATCACTACTCGAAATAGTTCAAAAAATTTCGGCAAAACCCCTTTCGCTACTAGATATTAAAAAGGAAAGATAATGAGCCAAGACTCAAATTAATGAAGGACTCGTTGTGTGCTCTCTACGAGGTCATGTTCAAAAAATAAGACGACTTTCAAATTTCGCGGGCAACGTATTTTCGATTACCGTTTTTGTTGTTTTGTTGTGTTCTTACGCTCTTCCCGAACATCTGTACCAAATTTCAAGTGAATGGCATTTTTTGTTTGGTTGTGAGAGGCGTAAAGGTTATAAGTGTTTTGCGTGCTCGGCGATTTTTTGCTATCGAAAAATATGGATCAACGGATTTGCATCAAATTTTGTGTAAAAAATAAAATTAAGTGCACCTTACTTTTTGAACACACCTCATAGACCTAAGTTTTTTGTTTTGGACTTAGCTTTACAAGCATTCTTCATCTTCTTTTAAGACTCTCTCTCAGCATTTAAAGCCTTGTTCCCTTTGTTTCTTTGTTGCTGCTTTAATTGTTTTGCTCTCACCGCCGATCAGTGTTGCCATAACTCTTGTGAGAGGAGGTTGGTCTGAGTAGTTGCGGAAAAGTGAGTGCAAGAATTTATTGAAGCGCAAATAAAATATTGAAATTGAATATTTATTGGAATGCTAAAAAAAGAGGGAATTGTGGGTTGAGTTGTTGTCGTTTGTCACAACGCCGAAGGCATTTGAGCTACTAATATGTTTTATAAATCAATAAATCAACATAAAAGAAAAATGTAATTTAATTAATTATGTACCTATGTCCATACTACTAAGTTGAGGTAATATCGTTAATGTTAAATGGGTACATAAAACGTAGAAGAAGGTACGTTTTTGTAAGCTGCTTTAAAATTTAATTGTGTTTGCAAAGACAATTTTGCAATACATATTTTTTAGTTTTAGGAGAGGTTTTATGAGATTTCAGTTTTATTTTGTGGTTATCGCCGCCATACTCATGTTCATACAACTGCATGACTTTTAAAGTTTGTATATACGTCATGAAATTTTTCTATGGCTAAGTTCCTCATAGAAAAATTCGCACACCTTTCTAAATATTTTGTGTTTGTACTAGTTTTTATAACAGACATAGAGTAAACATTCCAATACAACGCAAACGTAGAAATTGTTTGTACAACTTACCTATGGATCATGCTGGTTGTAGAACAGATTACATCGTGATTTGGGTCACGTTGTATGAAATTTTTTATATTTATACAGCCGAATCAAAATAATTTTTTTTTTAGATAAGCTACTAACACTCTGCAAAAATTTAAAAGTAGTTTTTATAGGGATATTTTTCCGTAGTTGAGCTAGGTGAGTATTGCCACAGCCAAAGATGATTTGAACTGCGAATGCCAAATTTTGTTAGAACCTTTTTTTTTTGTGGTAGGCTTGTATTTTTCCTATTAGTTAGTTTTTCGTAAAAAACAACAATTAACACTGTCGGTGTTTCGGAATGACCTCAAATAACTCCACAAAACGAGGAATTTTTGAGTTTAACTCCGGAAAACGTTAATTTTTAATTTGGGAATCGGATGACCGACCGATATGAATACAACATCGTACAACAGATTCTTGCAAAAAAGTGTTTTCAAGCGTTAGGATTCTAATTCTTACTTATTTAAGACAATTTTTAGTAAGCTACAATAGCTTTTACATTAAGACAATTGTTATTTCTATTTTAATAAAAAGTTAAAAATATAAAACTACCCCAAATAAAGAACCGCATGACAAAAGTCTATCTGGTTTGGCCATTTCGTAATTGGAAGTTCTTTTTAAGATACGTTCAAATATATAAAATAAAAAAATATATGTTTGAAAGATGAATTTTTCATGAATTTAGGATGATTACGATATAGGAAATAGTTTAAGGCTATTCAAACGTAAGGAGCTCTAAAGAAATAGTAGCTTTGGAACGCTAAATTTACAATCAACTTGCATTCAATTTTTATTGATTGATCTCAAAACGATACACTACTTGAGGGTCTTCCGATATATGCCCAAAACTGTTATGATGCTCTTATTTGAGGAAAACAAATATAAAAAAAATTTTAGTAGCGTTCGATGTATTTTTGTATTTGAAGCAACACAGATGGGTATTTAGTTAAGATTTTAGAAAATCGGATTTGTAATTTTGGTTGATTCATTTCGAATATTTGATGAGTGCTTTGTCGACATTATTGGGGCCCTATTGTTCCACCTGGGCACTATCCGGCAAGTATATTCTCACCTTTCTAGGTGATTTTTTACAGTTGAGTGACCATCGGTCTAGCTGGAAAAGTTACTGGAAACTGCCTCCCGCGAATTTTTAAACATGATGATGCAGTCGATGCGTAATGCATATCATAATTCCTTATATTTCATTCCAAGACTTAACGCGTTGCTGCTTTCCTTAACCCGCTGAATCAGATTTTGCATAGTGTATTGCCTTTATCTGGCAGAAGGGCTTATTTTGAATGCATATTTATCTTACATAACAAAATACTTGATATTTGTTTAAAATATTTAATTTTACTTGAGTGTTTTCCTTAGGTTTGTCTTAATCAATATTTTTCTTACGCACGTGTTGTTATACTTTCTTTACTTTGAGTGAAGTTGGATCAAACCTGCTTTGATAGAAACAATGATTTCAATAAATAATTAAAACGTAAATCTTTTAATGTGTTTTGAACAAAAGTAATGTTTATGATTTGTTTATCAGAAACCTGTCTAAAATCCTACAGGAAACATTTCAGTGGAGCTAATACTAGGATGCTTAGGAATCAGAATTTGTTTTTCTGTGACTATTTGTTGCTATACTAAGATATATTCTATAGGTTAAATATTTTTTAAATCGTTCCATTTTAATTCGGTCCTAATATAAGGTTAACGCACCTTTTAGCACCTCATGATTCAAATATGAGTTAAAGGAACATATATATAAAACACCTAGAATAAAATGGAGAGATGCAAATAATAAATCGCATGCTTTGTTTATGAATGACTTTATATAATAATTGACACATATTGTAAGCTCATACAACAATTTTTAAATGCAAGCGATTTGCTCTAGTGCATCTCTATAGGAACCCATATTTAAATCATATTGTTATTGTACTTTTTATAGTTTGTTTTTGTTTATATTTTGATTTTTATTCCAGAAACTTAAACTTCAAATGCATAGAAGTAATTTTTAATAAACTTGCAACGACAAAGCGCATAATGCACTCAACTTTGCTACGAGAAGACACTAAAAATATAAAATAAATAAAAACAAAAATCGCAACAGAAACAACAACTGAAAAACAAGAAAAGCCTGAAAAGAAGTTTTCTTTCAATACAACTTCAAAGTTGTATTTGCATGACTTAGGCGAAACTTTTCGTACTCACTGTTTTGTGTTTGTTATTATTTTTTGTAGTTGTTGTTGTTATTTTTGCCTCACTGGCACTTTTCTTGTGTAAATAAACAATATTTCAATGCATAAATGTATGGGAAAAAAACAAAGTCTAAAAAACTAAAGAAAAATGTTTATATAAATATTCAAGTTTTGTATTGCCATCACTTTCATTTCGGACAGCAGTCTGTTTCCCTCACACTGTTATTTTCAACTTTATTTTACAAGAATTTTTGGCTGTTGTTAATTTTCACTTTTGCTGTGCGGAATTTTATACATAGTTTTATTTGGTAAATAAAAACTTTTTCTTGGCAATTGAAAAACTAGCTAAAATATATACAACTACCCGGGGTGTAGTACATATGTATATATGTTGTATATATATTGTATATAGACTCGTTTTTGTATATGTGTGTGTGCGCTTTATGCACACGAATGCATTTGCAAAAGCTTGGCAGGAATTTGGCATTTGGTCAGCCAACCATGTCCAACATGGTCAAAAATGATGAGATCTATTTTGAATTCTAGGAGAGAATCACATTTTATGTGTTTAACTCATCAAGTATAATTTCGCAAGTAAAATGAATCAGATGGTAATCGATATAGAGAGCTGTTGGAAATAAATTTTGATCTAAAAATGTTTTCTACGGGTAAGGATTTATTTGAATGCTAAATCATCATAATAATTTTTTAGGGTTGTAATAGGAGAAATGCAATTCCTTGTTCTGCTAAAGTTTATAAATACAGGAATGAGTCCTACCTACCATAAGACTTGAAAGAGAAAAGTATGAGACTCCTTAATAAAATTACGTATGCGCAATCAAGCCGTTTATGCTGATTAATATAAACACGATAGGTATAAAAAAATCTACCATGTTTAAGATCTGTACAAGAATTTCTCGACTTTAGCCTAAAAGATTTAAAATTTTTAATATAAAATGGGCACAATTTGGTCCTATTGTAGCTGACGACGCCACTGATTCGAATATGTGATTATGTTTGCTCTATCTCGTCTCGTTTAGAAGTTATGACCATTTGAAAATGTCAACTTTGTCCGATTGGCTTCAAATTTGGTCCGATTGACACCCCCAAACATCCAGCAGTCGGCAAATCTCGGATATTTCACGTAATATTCGAGCAATTAAAATCGGTAAAGTCGATAATTTGTTGAATCGAGTCGGCATTTTGAGGCTCATCACCTCCCCACATTCAACGCACTCGCTACGCCCTTAATCGCTAGCCACTACTTTTTCCCATTTTTCGGGTAATTTTCGAATTCCGGCTCGGAAGAACTACTCATCTTTCGAAAGTTTCTTTAAAGAAGTCACTACAAGTGTAAGGCGCAAGTTTCAAATGGATTTGTTAAGGGGTGCGGCAGAAAGCGTAAAAACATTATTATTTTGCTTATAATTCATAACGTATTCACGCAGTATTTGAGTTAGGTGACGATGTTTTAAATAATATGTTTAAAATTAATTTATTTTTGTAAATTATATTTGAAGATTTATTATGTATCTTTTATTATGCATCCTTTTTTATGTTTTTTTAATATATGGAATTTTTAATATTCGTCATCTTCATTTAGTTCATTTTTTAAATAAGATTAAATACATTACCGTCAGTATTCCACTTTCCTTTAAATAAAATTCTATAACTGGGCTCAGGATAGTAAAAAGTAGATATAAAATTTTACGACTAAACTGCACGAATTTTTTTAGATTTCCACATTTGTTTGTGGTCAATGAAGTAAACATTTTTAAGATACAAATTATATTACCCATAAATTTTAGACAGTACTAGCCGGTCTCCGCTGCGCTCCGGCACGCTCGGTCGTCTAGATCTTTATTTTCTTCCAGTGATTCATATTTGTGGCGAATTCACGAAATACTATAATGACATGCAAATTTATCGGCTGGACCGATTCTCATGAAATTTTGTGTGCCTCAATAAAATAAAATTTATAACGTTTATTTATTTATTTATTTCATACAGTTAAGTAAATTTAAAAAACTAACTTAACTAAATTCTAGGCACTGGCAGCAAAAGGCCTTTGGCACTACATATAATATTAACATGTAATTTGTGTATATAATTAATGGTTATAAGCTTACAGTATTTATTTTATATTATATTATTATTAGATTAAATTGTATAGGTTAGATCTTTTGAGAAAGGTGACTATTTATAACGTTTATAATTTTTGTGTTTCCTTTCGACAAAAACAATTAACTAAAAAATATTAGTTAATCTGAAAATGCCAACCTAAATTAAAAAAAAGAAAATGTATTGGAAAATCAAATTGTCCTTTTTAGTATTTTGGTCGCAATTTTGTTATATTTTCTCAACCTTTAACCTTTCCTGGTTTTCCACGAACATTTTAAGACGAAAATTAGCCTAATCGGTTTAGCCGTTTGTGAGTCTATGAGCTTCACAGGAACATTTTTTTATTTTTATATATATAGATAACAAATTTGTGTAATAGTCGTATGATGATCAATGATGATCTAATATAGAAAATTCTCGTGTCACGATGTTTGTTGTACTTCAACACAATGGTTTGATCGATTTTAGTGATTTGTTTTTCATTTGGTAGGTATGAGAATAGGTCGTACAGAATTTTTCAGCCTCCTTTCTATATAGTTCTTTTTAATCAGTGTGGTACTGATTGTGTTCGTATGTGTACACTTATCGCGATGAACCTTATACAACGAGATAACTATGCCTCATACTTTGTGCACAATACCACATTTTAAAATGTATTTCTACAAATTTTTTTTTAAGTTCAAAAAATGTTTTGTGAAAAAGGTATTTTTTATGTTAAAACATTTTTTTTTTAGTTTTATTTTTCTTTTTTCAACATTGTTCTACCAAATTGATTTGATGCGTATTCATATCAAATAGAGATAGTATAAAAACATTTATTAAAAAAAAATGGTAATTGACATATTTAAGGAACATAAAAAAAAAATTTCATATTTGTTTTTTTTTAGAAAATGTGTAGCTTAAAAAATGTTATATATAAATAATACATTTTTTTTAACAGCCCCGGTTAAATTGGCTCAAAAATATTTTGTAGCTTAGTCACAATTAAATAAACCCAAAAAACAGGATTTTTTTTTTAATTTAAGCCATTAGAAACTGAAATTTGGAATAAAAATTATTTTTTCCATTATGCAGCATACTGCAGCATTACTTTTAAAAAAACACTTTGGCGGCTTCCAGTACCTTATCCAGCTTGACCGTTTAAAGAATGCAATTTAAAATTATTATACTTCAAAATAAATATTACTTATACGCAATGTAGCCTTGTATAGCGGTTAAGATAGAGGCCACCAGATGTGTAATGAAATACATCTTGTTTCAGCTCTTTAAAAGGATTTCACGACTAAGTTCTAAAAAGTAGCTTAGTCCAGCATAACAGAGTTGAAAGAAGGAAAAACAAAATCGAGCAGGAATTGAAGCCTATTAAAAAGCCCTTATCCAGTATTTTATCTGAATTTGCCTGATAAAAGTCAAAAGGATTAAACAAATTTCTGATTTTTAGTTATTATTGCCGAAACAGAGTTCATCTCCGAGGTTGTTTTGGCTCCGTTTCGCTCTCTGATCATATGCGTGTCTTATGATCAAGGTTGGACGCCATTTTACGACCCTATTCCTACAGGGTGGCCATCTATCTCTATATTCTAATCAAACCAAAGCTAGTTGTTGGCTGAGTTACTTTTGTGGTTATAATTCTACAGCCTCATCTTTCTCAGCATTATAATTTAGAACTAAATCAGACGATACGCTCCTGGTTGCCACTTCATGCACCATTTACGAGTTAAGGATTATCTTACGGAATGCAAATCAACCACCTGTCGCGATCCAACTGTCTGCTTGGCTGCTTCCGTTGGCACAAACTTGGCGCTTTTTAATAACTTTTGGGGGCCCTACCAAGTCTAACACACACATACACACACACACATCACTACGCATAGGCATAGTCGCGTTATTGAAGTCATAAATAAAAATGGCTGCCTTGGCGGAAGCGCCCAACTGTAGGCTACATTAAATTTGCGGTTATGTGCGAAGAAGGTTTCGAGGTTACATACTGTTAGTGTTAGTAGTTGTGAGTGCGTGTGTGTGTGTATGAGTGTTTATATAGATATATGTGCGTGTGTGTGTGTTTGCGTATTGGTGCGTGCGGCAACGCGCATGTTAAATTTAATTAAAAATTTGCATGTGCCACGCAGTTGCACTTTGAACTTTACATTTTGTTTAAATGTATTGTGAGCGTGTGTGTGTGTGTGCGTCGGGCATTAACTTGAACATTTAATTAAGTGTTAGTGTATGTGTATTGTTTGTATGCATGTGTGTGAGTATACAATATGTGTATATATTTTCGAGATTAAGAGCGTGCCAAGTCTTTCCCAAGGGGGTTGACTAATTCAAATGCGCAAGTAAAGTTTGTTTTTCATATATTTATTGTTGCTTAAAAAAGATAAAAAATATTTAATAACTAAATAATTTCGCGAATTTTGCTTGGTTCACTTCTTCAAAACAAACTCTGCGATTATTGCTAGGTTTTTTTTTTTTTAAATACTACAGTAGCGGACAAAAATATCCGGACACCTGATTTGCGCTTGTAAATGCGAACGTTGAAGCGTCGTGGGCACCGCATAAAAGTTTCGATCGTCTTGAAATTATTTAGTTGTAATCGTGTGTTATTTAGCTTTTAATAAATGATAAGTTTTATAATCTCAAAGCTGTCTGGGAAGTGAAAAAAAATTAATAGTGAAAAATGCCTCAAATGACAGATTTGCATAAAGGTCAGAAAACTTGAGCCTCCGTGCTATAAGTGCTAAAGTTGGATTCAGCAAATTTTCGATAGGTCAATTCCTTAACAATTATGATGAATCCGGCAGCCTTAAGAGAAAACCTGGCGCAGGGAGGAAGAAAAAGACGACCGACAAGGAAAATCGGATATTGAAGCGTTTTAATATGGAAAATCGGTTGAAAGCCGCTGAAGACATAAGGACCGAATTTGTATGGAGGAGTCAACATTAGCACAAGGACTGTGCGAAGACGCCTCGTGGAGGAAGGACTTAATGCTCGCCGGCCAGCAAAAAAACCGGTCTTAACCTTAAAAATTCGTCAAAAAGGCTACAATGATTGGAGAAACGTCATATTTTCTGATGAATCCAAAATAAACCTTTTTGGTTCAGACGTACGTACGCCGTAAAGTTGGAGAGTGGCTTAAAGACGAGTGCCTAAGACGAACTGTTCGGCAAGGGGGATCCCGTATGGTCTGGGGATGTTTTTCCTACTATGGAGTTGGTTATCTGGCCCTCATTGATGGAACTGTAAACGCAGAATCTTATACCATCCATTTTCGTTGATATTGAGATTATTTTCAAATACTATATTTATCATGATTATAAACTCATTGTACTCACTATTGGATCATAGCACTTTATTGTATCGGTTGATTGCCAATAAAATATATATATATCAAACTAAACAAAAATGAATACAGAGATTATTTTGAAAAAAAATATTTATCATCAAAGTGATCTGATTCAATTATAGTCAATCTCGGCCATGTTTTAATACATTTTTGAGCTCTGAAAGAATTATTAGGTGTGTTCTTTAGTTGATTCCAATAAGCATATATTCATTTGTATGATGCATAATATCTTATTTAATAACTTCTAAATTCGAAAGCTTATTTTAACTTTTGGGGAAATTATTTTTGTATATCTGTTCCTCCAACCTCACAAAACTTGTTTATAGACACTAAGAGACAATAATTGCTGAGACAAGCTGACCTCGCTCGCGGAACTAATCTATAAAGGCTATAAGGTCGAAATTTATAAATATTATTAATAAAAAAATTAAATTTAAAATTTAAAAAACCCCCTACACAAGAGCTTAAGTAATTTCCCTTTGAGAAGTAAAAAATAATAAAAGAAACTTAATGTTAAAATACCTAAGAATCTATTAATAATTCTAAAAAAATACGTAGCTTTGGGGGTATCACTGCATGCGTTCGGGAGTTAGGATGCCATAGACAGACAGACCGACAGACAGACAGACACGTCAAACTTATAACACCTCTCTTTTTGCGTCGGGTGTTAAAAAGATTTAATATGTCTAAGCTCGTAGCCCAAAAACACTAGGAATATATTTTTTTCTTTCATAAAAAATAATCTGAAGCCATAAATTTCGGTATGCGGCGTCATGTGAGCCAAATCAAGAAGAAAAGTTGACTATTTCTTATAATATGTATACCCATTATACTACCCAGTAAGCCACTTCCTTTAAATATGTCTACTTTCCTCAGAGGTTCTATGTAGGAGATAGAGTAAAAATTGCCTTTATGACTTTTATTTTTCTATTGATCCTATATTGGCTTTATGATAGCAAACCGATTTTGAGCAAATTTTCTATAGTGCTTAGTAGTCCTAAAATAATATTACCAATCACCAAAACAGACAGATGAACATCTCTATATTAATTTCTTAAGTCATCCAGTTCATAGATCCTTTAAGGGGCCTACGAAATTTTATGCTCTGTGTAACAAGACTTAATATTTCCAATAGACCATGAGATGTAGGGAATAAAAATTCCCTCGAATAGGAATCGATCCTTGGTGCCTAGACATAGTGATAATGATTAAAGCCCTCCCATTGAGATCAATTGAACTTTATCCTCTAAGACAGTATTTTGGAGTTTAAATATCCCTGATATTTATCTCTCTATTATGATGATATCAATGATGATTATAGACCTCCCATTGAGATCAATTGAACTTCATTCTCTAAGACAGTATTTTGGAATTTAAATATCTCTGATATTTATCTGTCTATTATGATGATATCAATCGAAATATCGCTCTAAAATTATTGCATGAAGAAAGAGAACGTGGTAGGAGAAGAAGAAACTCGATCTGTCAGATTATATGAGCAGTCCAGAGGTCATGACTAGATATCTAAGCTTTTAAAGCCAACAGATGGACGGACGCCGGACGCCGACAACTTTTTTTGTCTGCCTGACCACTTTGGAGCTAACTTTTGAAGACCTTCGAAGGACTTATTCTTAATATCATATAGATTTGTACAATATTACCTTGAGTTCAATTCTACAGAATTTTTTTTGTGCAAATATACGTAGTATAGAGAAGACCTTACCTTGCATTAAGCTCTACAAAAAGTATTCTCAGGCTTCAGATTTCGTACAAAATGTGATTACTGCCTTGCATACACTAATTTTTAAAGCAGTAGATCTCTTTATTTATATTTAAATTAACAGTTTTAGTTAGTTTTTCAAATTTAATATTTTAAATATTTATTTTTACCAGCTTTTAAAATTACCTTGCGTATACTCAATAGATAAAATCGAAGACCAATTTTTCTTTTAAATCAAAGCTGTTAAAATCATTAATGAACCATTTCGAAAGTGTCCAAGACTCCCCTTACAACTTCTCAGAGAACGCCCTTGCACACTCTCCTTAAGGTGCTTCTGTTTTTGCTGACTTTATAAATTTTCGCTCAAGTCGAAAGTAAAAATCTTTAGAAAACTTGCACGAGTTTTTATTTTTATTTTTCTTATTTTTTTTGTTATGTTGTGTACTTGCTTTAAGCGCACAAAACTGAAACTGTTTTGCAAAATGAATTTATGTATAATGGTACTACTAGGGCCAGGCAGGCATGGCTGATCCGAGTCCCAGGCCCAGACCCAGGCTGCAAGGACACTCAGTTGCAGGCGCACAATTGGCTTAAATTGCTCATGAAATGAAATGAAATGAAGTAAGAAAAAGCCATTTTAATATTGCGGCGATGCGGCACAGAAACGGGTCAAGGATGCACTGCCACACGGAAACAACAACAACAACAGCACCAATAACAAAAACAACATTGACGAC
Organism: Chymomyza amoena; assembly: GCA_037043745.1. Lineage (NCBI taxonomy): Eukaryota > Metazoa > Arthropoda > Insecta > Diptera > Drosophilidae > Chymomyza > Chymomyza amoena. Next base: position 140,616 of record JBAMAX010004608.1, read on the forward strand.
AACTGCAAGTTGACATCGTGCCTGCTCACTCTCTCTTATCTGCAGTCTCACTTGCTCTTATGCCCCATTCACCATCGTGTGGACACTGCGGATTTGCAATTAATGTTGCCTTCAACTTTCATGCACTTTGTGCCTCCCTTCGATCCCCCCCACAGCCATGTTGTAAATTTGCTTAAATGAAAGTGCGAAAGCAAATTTAATTAGAATAGCCTGTTTCGTTAGGTTCTTCAAGAAGAAGGAGCTAAAGTAGAAATGGAAGGAGTTGCGCCTATTTAAACGAAACGTATTGAAGATTACAAATTTTTTAACCCTTAAGATTTTTTAGTTGAAGAGTTTATTTGGTAAAGTTAACTTGTATTTTTTCAAGACTTGGTGAAGAGTTTTTGTCATTTTGACAACCCTATTCTTTTAGCTTGAAAACTTTGTAACAAATGAACATTTTGTCAATTCTAAGGATGAACCTTTTCAAGTCAAAAACAACACATTTATAACGTATATTTATATATATATTTTTGTATATATTTTTTTGAACTAATTTGTTGAAATAGTATTTATATACAAGGGGACTCTGCCCCTGTGTGTTCACATGGTCTTCTTTATTTAATTCAGACCAATCATACTGTTATATACCCTACACATTTTTTATATCATCCCATTGCCATGCAACAGACGGTCCTGCCGGACTTTATAATCAGCAGCGAGCAAGCAGGTCTGCTCTGAAAAAAAAAATAATGCCATCAAATATCATAACAAATGTAAACCCAAAATTCCAATATTCATAAGTGAGTTGTTTGTTGTCCAAGGATTGCTTTTGCTGTCGTTGCTATTCCCTCTTTTATAATACATTTTAATGTTTTGTATAAACTTTCATCTGCAAGATTTCAGCGTATCGAAGTGATACTTGCATTGTGCACACTATTTAAGTAGTGGCCATCACATTGTATAAGCTTCATTTTGATAAGTTCAGGCATACGAACGCAATCGGTACCACACTGACTTGAAAAAAAAAAAAATACTAAAATCGTGCCTAAAAAGTTTTGGGTGAGGATAGGAGGGAAAAACTACTTTACGACCTATTCTCATAACTACCAATTATAAAAAAATAAAAAACAGAAATTGGTCAAGCCATAATACATTTTAACAGGGGTGCCACAGAAAACCAATTCGATTTCAATTCCAATTCTTGGTGCCACAGACATGGCTAACAACGGTTTTAAAAAACAATTCGATTCAATTTCGATACAATTCCAATTCGTGGTCCCACATACATGACTAACAGCCGTTTTAAAACCGTTGTTGGCCATGTCTGTGGCTCCAAGAATTGGAATTGTATCGAAATTGAATCGAATTGGTTTTCTGTGGCACCCCTGTAATATTTAGTATGAATATTTACCTGCATGATAGTATCGAAATAAAACTTGCATTGTGCACAACGTATGAGGTGTGGTTATCACGTAATATAAGTTTTATCCCAATAAGTTCACGCATACGAAAACAATCGGTACCACACTTTCATACAAAAGAAAAAAACTAAAATCGCGACTAAAAAATTTTTTGAAGCTATGTGGGTGAAATACAACCAAAATGAAAAAAAAAACCACTACAATCGATTAAACCGTTGTGGTGAAGTTTGACAAACACCGTGACACGAGAATTTTATATATTAGATAATCATCGAATATACGACTTTTACACACATTTTTTTATACTGTCTAAAATTTATGCTATTTATCTTAAAAATGTTTACTTCATAGACCACAAACAAATGCGAAAAATCTACAAAAATTCTTTAAAAATCTATAAGTACTTATGTTGTAAGATTTTTTCTACTCTAATTAGATGTTTACTGAGGAAATTTGAACGAAAGTGGAATACTCTGATGTTAGTCTATAAATATAAATGCACATATTGTCAGATGAAATAAAAGTCGAAACATATTTAGGTAATTTTTTTATATACCACATTTTGTCATAAAATATATACCATATATTTAAATAGTATAAAAACAACATTAATAATAAGCATGGTAAAAGATTTGTAAATAAATATAAATATAATCTATAAAAAAATTATTAAAACACTTAATTAACACCGCGTCACTTAACTGAAATACTGCGTGAATACGTTGTGAATTATAAGCAAATTACTAATGTTTTTACGCTTTCTGCCGCAACCCTTAACAAGTCAACTTGAAACTTGCCCCATATACTTTGAATGACTTCTTCAAAGTAATTTTCATCACAATCGGTAGAAACTTACGGAACTTATTGGTATAAATATGGTTTTGCACAAAAGTAAGATAAGTCGATTGAAAAGTTTTTGGAACGAATAACATTTTTTTCGAGAAAAAAGATACATGGGCTTGACTTTATTACATTTTTAGATATATGGTTGGTCCACCAAAATTTGTTTTGACTAATGATTTCAGCGAAAAAAAAAAACCAAACTATTATCTAGAACTTAATTAAAAATTAAGTTTATTTGAGAGTTTATTTTATATAATGCATGATTAAATAAAGAGAGAAAAATTGATTTTTTTTAAAGTTCAGTTTTTTGTTAAAATATCTTTTAGCTAAGTAAGATTAAAATTATAATATTTGACTATTTAGAGTTATCAAATATTTGTTCAATCTTTTCAAAAAATTCAGTCAATGTAGAGTTTCAGGTGGAAAAAAATACGTAGTTGATGAAACTTTCATGTATTGTTTGGGACCATATTCTAAGTCTAAGAGCGAGTTTTTGTATTTGTCGGCGGGTGGGCTTGGTATTGCTCCCTGGCAATGTATGTTGATACGGCTTTTGCACGATATAACTTTTTCAAACAAACTTAGAACACGCTCTCTTTTATGTGGTGCCGGAACTCTTCCAAATGATATTTTCTGCTATTTTTTTCTTATCATCTCGCGTAAAAATCTTTAGGCTTCTTCTTTATTTCTTTTTTGCTCAAAGTCTGCTAATTGCTGTTCTTCGAAAGTTCTTACCATGGTTATTCCCAGTTCCTTGAATTTTTATCGACGAGTGGAAGTTTGTCGCCGTGGTCGTCAGTGTTGTCTTGCCCATCAACGCTGCGTGTTAATTCTTTGCACGTGTTGAACTTGCGAGTCACAAGTTGTTAAAAACTAATCAATCTTTCAACTTGACTAACGGTTTTGCCATCCACTTTGACTGGTTTTGACTGCCGGCGTTACACAGCAACAGATCTCCTAGTCCTCCTTATTTCTACCCCTCACAGTGACACACTTCCTGCCAAGCATACCATGCCAACTCATATGTGGCCTTTTATTTTTCTATTCACTTGGGCTTCACCTTTATTTTGTGCTCGTTGTTTAGAGGGGAAGAAAGAGTATATTAAGTTTATGAGAGGCTATGTTACAGGTACGGGAGTGAGGAGCCTTTACAGACGTAGAAGGACTCTCAATGTTATATGTTAATATTTCAGGATTTTATAGGCTTGAATATTAATTGCCAAAAAAATTTGTTTTCCGATGAAACTGACTTGAAATTGACTTGAATATTTACTAAAACAAATAGTTTACCCTTGAAAAAACGTCGAAGAGCAAAGATTAAATATAAAAGAAATATATTATGAAGTTTTCTTTGTCGGGCAGAAATGCAGAATTTTTCAACAACGACCTGGAATTAAAAATATTTTGCTTGACACAAATATTGGACTAGAAAGAAGCACTCAACTGTATTTTCAAGCTCCTGCGTTAGTCGGGCACTTTTGTATTTCTGCTTGATAATTTCAATACCGTAACTATTGATCGGGTACAAAGGGCATAATACCCCAATGTCGCGACCTTTTTTGCCCCACTCTTCACCCCATTTCTTTGAAGCTTCAATTTTAAGCGCCCATGTGGCAAATGCCATCTTTAGTCGGGCACTTTTGCATTTCTGCCTGATAATGTTAATACTCTTACTATTCTTCGGGTATAAAGGGCATAATACCCCAATGTCGGGCACTTTTTTAACCCTACTTTATTAACCCTACTGCTTTGCCAGCTTCACCGTAAAGCTTCCATATGGCAAGTTCCATCTTTAGTCCGGCACTTTTGCAGCTCTGCCTGCCAACATGAATATCCCAACTATTTTTCGGGTATAAAGGACATAAGGTTTACCACTGTCGTGCACCACCCTGATAGTGTCACATATTTTTTTACCCTAATGCTCAACCAGCTTCAACTTTAGTCGAGCACTTTTGTATTTCTGCCTGACAACGTGAGTACCCCAACTATTTTCCGACTATAAAGGGCATAGGGCTAACCCTATCGGGCTTCACTTCGTAAGTGTGGCATTTTTTTTTTACCCCAATGCTCTGCCAGCTTCAGTTTGGAGCTTCCATGTGGTAATTACCACCGCTTGTCGGGCGCTTTTGCATTTCTGCCTGACAACCTCAATATCTCAACAATTTTTCAGGTATAAAGGGCATAGGGCTTACGACTGTCGAACACTTTTTGGACAGTGTAGCGCATTCTTTTTTACCCTAATACTCTGGCAGCTTCAGTTTGGAGCGTCCATGTGGCAAGGCTCCATGCAGCTTAGCCTTAAATCAAATTCAGGAGCACACAGTTACACATACACCCCGGAGATAGACTTGTGCACATGTGGTGTCACTTCTGTTTTATGCTATGCTGCACTTCCTTTTGCCATTGACACTTCACAACACTCACAAACGCACACACACACCGACATACACACATGTCTATCGATATATGTATACGCCTATTAGCTATCGATTGCTAACGCCAATTTGCGGTAGCTGCGCACACTTTGAAGGTTATCTCGTTAGATGCTGTTGAAATCCTCATAGACACCTCTCTCACTCTCCCTCCACCCCTCTGACAGTGTTTACGAACTTGCATTGTACGTGCAGCAACTTGATTGATGTTCTCTATGGAACTGCTAAAGTATAGAGGTATATGCTGGGAGGGGGTGAGGGAGTGCGGGTTGTTTAGCAAGCAGCAAATTTACCTGTCATCACAAACTGTTTCTAATTGAGCAACTCTATACAGAGAGAGATATGCCTGTGAAACTGCAATACAAAGTGAACTAGATTGCTCTATATGAAACAATGGTGCTTTGATTAGAAATTAAGAAGACTATTTCTTAAATTCAAAATGTCTTGTCGAGCCGAAGAAAGCTGCAAATTAGTAAGTTCAAAGGTGGAGATTCTTAAAGCAAGCAGGTTCTGAAGCATGGTTCGCGTCACGTAAGGTTAAGGCTGATTTTGAATTTTTTAAATAATTTGATTTTGCGTAATAAATTTATTTCTTTTTAGGAGTTTATGCGTGACTTATTTCTGTTAATATTACACATAGCCAGTGTTGAGATGTTGAGCGATGTGATTTTATCAAAAGCAAGATACAATAGCCTTAGGGTAAATGGCGTATGACGTCAGATGTCTCTATACATCAGTAAAAATTTGTATTAAAAAGAAGAAAATGCATTCGTGTATGCTGTTTGAAGACAATATACATATATAGGATAGTTTGCAGATACAAATTTGCAGTTTTTTTTTTTGGATTATCTTAAAAATGTCTATATTTTCCGATGAGAATATTTTCTCTTTTAATACTTTTCGGATCGTGATTTCTTGAGTAGGTTTTAATTTTTTTTTTTGTCGCCGAAGTTTATAAGAAGGTTGTCCTTGATAAAATTAGCTGCAGTTCTGAAAATACATCGGATAGCCATAATATAAATAAGAAAGTTGAAGATCCCTTACTTACTTTTCTCCTAATTGGAGTATAGAGCCTTACAAATTTTAAAATTGATCAAATTCATCGGCGTTGTCATTTATCGTCATCATTGGCGATACAACCATCGTCGGGTCTTTTCCTCGATTCCTACATTCGTCGCGAGCTCGAGTCTTAGTCTTCTGCCAACATCTATAGTCTTAAGATCAACTCCATCCAACCATTTCATCTTCGGTCGACCTCTTCTTCAGTTTCCTTCACATTATCCAATCCTTATTCATTTTTGACGACATCTATCGTTTGGTGTAATTAGGGGACTAGCCCGTAATCGGTTTGTTTTAATGAATGTTATTATGTCGGGGTGACCGTATGGATTATATAACTCATGGTTGTCGCCATATTCCAATTTTTATATTCCTTGTATTTCTTTTGAACTTTAAATTATCAGCTCCAAATCCTCTGTGCTGACTATCGAAGCAGGGGGACTAGCCGGTTGGTACTGGGTAGCCCTTGGAGAAAACTTTCCGTTTTGTTTTGGTTCCATATTAATCCGACACCTTTAAAGATTGCATTGAGTGGTGCATAAGATCTATATGAATACAGACCGCCATAACCTACGCCTACCCAGTGACAAATCGGCTCCCAGAAAAGCACCAGGATTTGATTTTTTATGGATTGATCTTAGCTTTGAGACTTCTTTTTGACTAAACCGGCATGGATGGCTCCGTCAAGTGTTTTCAAACCGCCTGCATCTTTCTTAGATTCACTGCCCCTAATGAGGTCCCTTTCCATGATAGGTGTCAATCCTCGAGAATGCGAAAAAGTTGATAACACGAGCAAACTGAGAGGCTGACGTCAACAGCCAGGATTGGATTTATTGTGGATTGATCTTAGCTTCGACACACATCTTCGAACTTACCGGCATGGGTACTCCTATCAGTAGCTACCGCCTGCAACTCTCTTAGATTTAAAGACCTAGTAACCTCTCTCACCACGTCAAGCTGCCAACCTTCGAGAGGGGAGAAAAGTTAATAGAGCGTGTAAACTGAATGGCTGACGTCATCAGCAACTCCTCAAATGACGATTATAGGATTTTCCAAAACCACTTTTTTCACTTCTGCAACTTTTTTATCAGCTGTTGACATAGAGGGTACCACTAATTTCAATTATCTTTAAACAGAGAAGGCTTGCAGTGTCGTCATTTATGTGTCTACCCTTACTTATCCATGTCAATGCTCCAATTTGTAATCCCGTGTCACGAAAGCTCCTCTAGTGGCTTCATTAGATAACACTAGTCTACAAATTTAAGCTTCATCGGGTGATCATAAAAAGTGTGTTTTCGGGTATTTTTTGCACTTTCGCGTTTGTCGTCCACACAAAAACTACAATTTTTATTTTTCTCTAAGATACCGTTTTGAAGATTTTTTTCGAAAAACATTGTTTTGGCCACATTTTTCAGTTCGTACCCATATCTAAAAATAAATATTTCCCTGTTAGACCCCTTGGAGGAGGGGCATAGGGGATTTCTATTAATAACTGTTCGAACAGAACAGGGACCTACAGTTTATAGCCGAATCCGAACGGCGGTGTCTTTAATTAATAGAGACTTTTATGGCAAATAGCGTCTTTGAGCTAGTGATGCCAGTGATAGTACTGCAGGGAATCGAACGCTACCACTTACGCCACCAATGGCCACATACCCATATCTGCTTTCTAAAAATTTTGAAATCCGACCGAGCACGTAATTTTAAGACCCGATCATATACTTTTTTCTCGGAAATATGTATGTAATTGCATTCGCCTCTTTTAAATATTTTGCTCTGTTTGCAACGCCGTTCTCGCACCCAATGTACGTCACTGAATACGAACATATGATTTATTTGTGAAATCTGTTGGCAACAGTGTTCTCACTGATTAAGAGCATATGCTTTATTCTCGGAATCTGTTGGCAATACTGTTCTCACTCCCTATGTATGTCACTGGATATTAGGATATGCTTTATTCGAGGAATCTGTTGGCATTACTGCTCTCGCACCCTATCCACTACACTTTAAGGAATGTGAGCTTATGCTTTATTCTCGGAAAGGCTAGTTGACTAGACCTTTTTTAAATATTTTTTCCTTTTTGCAAAACTGCTCTCGCTCCCTATCTACGTCACTGATTGTATTTGTGGCAAGCAAGAGAAGTTTCCTAGAAGTCTTCTATTATCTATTGCACAAGTACATTTTGGTGTTTTGATATTGGCTTAAATCATAAGGCTAAATAAATAAATTCATAAATCAATGTTGAATTTTTAAAGAATTTAATTCTTTAGAACAGAAAATCGGAAGCAGACCACCTATGAATAGATACGCTACTCTTCTCTGGAGTCATCCAAAGCACCATTTATTCGTCCCATCTCGCCCTTACTTAGACTACCTAAGGTATAAGATTTCGAAATCATCCGTAGACAAATTTGTGTAAATTTTAAGGTTGCGTTCATATACGTCTGCTTATTGTGACTCTCAATACTTGACCATACTACGTCACAGTATAAGAGAGCGCCTCAACGAGCGAGCACAAAAAGGTAACGAAACTTTATCTATTTATAACATATTTTTGTTTGCCAAAATTTAAGTAGTTTAAAAAAATAAGTATCTCGTAAGTTTTAATTTTGTTGTGACCTTAGTCAGATAAATTTTCAACTAAAATTTTTGGGGTAATATTTCTTGTATTAATGTGAATATCATTGAATGCCCTAACAAATTGTGCAGTGAGCTGCTAAACATGCCAAATAATGCCAAGTTACAAATTCAATACACACGTACACAAATACACCAATACATGCTACCACAAACATATATACATACATACTTTATGTACATGTATATGTACTTGTGTGCATTTGTATGCTTATCTGGCAACAACATGTGAAAATGTTGCCAAAGCATTCGCTTGGCTTGCTTGCCTTTCCTTTCGATTATTCGTTTGATTTTGTTGGCATTGGTTTTTGGCCAAGGGCAGGCGGAGGGGTTGAGGGAGTTATAACAGTCGCTGCCATTTTGTTTTTTTGTAGCACAAGTTGGGGGGCGGGGAACATTTTGGTGCGTTTTTCGCGCACATATCCTTGAAATAACAAGCTTAAAAAGCATGCCCAGGTGATGATTGAGGAATTGAGCGTGTAAAAATCGAACACTTGTTACAGCATTTGCCATTTTCACGTTTTATTTTTCCCCAATGTGCGGCAGACGTAAAAATGGTTGAAATAAGAGCGCAGTTCAGCTAATATAACTTTGTATTCACGTTTTCTAGATGAGACGAATTTCTTGCAAACAGTTTCAATTACAGTCGTATCTAAATTCATATTTCATCCTTGGTCCTGCTTGGTATTGTTTTTGGGACGTCAAATTTCAAAGTGAAGTGACAGAAATCCGTTTTGCCAGAGAGCAGCATTGGCTAACTCAAAGCCATCATCCTAACGTAATTCGGTTTACATTCTCAAACTCGAAAAAAAATTAAATTTTACACTGAACAAAAATTAAAGCTACTAAAAGCCAATTTATAGTGACCAGTTAGACGAGAGTGTTAGTAAGTAAAAGTGTTCAGCCTAATTTTATGCTACATAATACCGACACTGAGCATTGTAGTTTTTCACATTTTTTTTGCTTACAATTCATAATTTGTTTAAGCAAGTGTTGCGTTAAGTCACAGCTGTAATATGCAGAAAGTTAATTATCCGTGAGGTGGCGGATTAAGAATATCCACCTCAGTGTTCCTCTGCTTGTCGTAAAAGGCGACTAAATGGGAAATTGAGATCGGTTCAACCGATCATACATAATATACCGCTTCGTGCACCCCCTCTCATATATACCGCGTCAAGCACCCCTCATACACCCTCTGATGGTACCCCCACACTCTGAGGTTTAGAACCGTAAAGGTTGGCAACCAAATAGGAGGGGGTTTTTAGTCGGTAGGCGCAGAATGCGAATCCGACACTACCCTCCCGGTGTCTTTCTGAAGATTTCCCCCCTCCTACTATCCAATAAAAAAAAAAAAAAAAAAAAAAAGCAGAAAGTTAATATTTATTAATTCGTCTTTATCTTCTTTTATAATTAATTATTATTATTATTTAGTATGCAAGAAATGTTTGTTTTAAATAAAAGATATTGAAGTACAATTAAGTGGCAGGTTAAACACAGTATCTGAAGAAAAATGATAAAATAAAATAAAACGATTTTTAAAAAAATTGAACGTTTAATAAGGCGTATTTTTAAACTAATTTTTTGTTTGGAGCATGAAATAAATGAAACTCCCTAAAAGCTTATTTTCAATTTATCTGTACATATATATAAAAATGAAAATGCTGTACGTTTATGATCGCATAACTCTATAAAGGCTGAACGAATTTGCCTATTTTTAAACCCCGACGCAAAAAGGGGTGTTATAAGTTTGACGTGTCTGTCTGTTTGTCTGTTTGTCTGTCTGTTTATTTTTGCTCTATCTCTTCTCGTTTAGAAGTTATGGCCATTTGAAGATAAACATCAATTTTGTCCGATTGGCTTAAAATTTGGTCCTATTGTAGCTGACGACGCCACCGATTCGAATCTGAGGTTATTTTTAACCCCCGACGCAAAAAGAGGGGTGTTATAAGTTTGACGTGTCTGTCTGTTTGTCTGTCTGTTTGTCTGTCTGTCTATGGCATCGTAGCTCCCGAACGCATGCAGTGATTTCAATTTAGTTTTTCTAGAATCTAGAATCTATTAATAATTCTAAAAAAAAATACGTCGCGTTGGGGGACCGCTTCTAACTAACAATTTAAATACAAATAGTCTAATTAAGTAACAAAGATTAACTTAAAAACAAAATTAAGAAAATACTTCAAAAACTTTCATAGAATTACTTCAAAAAATTTGCATGTAAGACACGACCGTCAACGACGTCTGCCCTCGCGTGTCCCCCAACGCAACGTATTTTTTTTAGAATTATTAATAGATTCTTGGATACTTTAACATTAAGTTTCTTTTATTATTTTTTACTTTTTAAATGAAAATTACTTAAGTTCTTGTATCGGGGGTTTTTTAAATTTTTAATTTAATTTTTTTTATATTTTGTTTGTTATAGTGTGTAAAAGGATTATAGTACAAAAAGTTTTGAGTAATTTGTAAGGAAGGGTTGGCTCCCCTAACATTTTTTTTTGTGTGGCATTGTACATTGTCAGATTAACTAATGTTTTATGTGTTACGGGTGTTCTCATGAACGTGTTGAAGAATTTCAAATATGATATTTGCGAGTGTTAGAAGTTGTCAATACGGAGTGTTTAAGCCCATTGCGATGTGTATTGAATGTATTGGTTCGTAACATATATGCATTTTTGAAAATATCGTGAATATAGCATAGTAGACATGTGTTCAAGGTGTTCAACACCGGGTATTGGACACTAACTGCAGACAGAAGCATAGTCGCAAATGGGTTGAAATGTAGTTTCTGTGGGGCATGAAATTATTAGAGATGCGAGCACTCTTAAGAATAATTAAGTTCGTCCAACCGGTTTTTTAGAGAGTCATAAAAGTCAACTAATCCAAAAATCTTATGATTGTCTAGATAAGCTAACTAGAAACTCTTACGATGTTTATACGCTTTAAGAATATTCTAAAAGTTTAGTCAAGACATATACATATATACATATAGTATAATTATAGTACTGTTAAAATAGAAGAAAGAAGGATGGTCTCGGATGGGATTCTAAATAAAAAAAAACCTTTTATTCGATACCCCCAAATTCATGATGATTAAATTACCCCCAAAGAATCAAAAACGTTGAAAGCCCCCAAACTTTCTTACAGATCCATACAAATTGATTCGTCCTAATGCAAATATCGCTTTTTTTGTCAGAAAAAAGAAGTGATTAAGATGATTTAAAATTGAGTCATTGCCTAGCTCTACTTGACCTCAGAAAAAGGCTTAAACCTAAAAGGTGAACTTCTCCTTGATAGTGTTTATCTCAAATTATTAAATTGTCAAGCAATTTAATTTAGAAAAGTTTTTGCTTGAAATTTTTTTTGTACGACCTACAATTTTGGGATAAATGAACCGACAAAATGTCAAAATAATGGTAAACCCTACGAGGGGGATGCTCGCCATTTTGATTGAAGATTTTTTTGTGATTTCCCTAAAACATTAAGCAAGATAAGTTCCAGAGCAATTTGTTCGAGGTCAAGCCCTTTTATGTCCATTTGTACTGTACAGTAGTACCTTGATCAAAAAGTTCCCGGAATGATCACCTTTTGGCGCTTTTTTGGGATTTCCCTAAAACATTAAGCTTGAGAAATTCCAGAGTGCAATTTTATTCAAGTAAAAATTTATTTTTACTGTACTAATGCAAAGAAAAGATATATGAAATATTGTTTGAGGAAAAAGATAAAGATAATAGCACTGCAGGGCCTGATTTCCGTGTAGCTGTCCAGATGTTCCAAACCAGGTGCGGAAGGTTTTTTACTTCGAAGAGTATATTCATATATCACCCCAGTGGATCCGCCAATGCTCCAAACGTACTATATATCTCTTTACTTTTAGTTTAAACATTCTGAACATCTTCAGTCAATCGTCCCAGACAACCCCAGAACACTTTTCTGCATTCCAACCATATATCTCTCAGTGCACGTGCATGTTTCAGATCATATGCGTCAATTGTCCGCCTGTGCCTGTGGGAGTCTCGCAGACAATATTTTTCTTTACTACTGTGTCGGGAGGGAGGTAAAACCGTAGCATATTTTTGGGCACGCGCGAAGTAAAATTGTAAAAATTGCATTGAAGCGCTTCGATTTCGAGAGGGGGAGTTGGGATATTTCAGGAACTGGAAGCTGGTAAAGCTGCAGCACGAGCAGATAGATGAAGCTTTTCAACTGGTATATGAAATCAATTTGATGCACGTTACACTTGTTGTTGTTTTTGTTGCTCTCGTTTTTTTTTGCTGCTTGGTTAAGCGTTTTCAATGCAATTTTTATTGGCAATTGGAGCTGGAGCATTTTATGCAATACGTTGATGTACTTTGTTTTCCAGAAGTGGTGGGGGGCTGTACTGCATAAAATAAAATCAAAGTACATATCGCTGCAATTGCATCAATTGTGTGGGCACTACCTTGCCCAGTTACCCATCGACCAACTGTGCCAGCTGACGTCACTGCGAGTTAATTTCAAAAGCTGTTACGGCAATCAGTGCATTCAGGCTGGAAGAGAGAGTGCCACGTTTAAGCCGTTGCCTCGTCTTTTAGTTGTGCCCCCTACACACCCCCCGACTCCGCGTGACAGTGCAAAGTGGAACTTTGCTGCCCGTTGCGGATTTTCATTAATTGAACAGTTTTAAATCGTAAGCTGTTGCAAGAGGCATTTGCAGCAGCGGAGAGTTGCCTTATTGATTTGGCGCTCAATTGAAAGTGAAGTGTGGCAGGCAGTTGTTGCATGCACCTAGTGACCCCCTACCCGTAGTTGGCCTCATTTCACCCTTGCTGCCACTAAATGGGCGCAAATAATTCCATTGATGAATTGATGTCCTGGGTTAAGTAAAGGCTTAGAAATGTTTTGCCTCCCACGCTATTCCAAGCTTTGCCATTGAAAGTTGAAACAGAATGTTACATTTCAAATCAATTAGCAATACAATGAGATGAAAGTAAAGTATTATCTGTTAATGGGGAGTGCTTGGGGTGCTTTGTACGAGAATTCATTTGCAGAGATTTTTATTTTAAAAAGCCTTAAATTGCATAGGCTATACTGATTGCAAGGGTTTCAATGTGTTTTAATGATAAAATGATTGATGTGAGTTTATTTTTAGACCTCTTCGAAATATGAGCCAAAATTTACTTTTTTTTTAATGAAGCCATGGAATTGCCAAATGAGCTAAATTATATAAGCTTGGGAAAACAAGGAGGTACTATGTGGTGGATCAGCGGGGGTTTTTGAGTTCGGACGCTTTCCACAAAAGTTGGAAAAACATCCTCCAAGACCAAATCCCAGTTCCGCACTTGCTATCATGCTTTTCGACTTTATCAACATTTACATTAAGCCTCTGAGTCAATTAATTTTTACTTTTGTAGCATCCCTTAAAAATTTTTACTTGGTGGTTTATTTTTTTGACTTCATGTTCGTTTTCAACGACCACAGGCTACAACAATATTTTGCACCCTGTACATATCCTCAAAAGTAAGGAAAAACGCAGTTTTTGGGTACATACCTAAAATTTTTCAACATTCTGTCTCAGATTCGGATTCTACGCTTTCCAGCAAGTAAACCATGTTGATTTGTGTAATTTTTAAAAGTATGATCTTTTATGAACGATAGACTATATCGCTCTAATGGTTTGCTCTATTGGCCCGTAAGCGGACATCGTAATCTTCGAGGCCCTTTTTATCGAAAAATCATCTAGCAACTCTCCTACTCATAAAATGGATCCTTAGGCTTCAATTGTAGTGTCATTTGAATCTTTTCGAATCTCTCCGAAATTGGACTAAAACTGATCCTAGCCAGGTGTAGTTCTTGTGAAGGATGATGCGTCGATGTTCCCGGCAACTCGTCCACACTGGCCTCAACTTCGTCATTCCGTAACAAGACAGTAGCGCTCAACCGTATCTATCACCACTCAATAATCCTCCGCTGTGTTCCGGGTCTCTCAGGTGTCCCTGTTACCGAGTCGGCAGACGAAGCTTAATTCTAGCAGCTAACCTTGCGGTTATGGACATAACAAGTTCATTATAGGAAGTCATATCGCAAATCAGGGAGATGGCTAGAGCTCTGGTGGAAAGAGAATGCGACATGGTGTCCGGTTTTCGCATCTCCCGAGCACTCTGGCCGAGAAATGATCCAAAGCGAACATCTAAGCTGCTGCGCTTCCATAAAAACAGAACTACGATGGCGGTAGGCGTTGTATCGGAGCACTGAACCATAGTCAACATGGCTGAGAGGTTGCACATTACCCATCACGCTTTCTGCCGCAGCTGCAGAAATGAGGAAGAGACGGAAGGCATCCAACACCTGCTATGCGACTGCCAGGCGCTTCTAGGAAGACTTACCGACTTCTGGGTAAACCATTCTCTGAGGATCTGGTGGAGTCCTCAAAATGGTTTTGCATCATGAGAGACTTAGGCGATTAGGAATGTCCTACAGTTTTTGATCCTCCTCCACAATCCCTTCTTTTCTTCAATTCAGTTCCTTTCCTCCCTTTCTTTTAATAACACAATAGAATTCATGGTCTCTGGGCGATCTCAGTCACTATCTTAGCTGCCTACTCAACCTAATCTAGCCTAATTAGCCGGAATAGAATATTTATTCCTAATATTATCTTATTATAATCTTCTATATATCGATCCATAGATGTATTACTATCAAAAGCAATGAAAACATCGATGTTCTCAGTTTCTGTACCAAATTAATAATCAATAATTTTGTAGTAAAAAATGTATTGGAATGACGTAAAAGCATCCAAAACATCGAACAAGCCTTTTTTATATCTTTGGATTACTTCAAATACCTTTTGTTAAGCGAATTCGATAACTTAAAGTGTCGTTAGTAAATCTTCAAATATTTGCACCGAAATTGCTCCTACATACTCTTGCTACTGATTGAACGAGTATTTGTTTTGATTAATCTGTAATACTTTGCTATTACTTTCTTTTTTCGATTACTTGCAAAAGCGTGACTTTTTGTAATTTTCTTCAAAGCTCTCTAAAAAAAACTCATCCAAACCAAGCTATGCATTGAATTTCTTATCTACACTTGCTAACTCATCACCTTACACGCGCTTCTATTTATAACTAAATCCCTTTTTTAACTCAAGCACTTACTATTCAAAGCTCTTTCATTTAAACAATTCCCGATATCTTTCAACCAAATTGTATCGTTTTATTTTTATTTGACGCACACAATTGCTGCAGTACAGCCATCAATCATCAGCTAGCCGAGCAATATTACAAGTTCAACTGACACAAACTAAACCGCGTGAACTCTCATTTATCTCTGACTTCCTCTGACTCGTCCTTCCCAATCCTTCTCACTCTAACCATTTGGTTGTCTCTTTTTAATGCTGTGTGAGTGTCTGTGTGTGTGTGTGTCTCAGGTTTTTATGGCAGCCCTGTCGCATCACTCACTCAAAATGAAAAGCCATCACAGCCAATTTTCAAATCAAGCAATTGCGTTTGTTGAGTAAAATATATAACCCACACACAGTATACAGCTGACTGCAGCCAGAGATACAAACAGACATATATACAGTACTTACGCATATAAAGGACAGAGGCTTAGTTAGTGGTGGTTTCCAAGGGGATCAAACGTCAAACCACAAAAAATGATGATGGTTTGAGGTAAGGTTGTTGTATAATAAGCCTATAAATTGCAAATCTGTCATATAAAAGAGTTTTTTGACGTCTTCATAGTCATCGTCATCATATATTTTGCTGATTAGTGTGGCCGTATGCTAAAACTTTATTTTTTTGCCGCTAGGTGGAACAGCATATCAAATGAAGCTTAACCGCTTCCGGCCCTATTCAAATGCAAAAAATATAATTAATTTGCGATAGTTTTTACTTGTTTTAGCTGTTTTATTTTGTACATTTCTGTATATAACAAACTGCATATATTTATTTTTAATATTTAGTTTTACTGCTTTTTTCGTTAATACATCAAGTTTCTTTAAAGGTATTTTTCGTTTATCTTAATAATTAATGGATATTATTTTCGTTATTATTTATATTTATATAGGGACTAGTTTATTTGTTAAAAAAAAGATATAAATAAAAAAATTTTTGTGAACAAAAGTACTTTAGTTTTGTGTCAGGATTCCTCTAAAATTCTACAGGAAACATTTCGGTGGGGCCAAGCTTCGATACCTTGCATTTTTTTTCTGTGACTATTTATGGCTATAGTAATATATTTCTGAAGTCAAATTAAAAAACGACTTAAAAGTCCCATTTTAATTAGGTCGTGCGCTTTACAGCTTTTATCGCTAGATGGCGCAAGCACAATGTTACATGTGTTCATAGTATAATTATAATAATTTAATTTGAGCGTTATTAATAGAAATGCATATGCATATAAAATATTCTGAAAACTAAAAAAAATTTATAAATAACTAATAAATCAGACAGACGTTGGAATATTGAATATCTACGACTAAGCACTTATTGCCAATATTCGAAATAACTCAAGTCCCAAAATCAAAGGCAAAAATAAATCTGTTCTACGAATTTATATTATTTTATCGATTTTCTTATTACAAAATCAGATTTTTCTGCCTTTTTTGAAAACTAGAACTTTGAACATAAAAAATCAACCCACGTAAAAAATTGTTGCTTAGGGTAATTTTGGGTCATGGATCACGAGATAATTCGGAACTTTTGGCACTTGTTTTAGTTTTTGGGTTATATCTCGTGAACAAAATTTAGTATCGTCAGAAAATATAATTAGATCGAAAAATATTTATGTACTCTTATGGTCATAGTATATAACAATAATGTAATAAAGTATAAAAAATATAATTTTCGACCATTTTTTAAAATTACAAATTTTCAGCTTGCTTTTTATTAAGGAAAAAAATTTTTTTATAAATTCTGTTAAACTTTAAAATGAAAACGAATTAGTTACGAATATTTCGAGTCTAAGGTCTTTAAATTCGGGAAAGAATGCTAGATGTTATGAAACCATAAACGAAAAATCACGATTACAGCCAAATACAAATTCCGGCTCAATATATATTTAAAATATGTTTAGAGAGACACGAGACTGTTTGAATTATAATTTGATTCATTACAAACAAGTTTTTAAGGGTTATGTAGAACAATGCAGTCAAAAACTGAAAAGTGAATATTATGACCTTTGACCTAATTGCGGGTCCATCAGATCCTTCGGGATATGTTGCAAACTTGGCCACACTAATATATTATTATATAATAATATATATATATTATATAATACTTATACATATCTTTTTTTGTTTTTTATGGCAAATAATCAAAAGTGTATTTATTTTTATTAATCGTAATTTTCAAATTTATCTTCAGTCAAGCCTGATTAACTGGAGATATTATAAAAGAGACCAAAAGGGCCCGGAAAAAAATAATAATAAAATTAATAATGCTCATCTTTTGATTCAGATCATATTTTATTGAATCGGATTGCCCATCTTTTTAGCCTTTTTATTAGATTTTCATAAAAAATTCTTTTTGCCATCCCATTACGGGGACTTTTGTCTAATATTAGGCGAAAAAATTACTCATTTTCTTATTTTACACACCAAATTTTTTTCATTTTTAGAAATTTACTAGCCGGCCTCCGGCACGCTCGCTTCGCTCGCTCGTCTAGAAACACGTTGACTATTTTCTAGATGAACTGCTAAATGGACAACGGTTGGGTGTCGTTCGTGAATTTGGAATGAGAAAATTCGCCATATTGCATCGTTACTGCTAATGCAAGGTCCTATTTGATATTGAGAAATTTCGTCATTCACATTGTTGGCTCTCACACCAAAAATCGCCATATCGCTTCCCTTATTGACGTATTTGCAGATATATTTTATTGATTTTACTGAGTTGCAATACTCGACGTTAATGTGGGCTTTATACGTTTTTGATAATATGGGCGAAAATGGAACAACCCAACGATTGTCAATTTCAATTTCTTGATTTTGCACTTTGATTGTGGTTACTCTGCCATTGTCTTCTGTTGATCTACGGCGATATAATGGGTATCCATCGTAGCCCGTAACAGTGTCCGAAGTCAATGCCCTTGGATATCTTTTGGAGCATTTGCCGTCGATCATGCAAGGTGAAGTTGGGTTGAGCACACCATATGGTCCGTGGATCATATTCTTTGTGATAACCTCGAACAATTCTGGATCATTTGTTTGAACTGGGATTTCCGCCGATATCACATCATCAATTTCATGCGGTTGTATTTTCTGAACCAACCAAATCAAAATGTGCGCATGAGGTAATCCTCTCTTCTGCCATTCTACCGAATACATCCAGCAGCGAACCTCTCCGAATACACTGCTTGTGATAATAAGCAGGCCTGCTGTTTCATTGGGAAATTTCAGTGCTTGGCACTGATCACATACCTTGTTCATTGTTCCAATTACAACAGATTGATGCGAGCTATAATCGGTCGTATTGTTATATTCGAATGCAGCTCTGTGCAGATTGGATGCATTGCGCATTTGCCTGAATGTTCTTTGGATTAAATTCTGTTCTGCATGGATTTCATCTGATTGATTCTGATAATCCCGATTTCGTCTCATTCTCATTTGAGCATTCATATTGTATTCATCTCGTTCTTCTGTTGTATGAGCAGAATGTGATCTTGCTTCTCTTAATCGATTCAACTCATTCCTTTGTAAACGTTGTTCCTCGGCTTCAGCTGTTCTTCGGGATGATTGCAATTGAGTTCTACGCGAACGTCTCCCAATGTTACGTTTTTTTGGCGGTATTATGTGCAAATATTGATCTGATCATATGTATTTTACACAGAAATCAAAACATGAATCGTTAATAATTTTTTTGATTCCTTTCGACAAAAAGTATTAACTAAAAAATATTAGTTAATCTGACAATGTACACAATGCCAACCTTAATTAAAAAAAAAATTTGTATTGCAAAATCAAATTGTCCTTTTTAGTATTTTCGTCGCAATTTTGTTATATTTTCTCAACCTTAAACAATCCTTGGACTTCCACGAACATTTCAAGACCAAAATTAGCCAAATCGGTTCAGCCGTTCGTGAGTCTATAAGCTTCGAAGGAACATAACATTGTGACACGAGAATTTTATATATAAGATTTTAAGAACCTTTCAGGCATAACGAAATCCATTGAATTTTATATGGCTCAAACAATTTTAAGCAACTTGGTCGAGGAAGCCCTAGGTATACCTATTATGAGCCTGCGGATTTTTAAAATTTGATTTTTTCTCTATAACGACAAAATGTAACATTTTATTTCGAATCGATTTTTTTGGTTCCAGCAAATTAAATGAATTTAAATAATGAGTTTAGCTTGCATTTATAAACAATCAAAATTAAACAATAATTTTGTATCACTAAAAAATTCCACTTTCCAAGATATTGCATGCTATAAGTAGCTGACCCCCTTTGTAACCAAGTTTACTACGCCACTGACCCGCACACATGTGCTTGCACAGTGACACACACACAGAAAGAGAGACTAAGGTCAAATGACAGTAGTTGCTGTCAGTGTGCACAAGGTGTAAATTGTAACACGCATTGTGCCGCAGGATGTCAACTCAACTCAACTCAGCTCAGCTCAGTTCCAACTCGAGCTGAGTTCGGTATTCAGCTCCAGTGTTGTAAAACTTCATTCATAGCATGCGACTTGGCTTGTTGCGTTTCGCTTAGCTGCACACAAGCAACAACAACAGCAACAACAACAACACCCTCTACGTTAAAAAAGCTGCACAGTGTCACAAAAAATGACACTTAGCGCCGTGTGATGCTGATTTATGGCTTAGAAAATGAGAATTTATTGACTTGGCCGCCTGTAGACGACGAGTGCGTCGACATTGAATTAAGGGGGGGCAGCACGGAATGCAGGAAGTCGGTCAATGCCTTGATTAACACTGCTTGCTGCTTGAGTCTTTAAACGTTTGCCAGCACTACAAATTGATTAAGTTTTGTGCCCAACAAAAGCAGTTGCCACTTTCCATTTTGAATAAAATTTCAATTTGTTGTATATAGTATTTTTTTTCCTTTAGTGGTTGAAAAACTTTTTTGATGAAAGGCAGCAAAAAGTTTTTTCCTGTGACAGCCGCACAAAATGTCAAATTTTGCTATTTATATTTTTGTAGCCCAAAATGCAGGCACAGGCAGTGCTGCCTCTGTCCTAACTTTATTTTTGACTGAAACGTGACAAAATTTAACCAATAAAGTAGCGCCCTAAATTTTTTGGCTCTTAAAAAAGCATAAAATGGAGGCTAACAGCAAATTTTGTAGCATAGTTTTGTGCGTTTTACCTTTCGCTTTCATGGAACGCCATTTTTTTTTTTTGTATTTGTTTTGTTGTTGTTGTTGTGTCGCGCCCAGTGAAGCGAGTTGAATGCACAGCGCACAGCCTTCGCCTTGGCACACATTTTTTTTCAGTATACCCTGCAGACTTCTCGGGGAAGGGGTATATTAAATTTGTGCGATAAGACAATGAATTGTGAGCGGAGAAAAATGGTTTAAGTCTCTTAAATGAGCAGCAGGAATAAGGAAATCGATTTTGACATGACTGACAGTGGATCTGTCTACTCGTCTGCCTTTCAATCTGTATATTACTTTTTTTTTTTTTTTTTAATTCTTAGGAATCTGTCTATCTCTGTTCGTATCAATATAGAACATGAAATTTGTCTGTCTTTTGGACCCAATCGAATTGTGCACAAAAAAATCTACTACACACATTTCCAATTATTACTTACCTAAGCTTAGCTATAAATAATAATATGGGATATCGAAAACTTGCGAATATTAACCTTGTTATTGCATTTTTTTTTTCCGAAATTTCTAAATGTAAGGTTCATCGTGTGAACCTTTGCAAAAAATCGTTTTTATAGTCTTATTTCGAATCGAGAAATACGAAAATGATATTAATTTTTTTTTTCTTAAAAACTGTTTTCGGAAGTTGTTTTTGAGCACTTTTTTCAGTTATTCGTAAAAAAACATTTTAGGGTAATTTCGAGTCAAGAAGCATGAAAATGGCTTTTATTTTTTAAGAGCATTTTGAGTCTAAGAACTTTAAAATCGAGTAAGAACTGTCGATGCAATGGAACCATCAATACCTTTCCGATCTAATTGTGTTCCATGTCGCTACAAAATTTCTTTTTAAAAATGTGCTTAAGGGCTTCGTTCATCAACCCCACTTTTGATTTTTTAGGAAAAATTTTATTTAAAATATTAACTTTATTATCATAGTGAAAACAAATACGCAATACCGCCACCTAGCGATAAGTACTTGCTTGCGCCATCTAGCGGGTACACAAAAATCACATCATCTATAGCAATTAGTTATTTTAATTGAATAAATTGTATTTGATATATACACACACATATGCAAAAATCAACCAAATTAAAGAGATCAACTTTAAAGGTGACCCTCTTTACTTTTTTTTTTTTTGTTCCCTTTATCTCACATGAAATAAGCTTCAATCCAAGCATAGAAAATTATTCCTTACTCAGCAGGAAATTAAAAAAGGAAAATCAGAGTCATCCAGTGAGTATATCTATCAATATAGGTATCTATCTTATGGAACCCCTATATAAAACACTTCATCTTTAGCTCCTTTTCTTGAGTAATTTTTACTTTTTATATTCACAATCTTACTTCTATTTTATTCGTCCATAAATATTTTGGTACCTCGCCGGGAATTTTTTTCATGAAAAATATGTTGAAAGTTGCCGTGCTCTGATATATTGTGAGCCTAGTAATCAACGAAACGATGACCCTTTCTTAAGCAGGACCTAGTCAATAATTGAATGCAAATTTTTACAAAAATATTTTATAATCCTTCTTTTTTTTTTGAAAGCCTCTGAAAGGTATCCAGCTCGGTACATAGCGCTTACTTGTAGTCGAACTTTAATCTGTTGCCGTAAATCAAATTTTGTCTATCGGGAACGTGTCATAATTCGATTAA
Source organism: Chymomyza amoena (assembly GCA_037043745.1). NCBI lineage: Eukaryota > Metazoa > Arthropoda > Insecta > Diptera > Drosophilidae > Chymomyza > Chymomyza amoena. The sequence goes on from JBAMAX010004608.1 coordinate 162,948, forward strand.
AGCCATAAACAGTAAATCTGGATCTGGGAATCTAAAGGCCTGTCCAGATATGTAATATATCTAGCCAGTGTATGGATACTTGACTTAATCGTTGACTAAAATCTTCTAATGGCTTCAAAAAATTCCAACTTCCACATAAAAACGATTTTATTTTCGTAGATTTTTATGTATTAGATATTATCATATGCCAAGAACTTTTTATGGATTAACATTGACGAACTGTCTTTTTGTGATAAGGAAACGTCTCTGAAACTTCAAACAACTCGAAAATCTTGTTTTTACAAGAAATCTGTTGTAGCAATTAACCAAGTCCAAAGGCTGCTTTGGGTTTATAGTATTATACAAGCATCTGGGATAATTTTGGTTCCTGTGGAAAAACCATCGGGAATCCAGCTAAAATTATCGCAGATTCTTGTTAGTCGCACCCAGATCTATTTTAGGTGTCCATGTAAAGCCAAACGGACGAATTTTATGTTCTCAACTCTCACTCTAACTCAACATTAGATGCCCATAGCTTCTAAATGAGAAGAGCTACAGCTAAAATTATCCCAGATTCTTGTCGATCGCACTGAGATCACTTTTAGCTGTTAATATAAAGCGAATCAGACGAATTTTAAATTCTTAACTTTAAGTGCCAATAACTTATAAGCTAAAAGAGCTAGAGCAAAAAATACAAAATCCATGATATCTTTTTTTTTTTGTCAACTTTAGATGCCAATAACTTCTTAACTAGTAAAGCTATAGCTAAAATAATTCCTGATCTCACTAAGATCTTTATAAGGTATCAATAAAGCCAACCGGACAAATTTTATTTGGTTTGCTGCCTTTAGTGATGAGCACCAGTCTGTACTGGTTCAGTACTGGTTCAATCGTCCCAAAAGAGATACCATTTAAGCTGAGGCGCCTTTCTTTAGCACTGAAGGATGCTGCTGCTTCTACTGCCAGCATCTTTCAGCTGAAGACTCTCTTCTTGCAGTGTATCTGATTGTCGTCTTAGCCGCCATTTTCTCAACTGACTTGGTTTATGTGCTGCCATTGTTTCTTGTGCCTGTATGCTGTGGAAATTAAATACTTTACTTGAAATGCAACTCTGACGTTTTGACAGACAGCAGCCGCATAGTTGCTTTTTTTTTAGTATCCTTGCGCTGTTTTTGTTGTTGTTCTTGCCGACTGTTAAACTGTGCAACATTTCACTTTTCATGCATCGCGTCGTTTGTTTGTGTGTGTGCGTGTGTGTATCTATGTGTTAGGGGTGTATCTCTGTCTGTGTGTGTGTGTTGGTGTGTGTAGTTAGTGTTGTCCTTTGCGCTTGGCCGCCTCTGCCTTTAGTCGACATTTACTTTTGGCCCCTTTGCAGTTACACTTTGAGTAATTAAACTGTTGCAAACTTGTTGTAATTTCTGACTAATTAAAATAAAACAACAAAATGGCTCTTGCATACTTTGAAGCGCTTTCCAAATAAATAGAATAACTGTGCAGTTATAGTTTTTCTTCTATTTTTTATAAAAAATAAAACTTGGAAAACATTTAACTTTAATTTGCTTGGTCAGTGCAAAAACGTGTCTGAGATTTTATACACTGCCAAAGGAAAATGGCGTTTATGAGTTGCTTGGACTGTTTGTCAGCTGTGAAAAAGTTTAAGTTCTTTTTAGTCCTTTTGGTGCGAGAATTTGGAATCGGTGAGTTTGGGCTAAGCCTTTTTGTTGTAAAATATTTAAAAGGATTAAATGTAATTTCGACAATAATTTAGCCTTTTTTTGATTGATTGCTTCCATCTAGTTATAGCTGAACAACATGGCCGAGACATTTCAAATACTTTGCTTCAATGTTGCAGTAAGTTTAGAGATATATAAAAATAGATATAAAAAACGCTAAACTAAACTAAAAATAAAGAAGCTTAAAAAATGGTAAACTTAAAAGCTCTCCAAGAAAAATTTATTTTTGACAAATGCGTATTTTTTTTTTCAAACTATGTATAATAATAGATGAGCTAAGATTATGATCGATAGCAGGAAAAGGATTTCACAATTTTTAAGCATTTAAAAGAAAATTTATATGTGTTAAAGTCTTCCTTAAGAATGTTTAGTTATTTGTTTTTATTACATTTAATTTTGAGTTGCAGCTATATTTATATTATCAAGTACTTCACTGACTAGAGTTGCAGGTAATTGTCGCTAGGACTCAAGTCATTAAATATTCTACTTTTCAAAACTATAGGACATCCTGAAGTTTTATGTTAAATTTTAAATATCTTTTTTTGTAAGAGTGAGCCAACAATATCCAATATGCCAAAATTATTGTCCATTGGACCTTTCGATTTACCATTATTGTTTCAAACGATTTTTCGTAATAGGTGATTCATTGACTTGCGACTTTTTCTGTTTAGGATAATAGTCTATTAAAAAGAAATTAAGTGTAAACATGGCAAAAAAATATATTAGGTTGTCAAAAAAGTCTTGCGGTATTTCCGCAAGCTTGTCTTTGCAAGCGCGTAGTTCTAGTTGTATTCGTCGCATCGGTTCACGCTAGAGCTTTTTGGAAAGCTCTTTTCACGTGCTAACACGTGTTTGATTAATTGTTGTTTGCTTTTAGTCGTTCGTGAGTTATAGCGTCGCAAACATGGAGCAAAATAAAGAGAAAATACGGCATATTTTACAGTACTACTACGATAAAGGCAAAAATGCATCTCATGCTGCCAATAAAATTTGTGCAGTTTATGGACCCGATACAGTTTCCATTTCCACCGCACAACGATGGTTTCAACGTTTTCGTTCTGGTGCAGAGGTGATCGAAGATGCGCCACGGTCCGGAAGGCCTGTTGTCGAAAATTGCGATAAAATCGCTGAATTGATCGAAAGAGAGCGGCATAGTAGCAGCCGTAGCATCGGCCAAGAGCTGGGCATGAGTCATCAAACCGTTATAAACCATTTGAAGAAGCTTGGATTGAAAAAGAAGCTCGATGTATGGGTGCCACACGACTTGACGCAAAAAAACATTTTTGACCGTATGGATGCATGCGAATCGCTCTTGAATCGCAACAAAATCGACCCGTTTTTGAAGCGGATGGTGACTGGCGATGAAAAGTGGGTCACTTACGACAACGTGAAGCGTAAACGGTCGTGGTCGAAAAGCGGGGAAGCTGCCCAGACGGTGGCCAAGCCTGGATTGACGGCCAGGAAGGTTCTTCTGTGTGTTTGGTGGGATTGGCAGGGAATCATCCACTATGAGCTGCTCCCCTATGGCCAAACGCTCAATTCGGACCTGTACTGCCAACAACTGGACCGCTTGAATGCAGCACTCATGCAGAAGAGGCCATCTTTGATCAACAGAGGCCGAATTGTCTTCCATCAGGACAATGCCAGGCCACACACATCTTTGGTGACGCGCCAGAAGCTCCGGGAGCTCGGATGGGAGGTTCTTTTGCATCCACCGTATAGTCCGGATCTCGCACCAAGTGATTACCACCTATTTCTGTCCATGACGAACGCGCTTGGTAATCGGAAGTTGTCCACAAGAGAGTCCTGTGAAAATTGGCTCTCCGAGTTTTTTGACAATAGGGAAACGAGCTTCTATAAGAGGGGCATTATGAAGTTGGCATCTCGTTGGGAACTCGTCATCGAACAAAACGGCGCATATTTGATACCGCAAGACTTTTTTGACAACCTAATATTTTGTAAAATTTGATTTACATTTTTTATTCATTTTATATTAAAACGTCGCCATGAATAGCTTTTTCTTTAGAAGAGAGAAAGACCGAACTTATAGCCACTTACTATGGTCAAGACTTATTAAAAAACATATAAACCGATAACCTTATTATTATTTTTGGAATTTCTTTAAACCAATTTATAATAAAAAAAACTATGTTAAAGATAATATATAAGATTTCGGAGCGCTAGTAACTTTTAATCTTAAGAATTTATCATATTTTTCCGTTTCTTGCTCAGAATTGGCTTCAATAGTCGTCTATAAAGTGAACTGCAATATATTATTAAATAAATAAAAAGACTTATCCAAAAAACTTCAGAAATCCTTCAGAACTGATAGTGGCTGACAGGCTGACATTCTAATGGGTTTGCTGAGTAAAAATACATTTCCAACAAAAAAATAATGATACAATAGTTCTAGGGTATGACGCCACGGTTTATTTAGTAAGCTTAGTCAACAAAAATCTGGCATGCTCGTCCTAGTTGAATCAACCTAAGCATAACGTATCTGAAATACTTTTAACAAGTCACTGGATTTACAGAATGAATTTAAGTATGGTCTCAGTGCAGTTTAAATAGGCAAAAATATTTTTTAAAAAAGTTTAATTTAAAGCTCGGCTTTACGGAATCTAAGTTATCACAAAAACTATACCAACTCAGTTCAGAATTATATTAAAAAATCACTTCAAATAATGAAATATAAATAAAATTCCATTATTTCTGGAACCGAATATTAGTGTCTACGTGTCATAAACATAGACCCCCCATTGGTCGAGTGACCAAGCGTGGTATTTTCAAAACCCTCCCACCACCTGAACGTGCCAAGTAATTTGGAAAAAACTTTATTTCTTCGGTAGATACATATTTGGGGGCTTTTGGGATCGAGGAATCAAATTTTAACATATCATTTTGATCGCCACCAGAGGGCGCTTTTGTATTTTGTTGTTGTTTTCTTTTTCCGTTCTTTTTTTTTTTTTTATTTAATGAATAGTGAGAAAATCGACGAATTTTTCAATTTTTTATCTTTCTCAAGCACTCTAATGGATTTCGTCGACTTTTATTAAATTTTGTCTTTAAAAAAAACAGGAAAAATAAAAAAATTCACAAACGCGCTATCTGGCGGCTAAACAGACCAGAAAAGTAATTATATCTTTCCTACTATTTCCCTATGAGGATTCAGTTTTTTAAATGCCTCTCTCTCCAACCCTATCTATCATAGTTCTGACTTTTTGAGATGATGTGACGTTGGGATCCAAAAACTCTTTCAAAAATCTCGTTATATATTTATGTGCTACCTAATTTATTATAGTATTTAACTATAAGCATGAAGATCCATAAAAAAGATGTCTTAAGTTTATTCAAATTTTGTATTAGTCTATTTAATTAACAATCTATTCGTGGATAATAAGTAAATGATTTGACATAATTAAATTTTTAACAATTGACTGAGATTCAACAAAATTAAACCATACAAAATCTTTCTAAATGCAAGGGGTATTATAAAGTTTATATATCTGTACTAAATATATAATAAAACATCAGTTTGATATTGCTTAGATTTATATGCGAATAAGAGTGACGCGCTCTGCATAATTTCATCCAAGACGACAAAATAAAATTAAACATCATCTGCCTGGGAAATTTATCAATAAATCGAAAAATAACGCAAGGTTAGTTATAAAAGAAAAATAAAAAAGGGACTTAAGGTAACAGATCTATTCAAAACTGGATTTTATTAATTTTACAAATTATCAAATTTATTAGAAAGATATGTTTCTGGCGCAAAATTCCGTTGAGATCAAACTCCAGAGTTTGTCATTTTATTAAGCAATCCTGTTCAACTTTATCCATTTCAAACCTTCAGCCACATTAAAAACTGATTGCTCGAAGTTGGGTTAATATTGCTGCCATCTTATTTTAACTCAAAAATCATCCTTCTTGACTATTACTTAATAAAATAGCCATCAAAAACATTTACTAACCCATAATAGTTTTGCATTTCCCGAACTGAGCTTTTAAATTGCTTTAGCAAACTCGACATTCATTGTTAGCCAAAAGAGTATATAAAGATGGCTGGCTAGTTAAAGCCATCAACTCATTTCTGCAATGCCTTCTTCTGATGTTGGCCTTTATTTTATAGCCATGTTATTTTCGTTAGAACATTTTCAATTTCCGCGTCAAAGCCACAAAACATTTCATGTGGCACAAAATGAAGCACTAGGGCACGCCCACACAACCAAACGCCCCTCTTGAAAATTGAATGTCACTATGTCATTTAAGTGTGTTAGTGTGTGTGTGTTGGTGTGTGTGAGTTGGGAAAAGTGAAATGGCCACAGTTGGCCAAGGCTGAAACATTTTGCTCCACATTTTATGCCACTGTCCAGGCTCTGTTCTAGATTTGTGATTTTGTGGCAACACACACACAGACACCAACTTTTTTTTGCTTTACATTTTCAGGTCACATAACTCTTCATTTCAATATGGAATAAGACTCATAAAATCATAAAACTGTGGTCCCCCAAGTCCGGCTAAAGTCTCTAAAGGCCATGTCAGCTGCAGGTGGAACTCATTAAAAAATATGCAGCAGTTGCAGGCGATGTTCTGGTAAAGGGATACACTATAGACAGGTAAAAAAAAATGAAGATAAATGGGATGTATTGAGATGCTGAGAATGATAGGGTTTCTTGGGATAAAGGGTTTTTTAGGGAGCTAGGTAAAATTGAAAAAAAAAATGGCAAGCTTTTGTGAATAATTAGACTCAATATAAAATTTGATGGATATTGGATATTATACAGGGTGCGCCATTTGAATGTGGTCGATGGAAATATTGAATAACTTTGACAGTTTCAACCGATTGACGTCGTCGAACACATGTGGAAAGGTTATTGCATTACAATTTTAACCATGAATCGATTCACGCCCAAAGGAAATAGTGACAATGTTCATTAAATGTAATTGCCCGATTTTTGGAAGCGAATTTTAATGTCTGATGAGGCCCATTTCACGATATCTGACTCTGTAAATAAACAAATCTGTCGCATTTTGGGGAAAGAAAATCCTCATTCTATCCATCAAACTCCACTGCATGATCAGAAAGTGGCTGTTTGGGCCGGTGTCTGCTTCAATATTTCCATCGACCACATTCAAATGGCGCACCCTGTATTTCCGAAAGAACTCTTGTGTTTCAGTTTAGGGGAAAGAATGGTATTCTAAAATTAATATAAAGATTTTATTCTAATTTACTTACTTACAGTACACCTTCTATGAGATATTTTTTATCCAGGGGGCATTTTATAGTACGGCCATTATCGAAGAATTTTTCCTACTTGGAATATGGGTAGTTATGGACTAAAACCGATTGCCTAATAAAACGCATCTTTGGGTCAAATTTTGGTGATCCTAGCTTCTAAGGTCTCTGAGCTCCAAGTGATCAGACATACGCATAAGGCTCAAATATGAATCAAAGCATTTTGTATTAAAGAATTTTCCAAGCTGGGGGAGTTAAAGACCAAAACTGACTGCCTAATAAATCGCATCTTTGGGTAGAATTTGGTGATCCTAACTTCAATGGTCTCTGAGCTCCAAGTGTTCAGACATACGCATAAGGCACAAATATGAATCAAAGCATTTTGTATTAAAGAATTTTTCAAACTGGGGGAATTAGTGACCAAAACTGACTGCTTGAAAAATCGCATCTTTGGGTAAAATTTGGTGATCCTAGCTTATATGGTCTCTGAGCTCCAAGTGTTCAGACATACGCATAAGGCTCAAATATGAATATAAGCATTTTGTATTAAAGGATCTGCCAAAGAGGGGGTGGTTATAGACCAAAACCGATTGCCTAATAAATCGGATCTTTGGGTAAAATTTGGTTGCCCTAGCATCTATGGTCTCTGAGCTCTAGGCGTTCAGATATACGCATAAGGCTAAAACGTGTTTCTAAGCATTTTCTTAGAAAGGATGCCATGCCTCCTTACACCTTCTCTACAAAAATGTATAATACCCTTCAATCTATGTCTATAGGGTATAACCATACAATATATTACGCTGCATTTGACACACACACACGCACTCACACACACACACATACACTCACTTGAGCATTTACATCATTTATATAACATTTTAAATAATTTAGATGCATTTCACATATTGCAAAATCTACAATTAGACCAGAACCAACAATTTGTGGTCATTGCGAAGCATATTTAATGCGTTTTATAAATTTTTTTTACTTTTAATTAAATATTTAATGTGGCGTAAATATTTATATGGGGCCAAACAAACATTGGTTATATAAAATAAATTTTGCATTAAACCAAAATCTAGCGCTCGACACGTGCCAAACTACTTTGGTTGGCCTTTTCTTTTTTTTTTTTTTTGGTTCAGGTTTTCCCCATTTATTTACATATAATTTTCCTCTTGTCAAACTCAGACGCTGCTTCAACTTGTTGCTTTGGGTCCTCCACTTTTTTTTGGGGCAACTTTTGTATTGTTTTCTGTTTTGTTTTATTTTATTTATTTATCAAGTTGCCTTAGAAGTACCGCATATTTTTATTTTATAAAGAAATTATGTATACGTAAAAAATACACGAAAACGTTAAAGTAGAACATCAACAGAAAAAAATACCAAAAAATTGAACCAGCTATGTAAACAATGCAAATATAATTAAGTATGCGCACTGTTGCCCTTTGTTAGCTGCTCATGAAGCAACAACAGCAACCAACAACTTTATTTTATTATTTTTTGTTGTTCGTCGTCTTTTTTTTTTTTTGCATTTATTTTGTTTTTATTTTTTTTTTGGTATTTTGCTTTGTTTTAATTTGAAGCGTGGCCACCAAAGCATTCTCGTGGTAATCAAGCGTAATTGTAACCTGGGTCCAGTCCAAATTGTTTAGCAAAGATACAACCAAAGATAAAGAAGTTACATCGGAGGGTGTTTAGTTGGGTGGTTATGATTCTTTGATACTCTGCAAAGTGCTTTGGCGGATACTAATTTGATTATAAGGTATATTGTATTAAATTTGTGGACATATGTTCAACCTGGGAACTTAAGGAAATATATGGGAGGTATATATATATTCAATTTAGGGTGAAAGAGTTAGGATATCTGATTAGACGTCAAAAGGCTTTTGCGGGCACGGAAAAAATATTTTTTTATAAATTTTTTCCTTTAGGCAGTCAATGCATTTATTCTTTTTTTGCTTAAATGCTTTATTTTATTTTCAAACTCTACAAAATAAAAATCTACGACAGTTAACAGATGCTCCTTGGTATATTATTAATAATATAATAATATCTGGAATGAATCCCATATTATCCCTATTTATATAAAAGGTTCCAATTGCAACATTGAGAACTAACGTGGTATTGCACAGCTTTTATCAATTCCTAAAGTTTTTGAATGGGTTGTCACATCACAATTGCAACACTATTGTCGTTCTTTAATGTCGGATTCCCAACATGGGTTTATAAAACGTCGGCCCACTTTTACTAACCTTTTAGAGCTTTCGACTCTTGTTAGTCTAGCTTTTACCGAAAAAAAGCAAACTGATGTCATTTATACTAACTTCAGTAAAGCATTTGACTCGGTAAACCATAATCTACTCATTGTAAAACTGTCACGCCTGGGGTTTCCGTCTTGCCCTTTAAGTTGGATTTCGTCCTACTTATCTAATCGAGTCCAAAATATAGTTTTTAAAGACTGCAAATCTAAAGAAATTAAGGTAACGTCTGGGTTACCTCAAGGTAGGCCCTCTTATTTTTAATTTTTTATTAAATGATCTCCCGCAAGTCATCAAATCTTCTCTCATTCTTATGTATGCGGACGATGTCAAACTTTATCTGTCCTATTCCGATAAAAATAAGCATTTACTTTTTCAGCATGATTTTGATAACTTGCAGTCTTGGTGCAATTTCAACCAACTCTTTCTGAAAAAGTCAAAATGTAATGTTATGACGTTTTATCGTTCTGCTCCTTATTTGGCTACTTACTCTTTAGAATCCTCTACCTTAGAACGCATCGAAACTGTGGCCGACCGTGGTGTCGGTAACCTTTAATTCAATAACCATATTTGCAACAGCGTCAATAAAGCTAGAGGTGTTCTTGCTTTTATTAAACGTTGATCTAAAGAGTTTAAGAAGCCTTACACAACCAAACTTCTTTATATCTCTCTCGTCCGTCCTATTTTAGAATCTTGTACTTGCGTTTAGAGTCCTCAATACCATGTTTATCAAGACATGATTGAGTCCGTACAAAAGCAATTTCTCCTTTTTGCACTTCGTGGCTTAAACTGGGACCCAAACATCCGACTGCCGCCATATTCTGATAGACTTCGCCTTATAAAATTGCCTTCTTTAAATCATCGCAGAACATGCCATGGCGTGTTATTCTTGCATAAGCTGTAACTCGGTCTTATCGATTCCAGTGTACTTCTTAGCAAATTTACTTTTGTCATTCCTTCTAGAGTAACTCGTAATTTTCAACCTTTAGCCCTACAATTTTGTAGATCTAATTATGCTTTACACGATCCTTTCCGTGTCTTATGCTCTAATTATAACACCTTTTATAATTTCCTCTCTTTCGAACGGTCTATTCAATCTATCACTTCTTCCATCCTAGTTATCTTGACTTGCCACTACGAGCATCCTTGACCAATCCTATATTATAAGTCGATTCTTTTGGTCAACGGTGATCCCTTGGCACTTTTTTTTATATAATGTTTAATTTTTATCTTGCTTCCTTTTGTTCAACTTTAATATTGTAAATCCAAGTGTCTGGCCAGTTCTTGATGTGAGAAGGTGCATATCATTAAAAAGTTCACCCATCGGGCTAGATACGCGGATTAGTTATACCTTTTATTTTTCTTTTCTAAATAAATGTACTGGTTTTTCTATAATATATAATGTCATCTGTGCTTAGTTGTACTCCTTAAATAAATAAATAAAAAGAATTTACATAAAGATCTTAAATTAAATTTTACAGGGGACAGCATTAATAATATTAGCGGAGATATTAAAGCTGATTGGATACACATCTAAGAAGATTGTAAAGATTGCACCCTTCCAATCTAAAAAAGGGAAAATTCTTTAAAAATTCACAAACCTGTAATTCATTTTTAATATTCGACATAATACCATAATACTGCGTAGCGATTAAATAAGTTATTATTAATTTTTGAATATTGCTTTAACTTTGAATAAGCTGTTTGCCAATATTAAAAAATAAAAAAAGATTACTTGTTATTATAATTTGCAAAATATTAATATTAACTTTTTATCTAAGTGATAGTTTAAAAAAAAAATGAATTAAAAAAAATGTTTTCTTTGATTATTAGTATTGTTAGTTTTGTTGTCTGCTATCTTCCCATTCTGTTGAAAAAATTATACCAAAATGATTTTTGGGGTAAACTTAAACGTATAAAAAAAAATACTAAGTTTACCCAATTCTATTTTAATCCGGTTTTTTTTTTTTTACACGTTTTTGAAATAACACAGTATAGAAAAAAATTTTGCACAATTTTATTCGATTTAGTTTACTTTTTAAAATAAGATACTTAAACGAAATTTTAAAGAAACATATTTTTATTAACATTTCTTTTAGAAATTTATTTTCAAAATGAAACACTCTTTTGATTTTTTTAATATTATTTTTACTGTATGCCTTTGCTTTTTCATGGATACCCTTACTGATAAAAAAACCAACAAAATCTTTAAACTATTCAAATATATTTTAAACCAAAAAGTTTTTAATCTCAATTTAATTTTTTTTGTAAAGTAATATTTGTAAATATTATAGATAAATGCTTGATGAGATCTTAGCTACATTAGTAGTCTTGGTAAATGCAGGTTGTTTTTAGTAAATTACCGTCAAAGCTCCAAATACAAAAAATGTCAAATTTGATTGCCAATAACTTAAAAGCTACTATTCATAGTTAAAAATTTGTTGCACAGAATACCATAATTTATGTAAAATCTTCCTCAAATGTAACTTTGTCCAAGTTTATGTATTATTTAGGGTATATTTAGACTAAATTTGGCCCATAGTACCACAAAAAAGTGAGTCTGATTGTGCATGTTTACATATAAAATAAAATATTTTTGAAGTACCCTAGTCCGGACCAATCTGCTTTCAAGATGATTGGTTTTGAGATTTTATACAATACTTACCATATGCACAGCAGCCCCTGAGGGTATGCTTTGATTTTTGCAAAATCTGTATAATTCTAAGAAATTCTTTTCAGTAAGAATTCTAAAACTTTTGTATGTAATCAAATCTCATGCACCAGATGGCATTAAAATTTCTTATGAGTAGCTTGCAACAATAAGAGATAATAAAGTATTTTAATATGAAAATCGCTAAGATGATGTAAGAATAAGTACAACATTCTGCTCATTTTTTTTTAAGAGAAATCGTCGAGGTTGAAACTAATTACTTTGGTACTTACCAATACCAAAAAAAAAAAAACTTCAACTTTGATTTTTTTTGCTGCTGAATTACAATTTTAATATATTGTAAACTTAAAAATTTTGAAAAAAAAAAGATAAAATTTGTATAGCTGCAATTAATTTTTGATTTGAGTATTTTTATAAAAAACATGATTATCAGCATTTCAATATTATATATCGGTAGATATTTGCCTTAGATTTCCTATGATGAGCTGGCTGGCGACGTTGCTGCCAAACCACTAACAGGACCTAAACACCTTTGCGTTATTGGCAGACACACCATTAAACAGCTACTACGAAAAAAGGAGCAATCCTAAGGACACTCGCAATGGACAGTCTAAGCAGTTCCTAAGCTCTTATGATTTGAAGAAAATAATTTACAAGCAAATTTTACCTTTCGGCAAGAATTCTCTTAAAATGTTTATTGGGCTGATTTTGGTGGGCATCGTAGATTCTAAAATCTATAGATTCCGTTTTAGTTATCCTCCATACACATTTACAGAGTGGGACGCTATTGCCAGAAAAAGTCCATTCCTCTTTTGCAAACACAGAATCTTGATGTGCAATGTTTATAGACTAGACATTTTTTTAGATAATTAATTAATCTCCGAAATTGGGTTAGTAAATGATTTTCAGAGCTAGTAGGAAGCATAATTGATACCAAGTGTCCAATGCAGTTTTTCCTTTATAGTTCAATAAATATTTTTTACTAAGATTTTTTAGTTTCGAAATGTCAGTCTTAGACCTAAACCCTTTTGGGGAAAAATATGTTTTTGATTTCGGCTGAAATGTCATCCCCAGCTTTTCTTTGGAGATTTGCTGTTTGGACTTTTAGAAAATAATCCATTATAGGGCTGTATAAAATTTTTTTTTGAAGAGAATTTGTTTTAAAAATCTGTCAGACCATCAAGGCTAATGTTTAAAATTAAAAAAAAAAAATTTCATTTTATTTTTATAAAGACTGTGGGTTTGCTAGATATTCATGAAATCAAAAGGATTTGAAAATTTAGGCTCAAATAACCAATCTATATACCCGAAGTGTAACCAAATTCAGACCGCTCGCGCAGCTGACGCGCGGGCATCAGCTGTCTGTAAGTTAGCTAAATGACAGTTTGGAGTATTGTTTACAAGCGCACGAAAGCATTTTGCCGTGAGTAAACGCGAAAAAAAAATCAGTAATGGATTTCAAACGTAATAGTGTAGTTGCATTATATTTAGCTGGAAAATCACAACCAGCGATTGTTCGTGAGCTCGAACACCTTAAAGTAAATAAAGTTTTCGTTTATCGCACCATAACTCGTTACAATGATACTGGTAGCATCGCAAAACGTCATGGAGGTGGTCATCAAAAGACTGCAACGTCACGTGAGATGGTTCAAAAAGTGAAGAAGCGACTTGAGCGAAATAACCGACGAAGTGTCAATCAAATGGCGAAAGAACTGAAAATATCTGACCGTAGCATCCGTCGCATACTGAAAAATGATCTCAAGGTCAAGCCTTACAAGATTCAAAAGGCACATGATCTCACACCGAAGCAGCAACAAGTCAGACTTGAGAGAGCGAAGGAGTTGCTTCGCTTGGCCGAAAGCGGTCAATTGCCGAACATTGTGTTTTCTGACGAGAAAATTTTTACAATTGAGCAATTCGTAAACTCTCAAAACGATAGAGACCGTTCATACGAGAATTTGAGTCATCGATTGGCCACCAGGAGGCAGCACCCGCCACAGATAATGGTTTGGGCCGCTGTAACCGCAGATGGGCGCTCTCCAATCGTTTTCATCGAGCCTGGCGTCAAGGTTAATGCGCAATATTATCGGGAAAGTATTCTGGAGGTTGCTTTGAAGCCGTGGGCAGACAAACATTTCGGTGGCAGACCATGGACGTTTCAACAGGACTCGGCACCGTCTCACAAAGCTCGAGTGAACAAAGAATGGCTGAAAAACAACGTTCTGAACTTCATAACGTCCACACAATGGCTCTCGAATTCACCAGACGCGAATCCGATGGATTATTTTCTTTGGGCCATTTTGGAGAGCAAGGTCCGAACTAAAATATACAACAGTCTCTCCATTGTCCACGAGTGGGCCAAAATACCTGCAAGTCACATTCGGGCAGCTTGCGATTCATTTTTGGACCGTCTCAAGGCCATAGTGAAGGCAAAAGCTGGCCATATTGAGCGAAAGTAAATTGTTTCTAAATTTCGTATTATTTTTACACATTTTGTACCTTGAATTGAGTAAAGGTAATTTTCCAAAATTAATTTATGGCCTTTTTAATTGGTTACACTTCGAGTGCCGGACCCTGTAATTTTAATCTTTAAAATGTCAACTCAAACTTAAGCTGGTCTGCGGCTCTATCAAATATTTTGAAAGCATCAGTTAATTTTTTTTCCATATATATTATGTAAATACAAATCAAAACATTTTTCATATTGGATTTTTAGATCAGCCGAAAGGGTTAATATAATCACCAGTAAAATTATTTTTATTTTTTTTGAAGTTTAAAAATAATTACTCCACCAAGGCTAATGTTTAATATTTTTACAATTATTGCCTTTTTATTTTATTATTATAAATATTTTTTGGATGTGCTAGATACTCAAAAAATCAATCTATATAATTTTTCCCCTTTAAAGTCTCAGCCCAAACTTCAGCTGGTCCTCGGCTCTGTCAAATATTCTCCAATCATCAGCAAATTTTATTCCTAATTAAATATATTTTAAATTTAAGATCAGCTGAAAGGTTAAAAATAATCATTTTTCTTCTAACAAAATCAAACCCAATGTTCTAATGGTGTTGTTAATCAATCTTTATTTTTATTAATTTTTTTCTCATAGTTTTTCATTTGTAAAGATATTATATCTTAACTCAGATTTAATGTGTTAAGGTAGCTTTAAGCAATAATTTTATTTTATTAAATTTAAATTATACATTATATTTATTTTTTTTTACAGGATGGTGCGTAAAATTATTTTTGGAAATGGTTAAGCTTTAAAGTGGAACTCGATAAACTTAAAATAATATGGTAAGTCTTCGAAATTTTTATTTAGTTTTTTTTTCACCCGAACTTCGTTGTTTCTTAATAACATATATATATTTATTTTTTCTCGAATTTTTATTATTGGCTATCAACCTTGAAGAAAAATATAAAATGATTTTTAAAGATCTTGTGCTTTTTAATGGCATTTTAAATAATTTTTGACTCGAATTGTATTTATTTTTATTACTTCAAATTTCAAAGGGATTGTAATTAGCATAAAATGTGTATAAATAAACAATGTCCCACAAAATAGTTTAAAAACTAAAAATAGTTCCAGTAGGACTTATAATAATTTTCCAAGTTTATCTTAATCTTAACTGCATTTTTTTCGTTTTGAAAAATATCTTAATCTTAACTTAATTTATTTCGTTTTGAAAAATATCTTAATCTTAACTTAATTTATTTCGTTTTGAAAAAAATAAATAATTTAAAAGCTTATAATCATATAAAAAAAATTATATCTATTATTTTGGCTTTTTTTGATTATTATTTGTTATTGTTATGGTACATTTTACTCAAGGAACCAATAAAATAAATAATAAATTAAATCATAAATTAAACAAAAAGAAATGAAAAATGTAATCCAAAAGAGCAGATAAAGGATTAAAATAACAATCATTTTTTGAGATGTCTTTTATTTATTTATAATATTTACTTCGCTGTCCCCTGCGAGTTTGTTTGTATGATTCTAAATTGTTTAAGTAAAAGAACTCTGAAAATAATCCCTGGTAGTGTCCTTTGTTTCTTATGCGTTACAAACTTCTCGACAAACTCATAAAACCAATGACCATGTGAAGAGTATTAAAAGGACAACAAAAGCACAGTGCACATATTTCTGTGCTCATCCAAGCGCTAAGATCTGCTGCAAACTAATTTGCGTGGGGGTCCTTGCTTCAAAATACTTTTACTTTGCAAGTATTTCCAGTAGTCCTTATATATATTTGGTAATAATTCTTTATTTCCCTCAAGTAATTCGCCACAATTTCTATGTACAATCGTAGCGGAATGTATTTATACCCAGTTTTTGGTTTTGTTTTTTTTTTGTTGTTTTTTTCTTTTTTTTTGGGGTTTGAACTCAGACCTGTTGCTACTTTAAGTTGCGGGCAAATAAGTAGCACACACAACCATTTACGAAGGACACACAACTAAAAGCTTGTTGACTTGCTCGAGTGCTAGACTCGCGTCCTTACAGTGGCGATATGGGTCCCATGAATGCGCTTTGTGCTCTTAACTTGTAGAGCTTGCCCAGTTTTAAGAGCTTATCAATTGCACACTATCCGTAGTTAATAGTTGCATTTTAGTTTGTCTTGTTCCCCCGCCCCCAAAAGGATTCAACATAATGCATAAAAGTTTTTACGATTTGTTAGCCGACAACTTGTAACGGCAATTGACCGACTAGTTGCAGCTCTTAAGTTGCGCTCTTAACGCAAGCTTTTAAGAGCGCGCTTAAGAGAGAGTGCCTTGTGCTTTTTTGAGCTTGCATGCCACATTTTGCTCTTTGCTGTGCGCTCTCACGCTCTCTTGGTTGCATTCAGCAAAACAGCTGTTTTAAAAGCTTTGCAAATATTGAAAAAAGCGCGCTAATTAAATTATGTGCCGGCTTTTGGAATTATGAATTTTTTTGTCTAGCTTTAAGCAGAATTTGAAATTAGGGTTAACTGGGAAATTTTAATAAAATTTCGATTCTAGGAATTGCCTATTAGTGCTACAAGGACTACTGTGCTTTCGTGGTAATGCTAAATAAGAACAACAAAATCCTCAAAGAATTTTGCTTTCTCAATGAAAATTTGGTTTATAGAACTTTGGTAAAGAGCCTAATTTGTTTATAATTAATTTTTATATTTTTCGACGTTAATTTAATATATTTCTACCAACATATAGACTTGAGCTCCCATATAACTTCCTAAAATTTTATTGGCTAAAAAAGGATGGTAAAATTCGTACCGGGTCCTGGCTGGACCCTATGCATTCGTCACACGGAGGGTTCAATACGCAAAAGTAAAAGGACTTTGCGACTCCCCCAGGGGCCAACAGGTGTATCCGAAACTTAATAATTAATTTCAATTTACTTTGTGGTTTTTTCATATTTTCTATAAGAACTTAAGAGTTGAAGTTCTGGTAACCTTTTCTACTTAGTTATAATACTATGACTTCAAAAAATTTACAATGATGGGATATTAATATTCAGAATGTGGAAAAAATTAAAAAAAAAAAATAGCTAAAGAGATTGTCTCTTAACCTACTTAAAAAAAAACTAATTAAAAGCTAAAGGTAGAGAGCTAAACTCTCTGTAAGTGCTCCATTTGACAATTGATAGTAAATAATATGAGGATACCATTGTAACAATTTCGTGATTTTTATGTTTATAGCTAACGATAGTCCTATATGCCATGGGTGCGAGTTATCATAAAAAAATTTTTTTTATTTAAATGTTTATACTTAGGCTTCCTTTTTCACCTTATTATAAGCTCTTGTTAAGCAAAATACTGAGGGACACACTAGCGTCTGTAGACACACCTCATTTAGGACAATTTTTTAATTATAAACACAAATAAATGTACTGAATGCAAGTTCTTTGTGTTTTCGATTTAAAAATAGTTTGTATTCCTTCTTAAATAAATTACCATCAATGATAAAATTCTTAAATTATGCTTTATTTATCCGAGTGTATTTCAATTGTCAAGAAATGCGCCATCAACATGATGCCACGGCTTTTATAGGCGATGAAAAATGTTAAAATATTGCATATAAATTATTTATGGAGAATTTCACGCCTCTATATTGATTTCATTCCAATAAAAATTTTGTATTGCAGTGAAAATGGGATAATCACTTGTATTAAATAAACATTTTTTTTTTCGTGGTTTATAACCTTTTTATGCATTCAAAGGAATTGTGGAATGTGAACTTCGTAACTTAAGTCTACAAAAATTCAGGAAATCGATTAAAGATTTATTTAATTTAATTGCTGTATTCAGTGGCGGATCCACGTGGTGCTTTCGAGTCCAAATCACCCATAAAAGTTGGATAATTGTATTGAAAGTCTTTGGCGAGCTCGTATAAATAGTATATGCACTTCGAAGTGAAAAACTCCTCCAAGACCAAATCCCTAGTCCGCATCTGCTTTTATATTGATAAAGAGGGTGATTCAGTGTAGGAGTTTCCAAGTTTTAGAGTTCCCGAAAATATCTGAGATTAATAATTAATTACCTAGCCAAAACACAAACTGTGAGATCGATTAAAATAAGCGGCAGGTTTTTTTCGAAACCACTAACATAATTATTGTATAATATAATTATTATACATTTAAGATTTATTTGGTGTGAGTTTTTCGGAACCTTTTTTGCAAATGCCATCTGGCCGCGAAAGTACTTTTGTATAATGTTTTACCAAAGGTCTTTTTTAAGACAAGAACATTCGATTTTTCTCCAGCCAATGGCGTATGCGGGGAATAAGGGCTTCAGAAATCATTATTTTTATACAATTTTTTTGTGTTAAGTGAAACCAGAGGGCACTTTTGCAACTTCATTCATTCATTTCATTTTATCACCTTTTTTTTGGGAAAATTAACGAAAAGTTGAAATTGAAATTATTTTATTTTGCCATAACGCAATCCCAAATTGTTAGTGAATCAATATATTGAGCGTTGAAAATTAGGTGGGGCATCTGATGCCCTTATCCGATATGTATTCCCCACATATTAAGTTCTTTCTTCTAATGACTCATAAAACCAAAACAGCAATGTGCATAAAATTTGACTCATCCTTATATGCGTGTCAAATAAATATTTATATATAACTATTACTTATAAATAATAATTTCCCAGACTGACTATTTCGGCAATTATAAATCTGCTGAACCTAAATGATTCATTCATTACCTCATAGGCAATCATTGCGCAGCCCTAACACCAAGAGCAAGCGCGAATGTTAAAGTTTATGAAAAGTTCAAAAGTCCCCGCACTAAGTGCAGTAAATGGAGGGTAAATAGAATTTTTTCACCTAGCCGCTTTTGGGATTAAAAAAAACTCTATTATGAATATCTATGAGATTTGAATAACTCGGAAAGTGGAATTGGGAATGCATGGTGACTATACTATTTAAACATCCTATAGATTTGAAGCTTGGTTTGTGTACGTAGTGTAGGGATTAATAAAAAATCATATTTATGCGGTAGGTGGACACCAAGGATATTGTAAACATAGTTACATTTTATTCAATCGACCTACAATTTACCAGATGGGTCCTTCATGATGATTGAAAAAAACGCTTTTTAATTTTTTGTATAATTCGGCAAATAAAAGTGGGTCTAGGGGTAATTTTTTTATACCATATGTGTATTGGGCTTCATTCATGCTATCGAAAAAAATATGTTAAAATAAATAAATGTGGAAAACCAATCGTTTTGCTGGTAAAATGGCCTGAAAGAAAAAGTATTTAAAAAAAAAAAATGAAATCGTGTGAAAGAGTACTCATTTTGTAGATTTTCACTGCCTTTAATACCTCCAACAAATCATCAGAACTTGAACCGGTTTGCTGGGATTTATTTTGCTTTTTGGTTAGTGCTCGGTATTTTGAAACAGTTGAAATTCATGCTGAAATTATATTCTATATAATTATTTAGCTCTTTTCGACACTTCTGGATTCATCCTAAGTCGAGCTTTCGGGAACAGCCTTAATCAATTTTTTCGAAAAATTAGCTTCATTATGATGCCTTGTAAGCGAATCCTTCAACATTTTTGAAGTAGAGAGTTCAAATTATCAAAATCAAACTTCAGGATTCATTCCAAATATACTTTTTCGAAGCATAAGAGTATTATGAAAAACTATTATCGGGACTGGCGTTTATGTGATACTTGGTTTCGTACTCTAATGTCTACTTAGAAAGGCGTTAGGATGCCTTTCCGGACTCACCCCATGTGCCTCTAATTTATATTGCTTTCGTTTCGTTTTTTTTTAAATATTGCTTTTTCTGTGTTATTTCTTTTAAATAAAATTACTCAAAAATATTATTTGTTTTCTTTTATTGCAAATTCTCAAAAGTTAATTAATTAATTGCATTTATTACGTTTTTTTATGGGTGCCGTTGGAGCCATTATTGGTCATGCCATAAGGCCAAATCAGAACGTGATATTAATAAAGGAATTACATATTTCAACGATTGTCTTTTTAATCTTCTTTCTGGGCTACCATTGAGTAATTTTTTTTTTGTGTTTTTGGGCGTCCGTGAACTGATTGATACCGTGGGACAGAGGAATTCTTTATCAACCATTCGTAATCAGTAATAAGGTGAAATGAAAGAAAAATATTGTAATAATTGCACGGCCACACAAAAAAAAAATCTGTATAAGGTTTTTTGAGGTTATGACAGAACCCTAACTTGCTGCGGTTTTTTGGACCTTGGATTCGGATTGAACGTCTCCGAAAACATATAGTAAACATGGTCTGACCTCAGACCTGAAGAAATTTTTTTTTTGTGTGGCTTTGTTATTATTTATGACAAGAGAAAATTTCTTTGTATAGCACAACAGCCCTGTCGCACCTATCAATTATCGATAAAGTAATGTGCATGTAAATTTTTGACTTGAGTAAAAAAAAAAATTTAAATAAATGTTCATGGTTTCATCTGAAAATTTCAAAGAATATTTAAAGAACTATCAGTATAAATTTCGTACCTTTTAATCCTACATATTCCTCATATTCCGCAAAGGGCATCTGGCCCAGCGTCTTTCAAGCGGAGATTCATGCCATTGAGATCGGCGTCATTAGTATCCTTCTCAAGGGAACTGAGGGAGCAAACATAAGCATTTTATCAGATAGCCAAACCCCTATTAGTGCATTGTCATCCTGGAGCATCTCCTCCAGGAGAATGCTATAACTACCCCCAAATCCTGTCCGCCCGGAACAAAGTCGTGCTATGTTGGGTGCCTGGACACTCAGGAGTAGATGGTAAAACGATCGCTGACGATCTAGTACGACAGGGTGCCTCCACCCTGACTATGTCTCCTGCGTCGTTTTGTGGTATTACTTGATCCACAATCCAAACCATGATAAAAAAATGGGCCGCAGGGGAACATAGGAGATACTGGTTCTTACTTTCGGGCCTTCGTTAAACAAAAGTGCTTGTCAAACCTCTGGATGCGATCAAGACAAAAGGTCTTGGCAGAGCGAACCTAAAGCTCCAGGTAGCTTACCTATCTGGACACCACACTGTTAGATAGCATCTACAGAAAATTGACCTATCGGACTATTCAGAGTGCAGGTTCTGTCTAGAAGACGATGAAACCACCAGACATACATATTCTCTGTGACTGCCCAGCGCTGGTATGGGACAGAGCCTGTCACATGGGAAAGGAACGGATTAGTCCCTTCCATCTCAGGTCAATACCAACAAAAGATCTACTGCTATGCATGCGCGGAAAGCGGAAAGTCTTTTGCTTTAAATTAAGGGTATGGTACAAAAGACCTTTTGGTCGCAGTGCTCCACCTCTCTGTGAGGAACCCTTTTAGGAAAAAAACTACTTATTCATGCCGATTCATTTTAATTCCACTTGCAACAAAACGTTTGGTTGCAAATCACAAAAGAATTGGTTTTGAATTTCATTCGGAACCTAAAAAAAACGATCAGTTTTATTTTCCGGAGCACGACCGATTGTTGTATTTTAGACAGGACAGTCCTAATTTAACCAGTTTTTCTTATCTGCATCTTTTGTAGTTTTCATCTGATTGAACATTTTTTCAGAATTTTATTTTGAGAAACAAGATGCTGCAAATTTAAAGCATATCTTTTTTTTTATCAAAACTCGCATCTACCCAATTAGTTATCGCGTGTTCACCCAGCTCATTTAATATCATAATCTGCGGGGCTTTGTTACTAAATTACGTTTAATTTAAAATAATTATATGTGCATCTCATTAAAAGCACTCACACATAGCTGGCTCTAATTGCAAATTGATTCGATTACAGGATATAGATATCTATCTATATATTTGGAGCAAAGTGATTCAAATTGATGTTTAAAGCTTCAAAGTCAATTCAAGAACAGCAAACCAACAAATTGCACAACTTTTGTTGTAAGTTTAGCTTTGCCAAAACAAATTGCAACTACATGAAATCTACATTTGTAGCAACAACAAAAATAACATGAACTATATACTACTCCGACAGATGTTAGTCATAAGTTTTGAGTAACAAAAACAAGAAGAACTCTCATTATATAAAACACCTGCAGGAACAACCAAAAACTCAAAAACAATCAAACGAACATCAAAAATCAAAAGTTATATTTAAACTAACAAACAAAAACTACACTGAAAAAAATAAAAAACTAAACAAAGTTAAACACAAATAAATGAAATTGACAACAAAAACAAAGTGAAAAACAGAAACAAAGTTCCAGATCTGTACAGAGTCAAGTTTTCATTCAATGTTTGCAGGTGTGATGAATCGATGGGAAATATATATAAGCCAACAGTTGCAAACTTTTTTCAGTTTGTCATAGAACATAGTATATAATATGTCTGTCTAACTTGTACATAGGGGTGGCAAAAGATTTCAAGAAACAAGGGATGCAAAGATAGACACCTCGAGCTTTAAAAACTTTTTGCAATTTGTGCGTTAAACTAATGAAAATAAGTGGGTCAGTGGGTTACTTTGAATAGTAACGCAATTTAAGAGCCAAGTAATGACGTTCTAAGGTCGAGATGGAAATCTGTGGGTTTCAACAAGCAGTGTTGGTGAAATTATATTAATATCAATATTAATGCGACAGTATTAATTCCTTGGAGTAACATTATACGAATTCCCACAAGCACTTATTATCAACATGGACTAGGGATGCAGATTGCTTTTAAGGACTTTATTTAGAAGTAAAAGGAAAGATGAAAAAGTGTGTAGACAAAGAACTGCTTGCGTCTATTTCCAAGCAGGACATTGATGTTGCAGAGTGGCCAGAGCAGTTTTTTTCTAATATGCTGTGCCTCTGATGTGAATTATATTTTCAAAAACGCTTTGAAAAATATTATAATAAATTTAAATCTATACAAAGGACAGGACCTCATCTTTTACATAAAGAAGGATTGGAAATCTGTAAAGGGGATGAAAATATTCTTTGAACCAGTTGCATATCGTCAATTTGGTCATGGAAAGGTTCATCATTTCGAAGAGCTCAAAAGATTTTCAACCCATTTTTCCATTTTCTTTTGGGCTGCACCCCCGAAAAAATAGCAAGATAAGAGGTACGTTTCCATCGAATATCGTTTAAAAATTTCTAAGAAGTGTTTATCTATTGAAGATTTATATAAAATAGTCATCATACCTGCAATGCTAGGAGGTAGACAATTATAGATTTGTGCAAGGTATGTAACAAAGAGAAGAATCCGTAGTCAAAAGTCGACATAGATCTCTAGGTAAATATTTTTAAAATTAAGTTTCTTAATAGAGTGAATGTAGAGATTTTGTCATTCTTCAGTAATAATCAAGAAATTCTATTATATAAATATCGCTCCATGGTTAGGAGCTTAAAATCCGTTTCTGCTGTTGAACTTCAACTTTTTAGGCACAGTCTAGGTCTCCATTAGCCTATTATTGTCGTAGCTGATTAGAACATTTTGAAATCGTTGAGGAGAAAATTCAGAAGGAATTTTGTTTCTGACAGAAGTGAGAAATTTACCAAATTTTTAATTTTTTTTTATTGGAAAGTGTTATTTTTCTATATATTATAAATAGTTCAAAAAGATTAAAAAATACTTACATCCCTAAATTCGTGACAGAGAATTAGAACTGGGATTGCATATTCCTGATTTCGGATACCGACCCCCTTTCGACTATGCTTTTAATATATATTGATAATCGGTCGCGCGTTGGTAAACGAATAAAATATACAGATGAGTTTAAAAGCCACATGTTTGGCTCTACCAATCTCACAGAAACTAATTTTTTAAGCGGTTTGAACAGGGTTTTGGAACATTTTTATTGATAAATATGTTTTTTCGATTTTGAGAGTATATTAAATTAAAAAGGATTTTCCATTTTTGGTCCAAATAATTTTTACATATATTTTCAAGTGGTTTTATGGGTATTCTTATACCATCATATTTGTCTACATCTTTAGTTCTTATTTTTTTTTTATTTTTTTAAAGTTTGAAATATTTCTCTTTGGACGCCACAAATTATTCGAAAGTGCTGAGTGAAACGAGTCCGCATATTTCCTAGTTTCAAAATTGCACATAACACTAGTCGACAATGAAAAATCTTCAGAGATGAGACTTAAATATAATGTTTGGGCAATGTTCAATACCGGTTTTAAATATGAGGTCATAAAAACTACTTATTCGAAATTTTCCAATTTTTTGTATTTTTCGTAAAAGTAGAGTAGACAACCTTCGCAAAATGTCCTGATTCACAAAAATTGGTAAAAAAAAAACTACTGGCGAAAGTGTGTGCCCGAAATCCCAAACACACAACCTTTTTTTACTATTCGTACAAAAATCGCTATTTCTTTCCGAAATTAACTCAAAACTTCATTGACCACAAACAAATGTGGAAATCTACATATAATTTAAAGAAAAGTGGAATATCTGAAGGTAATCTATTTAATTTTTTATTCTCTTCAAAATTATATACCATATATTTAAAATTATAAAAATAAATATTATATGAAAAAGATACATAATAAAAAAATGTAATTTATAAAAATAATTAATTTATACATAATTGAAAACATCTCCTAACTCAAAAACTGCGTGAATACGTTGTGAATTATAAGCAAATTACTAATGTTTTTACGCTTTCTGCCGCAACCCTTAACAAATCAACTTGAGACTTGGAGCCATATACTTTTAATGACTTCTTTAAAGTAACTTTCGATTTTCATCACAATCGGTAAAAATTAAGGGAACTTATAGGCATAAATTTCGTTTTGCACCAAAAAAAAAATTTTCATCTAGAAAGTTACTGGCAGAAAAAAAGTTCTTTCGAGCAAAAAGGACTCTGTTCCTTAGTACTACTAAGAATTCTGAACTCCTAAGTGGAGCATAGAGCCTCTTGGTTACATTCATCTTGTTGTCGTTATAACATGAAATTGGCACCTCCAAATCCTCTGTGCTGGCTGCCGCAGCAGGGGGATTGATCAATACCCTGGGTACCCCTTGGAGACATGTTTCCATTATTGTTTTGTTCCATGTTATTCTGACATCTTTCATGAGAATCAATGAGTGTTGGGTTCAAAGATTCTTTAGTTAGAAGCCGCCCCTGATATGGGGGAAACAGATTTTTACCTGATGGCAATTCAGCTGCCAAAAAAGGCATCAGGGTTTGTTGTGGTCTGCTGTAAGCTTCAGGACTCTTCCTCGACCTTACCGGCATGGCCCTATCGATAGGCATCGCTCTTGGATTCAATGCCCCTAATGAGCAACTCACCCCGACAAGGTGGCTATTCTCGAGAGGGAAGTTTTAATTACATTTTTCAAATCAAACTATTTTAAGTGTATATTTTATTTATAGAATTTTTTCTCGGATATGAACACGGTACCACACTGTTTTTTTTTAACGTATTTCGATGTAGATGTAGGAAACCTTTCAAATGCGCCCGAATTGAATAAAACTAAGCTAAGAATCTTCCACACAGACAAATTTGACTTGAATGTATTAGATAGTTCTACAAAGAACACACGAGCATCTTTTCATTTTTATGTATATATATTTTTTTTCCATTTAGTACTCCTCCAGGGAGCTTTGGACTTCAACAAGAACTTTCCATCGGACTCTGTTTGGCGCAATTTGCTTTGCTGTGTCTCAGCTGATATTGTGTAGGGACAATTCGTTTAGTATTGTACGACGCCAGGTTGCCTTTGGCCTTGGCACTTGTCCGCTTCCTTGGGGGTTCCATTCCAAAGACATTCTGACCATGCTGCTTCGGTCTTTTTTAAGAGCATGGCCAATCCAACCCCACTTGCGTGTTCTTATCTGGGTGCAGAATACAGCTTCTCTCCATGAAGTGTTGTCGCCATCTTTGGATTTGTGCATCCTCATTCGTTAGGAGGCTATCCTTAGAGTCCCTAATCGGTTGGGTTTGCCTTCGATAACTTCCAGACAGCTGATTTATTATCAGGTATAGCTGAACGTATATTTTTTACACTAGCTGCGCTTTCTGCGTTTGCTGCAAAGCTATCCAGTAGAGCTCCCTTAACGCGTCTGGCAGATTTTTTTTACCTGTCTGCAAAGAACACGGTATTCATTGCGGACAACAGGAGCTGCAATTAGCTTAAGATCATTCTTTTTGCTAATCAGGTCCCATGTCCGTTCCGAGATCCAGTTGGTGCGTCTTTGTTGGCGGGTTGGCCGATAATCTCCTACGCGGTGTTCCTTTTTAGACTACATGCTTGATCCAATGAGTGTTGCTGCTGTGATACCAGTTGAGAACGCAGATTTGATGCCATTCTGATAGAGACATTGGTGTCAGCTAGATGATGTAAGTTGAGGGACGTGGGGTAAACGTGTTTCTGCTGGTATTGGAGAAGTTTCTCATCAGCTTGATTGCCAGCTCTCCAATCACCAAATCGTGGTCACTGTCTATTGATGCTCCTCTCTTGTTTCGTACATCCGTCAATGATCGCCTCCATGTCTTGCTTATACAGATGTGATCTATTTAGTTTCGTGTATGCCCACTCGGAGATGATCCATGTGTATTAGTGGACATCCTAATGGGGAAATAAAGATCCATATATGACCAGCTGAAGGGTTTGACATAGGTCCGTTCACCAGTCTGTTTCTGTTGTTGTTGCGTACCATGTTGACACCTGACTGAAAACAGTCCGATGTTGTTCGGGCTACCTTTCGCATTGAAATCACCCATTAGTGATATGGTGATATCTTCTCTCTTGATCCCATACAGTGTAGATGTGAGGGCGGCGCAAAATTCGTGTTTGACTTAGTCCCGGGCGTCTTCTGTCGAGGCGCAGGATACATTTTTATGTATATAAATTCATTTTATTATATGATTCTGACTCTAGATTCAGATATTCACTTCCAGATTTCAGAGCTTCTCTTTAGATTACCCGTCTGTATAACAAATTGTTTTGTGGTTTCTTTTTTGTATTTACAATGTTGAACTAATATTAAGAACTTTTAATTAAATTTTTTAGCCTTTTCCAATAAAAGAAAAAACAAATAAATATATGTGTCATATAAAGTTGCAACTTTTCCATGATTTTTCCTTTGAGTATTTTTACATTTTCTTAAAAACTAAAACTATTCGACTGTCAGCTCGTCAAAAAAGCAATTGCAAACTCAATCTTACTAATAATAATGCCTTTGAGCAGCCCTGAGCTATTGCCAAGTAAATTGCAGCTACTGCAAAATTAACCACAAAATACATGCAAATAAAAGAAGAAGAAGAAAAACATCACGATAAAGAAGCAGGAGAAGAAGTAAAGAAGCAGCAGAGGAACATAACTCAAAAGAGTAAAGAAAAACTGTCACAGATCAAGTCAAATTCAATGTACAGCCTGAGGCATAAAAATGCAAAAAATTGTGTTTTACTTTTACGCGCATTTTGCTGCTGTTGGCTGCAGCTCACCCCCTGCTCCCCTACCAACTGTTTATAGGGTGTTCCCCCAAACCCCCACACACTACTTTCTTATGGCATGAAAAATGGCGCACTAACAACTAAAGCAAATGTTGAAAAACAAGCAAGTTGGTTATTTTTTTTGGGTTTTTTATTTTTTTACTGGTCTAAAATGCGCAGCTTGCTTGGGGTTGACTTTATTTTTTTGGTTTTTTTGTTTTTGCTTTACTCTCTCTCTCAGATTTTGAGTTTTATAAATTGAAATGTCAGAAAAAGTTGAGCGCTCACAGTGCATGACTGACAACCAGAGAAACCAGAGAAAAAATAAACCCAACCCGAAGTCAACGGCAAAAGTTGAAAGTTTTCCTTTGGAAAATATACAAAATAAAAATATTTAAAAAACCAAACAAAGCAAATATAAATGCGATTAAAGAGCCAACGAAATTGTGGCAACAACTTATTGAAATAATGATGTAGATTAAATGCGCTATAAGATTATTATTTATGCGCTGCTTTCTTTTCGTCTCGTATCGTTTCTTCTTCGCTTCTTGTGCACAACATTGCGTATACTTAATATGTGTAAAGCGCGCTCATAAGTAGGCCACGTTTTATGTAATTGCTGTTGTTGTTTTATGTAGGCTGTAGTCTGTGCTGCAGTAGAGTGTGTGTGTTGGCCCACATACAACCATAAAGACAGATGGATATATGGATGTAAGTGGGTGTATATATGTGTGCATGTGTGTGAGTGAGTGGAACTCTAGTTCTAATTCCAAGTGCCTGCCATGCCATTGAAATTCAAAAGTGGTTTTATTCAATTACGTGCCTAGTGCGCAGTTTAGTAGCTGCAGATACAGATACACGCTGCACTGCGAGAAATTTGGCGAGCCATTGTGGACTTAAAAGTGCTTTAGAAACAAATTAAATTGTAGCTCGATAAAAAGGGCAAAACAAGTTTATCGGATTAAAAAGTGTTCATGCTAATTATTAAAGCATCTTTTTTAAATTTTATTTGTTTTTTATTTATTGTATTAAGTTGCTATAATTTTGCTTAAAACCTAAAGGTAACTTTATATCAACGCTGGCGTGAAAGTCTTTCGGGAATAATATAATATTTTAATATTAAAAACAGTTTGTATTTTATAAAATAAGTACAATCTGAAGTGAGTTTTTGACATATTAATTCGTTTTTAATTGAATATTCACATGAATTCTTTTGTACAAATAATTGTTAGGATCAATACATAACTCTTAGGAGAAAATGATTACTAGAGTACATATTGGAATCTGTTCATTTAAAAGATCGTATTTTCAAAATTAACTAACATTTTAACAAAATTTAATTTTTATACGGAATTAAAATTTTTTAGTTAATTTCTAAGATGTTCTAAATATCAAAAAATGTACTTAGTTTTATTTGATAAGAAAGCGTCTAGGAACAAAAACTTAATGCAACGATTTGAAAAAAATAATGGTGATAAAAAAAAACCATTTCTTTAATTTTAAATTTCTCTTCATTTAAAAAAATATTCCTCTTTTTTTTAGCTGAAATAGCAGCCACCTATATTTCTAAGCGATCGAAGTAGTCTATAAGGCTCATTCAATATTTTTTGTATTTTTTTTTTAATATTCAAATTTTCTAAAGACACGAATTATTAATTTTTTTTTAAATACCTTTTATGAATATTTCAATATTAACTTGAAGTTGTAGGTAAATACCTAAAAAATTAAAATTTTTCTAAAACTACTAACAATTTTTTGTGGCATGTTTCGTATTTAGAGGTATTTTCAATTTATTATGAAAACAATTTTTATGCATAACGATTAGTTATTGATTCACGTTAATTTTTTGGTTTTATTTGATTAGAAGGGGCCTTTGGGGAAAAAATAGTATAATTAAATTTTTATGCAAAATGCTTAATTTTTAAAATGATCACGTTATTTTTGGTTTTATTTGATTAGAAGGGACTTGGGGGAAGAAAAATGTCCCAACGATTTTGAAAAATATTGATGCGCATCAATCTCGAAAAAACTTTTTGGAATGTAATGATCAAATTATTTTAAAAATTTCCTTGAAAAATTTCAGCTTTTAAAATGAACGCTTGATTTAAAAAAAAATCGTTCTCCTTTTTTATTTAACTGTGGCTAAGCTACTAAATATATTCACATAATATTCATATTAATAAATCTTTTTAAACAACATTTTTCCCCATTTGGTCAAAAGACGCGTTAAAAAAAACTTTTTTTTTGTTAATTTTCTTAGAAAAATTTGTTTTTTTTTTAAATATTTTTTTAGGTAATTATTCATTAACATGCCAGTCGTCATATGTTTTTAAACACAGAATTTTGTCTTAAATATAAATTAAATCGATTTTGAAACTATGTTGAAAAAAATAAGTCAAAAATTTGTTATTTATTTTTCCTTTTAAATCTATGAACTTTTTTTTTAAGTCGTCAATAAGTAAGCATGAACAATTAATGTTAAGAATATATGATGTACATATAAATTAAATCAATTTGACGAAACTATATTAAATAACTTTTTAACTATATTTAGTTTTAATTTGTTATTTACATTATGTGACATAAGCATAAGACATTTTTATTTTATATTTATTTATTTCATTTTTGATAAATAATATAAAATTTTTATAGCTTATGCCAATCATTATATAATTTCAAACTCCACTTATCCTCATAATATTTAAATACGAATCAATTTCAATCGATTTTAAACAAATTAAAAAATTAATACAAATTTTTTTTTTATTTTTAAAAATTTTAAGCTTTAAATAATAAATAATTTTAATGAAATTCATTTTTGTTTATCTTTTATACAAAAAATTAAGCACGTTAAGAATTTTAAACATAAAAAACCAAAAATGTTAAAAAAAATTATTTTAAATTAAACACCTTTATATATATTATATTTATATAATTTTCCTTAAATATGCCAATTACATTTATTTTTAAGCAACTATGATAACTGGCATTTTTTATATGACTTTTTTTAAATATTCTTATAAAATTTTTGTTTCGTAAAGGCGTTAAAAATTTTAATAAAGTTTGATAATATATTCTATGTATATTGCATTAATGGAAAAGCTAAAAACTTTGAACTAGTTCAAATACTTCTTTCTATCAGCTCTCGTCTGCTAAGTCAAATCTTAAGTGCGCAAAAAAAAGTCATATTGAACTAAAATGAATTAAAAGTGACAAGTTGTTCACACAACAGCTGAAAAATGAACCAGTGAACTTTATGAACTATGATCCAGTTCATTTCGCTCACTTACATGAAGAGTGTCATAACTCAAAAAATACGTTTTTTGCGTTAATAATGTGATTGATAATATTTTAAATTTTAATATGATGGCCATATTATCTAGATGAGCGATACAAAAATGGTCTACTGTAAATGTATATGCACGCTTTAAAAAAGTCCCAATAGATATAAATTAATATAAGTTTTAGTTTCTCTTAAAGTAGGTTCAGGTGTGTCTCAAATCGTTAACGAAAATCTCAAGCTTTTCATTTCACTTCTCAATAACTCTCTTTATTTAGAGAACAATTCTTTGTTCTAAGAAACAAATTCACTTTGTCAACAATGTTCTCCCATTTTTCTCTGTGCATAGATTCATCTGAAGTAACAAATACACAAATTCAAGATATACATCTAGGCTGTTTTCAGTTTACCTCCAAAACTAAGATCTTGTGTACGGAGACGATGTATCTATCTATCTGCTCTGTCTGCAGCTGTCGTAAACTTAATTCAATTTCAATTTACTTTTCGTATATTTGACATTTCATTAAACATTCAAATAATGTATGTTAGTCCTATCCATCTATCTATATATATACTAACTATGTGTTTTTAATGTATCTATCCTTGGGCGGGGCAACGCCTTTGAGAGTTTTGTCTAAAGTTTGTCTCAGTCAAGCAATCGCTTGTCACGCCTTCTGAAATTCCACCTGAAGCCATGTTGTGCTCCATTCCTGGCACTAAGGACTAAGGACTCGGGACTTTGTTTCATATGTGCTTGTTAAATTTGTAGTTTTAATTAAACAAATAAAATACAACAAGTGCGCATGTAGTTGTATTTACTTCTACGAAAATCCCTAATGCCTGTTTGCCTTGATGTTTAAAATATCCTTCTAAATAGTTACTTTATGACAAGTACGTGGAATTAGATTTGAGTTTGGGGAATTGTTCAAGTATTATTAGTTTATTTTCGTATGAATATAATTAATTGAGTTACAATAGTAGATGAAAAATGTTGAGAAAATTGACTTTGATGCTAGTTAGATTTAAATGGATTTTGCGTGAATTGGAGTTGAGTATCTTAAAGTAATGGGTGGGATAATATAAATTTGAAAGTTTGTAGACAATAAAATATTGTATGAGAAATTGTATATATTCTTAAATTATTATTTATATAATTATATACCAAGCGATTGGAAATTTATTCTGTTCTATGCTTTATTACACAAATCTGCAGGATATAATTGAATATGGCTGATTTAATGCCATTTAAATAGGTCAAGCAGAAGAGCATATACTCGGCATACTTCAGCTCGCAGAATTCACATCCTTGCAAATTTCAGCACCAGCGGCATTCCTGTGGTTCCAGCTTTGTAGATAACAATTGGGTGGATGAATCAGGACAGTGGAATACCCTATACCCTTTCTCTCGAAAAAATTTCTTCTGCATATTCCTACTAAGAACTTTTTTTTTTTTGGTAAAATTCGATATATTTACCTATAAGTTGCGTTAATTTTTATCGATTGTGATGAAACTCGAAAGTTACGTTAAAGAAGCTATTTAAAGTTCATGGGATGTGTAAATATATTGAGGGGTGTGGGAGAAAAAAAAACACGGCAGATCGATTGGGGGGTGGGGGGGTGGGGGTCTGCATCGATAAAATTTGCATGTGGATTTGTTCATTAGATCCACATGAATCAGCTTACCAAAACTTGTGATTGGAGGTCACTTGTAACCATAATTAGGTAGAGTCAAATATTGATGCAGTTTATAGGCAAGGGGATGTGAAATTTGTATATTTTCGACTATAGCTTTTGCTGTATTTATCCGATTTTATTCATTTTTGACACACAGATGCGTGGAATCACTCTGTTAAATTTTAAATATTAAAAGGTGTACCCAAAACCGTCGAAAATCTACTAGGTGGGGAACGGGTGAAGATATTCACATTATTCAACAAACTTAATCTTCTGAGAAAATATGCTCACCAGCTGCTAAAGTTTGGTGTTTCTAGCTCTTTGGGTCTCCGAGATCTAGGCGTTCATTCGGATGGACGGAGAGACATAGCTCAATCGTTACCCCAGGTTATGATAAGCATTTTGGTATAAAAGGCTTGGGGTCTGCCACACCTCCTTCTGACCGCTATATACATTGCACAAATCAGTACACCTTTTGTTCTATTAAGTACAGGGTATAAAAAATTTGCCAAAATAAAAAATATGAAAATTAATTAAGCGATTTATTGTTTAATAAGATATATTATTGACATGTAAATAAATATATATTTATTTAATTTTAATTTCATCAAAAAATATGTTGCCAGTCAGTTAATGATTATTTTAGCTTTGTAATTGTTGTTGTTAACATATTTTTTTATTTTAATGAGTTCTATGAATTCCCTTTATTTTCATAAATTATCGCCAAATAAAGATCATTTAATAAATTTTAAATGATACCAACAATTAATTAAAAGATTAAATTAGTTGATTTTATATTTTATCTGACTTCTGATCTTTGCGAAATAACTACTTTTAAATTTAATGAATTTATTAAGGTTGCTAGAAAAAATTAATTTTTTTGATTGCGCACTCTTTATATATTAAAATTTTTTTGAAAATTTTAATGAAGTTACCAAAAATATCGATATTGATTATTATTCATCAAACGTGTCACAAAACAAATTACAAAAAATTTTAAAAATGCATGTCCAGATAATTTTCCTAACTAAATTTAATTCTTTTCGATATTGTGTAGATATATTTTACTTATTTTATTATCTAAAAGTAGACAACAATTCTATTTTTTTTTTAGAGCCAGAGCAACTTAGGATTCCAGATCGGTCATACATTAATTTTAATTATTTAAATTTGAAATAAAGTATAAATTTGTAAGTCGAAAAGAATTTTTTGAAACTCTTTTTATAAATACTTAACCAAAACACAATGCTTTAGAACAATTTGAAAGCCAGTTAGCTCGATTAATTGTTTTATTATGGAAACCTTTTTTTTTGACCTATAATTTATTTATTTTTTTATCATTTTGAAAAATTTTGGTACCTTCATCATGTTTAAGTCATTTCCTTAGTAAAATTTTACGTTTAAACAAAAAATTAGTCGAAAAATTTTGTATGGAGCAGATTTCAAATTATGTTTATCGAAAAATCATTTTTTGCAAATAATAAAAATGTGTCTTTACTTAAAAGCAAATACATATCTCTGGTTGTTCTAAAGAGATTTCGAGGTTTCGTTATACAAATAATTACCAATCGATTATTTTTGTCAAATTTTCGGCTTAAACGCTATTTATGAATTCACATGAAATTTTTCGACATTTTCAGCAAATTTTTGAAAAACTTGTTTTTTATTCTATATCTAAAAGAAAAATTTTAATCGATTAAGAAAAAAATGTGTGGTTGTTTATATAAATCGGCAAAAAAATATGGAAATAATTTGCTGTAGGAAGGCCTTTTGGTGCCAGTGCTTCAGATTACTTAAGATAATTTTAAAAACTTACTTAAACTTTATTAAATAAATAAATAAATTTTTTGTAAACTAGTGAATTTAACAAAAACACATTATTTAAGAAAAATTTGAAAGCGAATTCTTCTTAGTTCCAATCACTATTTTCTTATGAATACCTTTGCAAATGACCTATAAGAGCTTATTTAATTATCATTACATTTCCTTAACATGTTTTAGTCATTTCCGTACTTAAATGGCATGCCAAAATCGACAATGAAGTCCAAAAATTCAATGAACAGATATCGAGGTATTTCGAAAAAAATAAACGTTTTTGGAATTTAAAAAGAAAATAAATATTTTACTTAAAAGCTCTGATTGTAACAAACTTATTTAAACAATTTGTGTACTATAGTGTACATAATTCAATTGCCTATCGATTATATAATATTTGAAATATACTTATGCCAAATTTACGACTTGAACGCTATTTAAGTTTTTATAAAAACTATTTCGAACGTAAATTTAGTAATTAAAACAAAAATATTCACACAATTTTATTTGCTTCGTAAAGTTTAGACGATTACGAAGAAAATTAGTTGTTGCTTATCAAAATTGGAGAAAGTTGCTGTAAACTAAATTATTTGCGACTTTGAAATTTAAATAAATAAAATGAATGAATGACCAATCTGAAAGTTTAAAATATAATTTTTTTAGAATTATTGTGTACTTTTTAATTGTTTGAATAGCTAATAAAATAAATATAACAAAATCACTTTGATTTAGAATATTTTGAAAGCCAAATTATTATTATTTCCACTAATTATTTTCTTATAAAAACCTTTAATTATGACCTTTAAGAGCTCATTTATTTATCATTATAAATCTATTAAAATCGTAGCACAAGATGTAGGTATTGTTTTATAAATATAAACAAAGCAAATTCCACTAATATTTTTTTATTTGTTGATTTTAATCACTATCATTTGCAATCTTTAAGATAAACCTGAAAAATTCAATTCATTACCTCCAATTCCATATACAGCTATTCTTCATAGGTCTCATTGTTCCTGAGTTATGCGCATTCAAAACCAAAATTCACCTGCATTCTGCCTGCACATTCGTTATTTGTTGTTGTTGCTGATATTGATTTATGCTAAATTTTGACTTCTATGAAATGGACTGTAGTAACAGGCGAACAGAAATGCCAGCAGCTGTTTTGTAAACAATTGAGAACAAAAGAGAATAGCGGAAATTTGTAAAATCAAATCAAAGCGAATCAAAACAAAAACAAAGCCGCCCCCAAAAGTATGCTGCAGTTTGAAATCAATGCTGCAATTAATTAAGCAGCAGTGCAAAATCAAAACAAACGTAGTGAAGGTTGATTAGTAGCTAAAAAGTGTAGCATTCTTTGAGGTGCTCAGTTGGTTTGGTGTGCTGAGGTGACTTTTGGTGATTTTTGATGCTTTGTTTTGTTCATCGGACTGCTGCTGTTAATTCTGTTCGCCTGTTACTTGAGTCAAAGGCAGTCAAGCAAAGTTTGGCAAAAATCAATGACAAAATTGAGAGAGCAAGTTAAAGACAACTGACGTCATGTTGAAGGTTGCGCTCAGAGAGAGAGTTAAGCAGTGGGTGATTTTTTTTTGTGGGCAGAATGTTTGAAATGTTTTTTTATAAACAGCTGCTTTAAATTTGTTTATTTATATTTTTGTTGGAAAAATTAAGTTGAAATAAGTTTATTTATTAAAAGCTGGTGCTTTAATTTTGTTTATTTATTTTTTCACATTTATTGGAATTGATTATAGTTTAAGTAAGAGTTTATGTGCATGAAATAAACATAGTAAAAATATAAATATTTATTTTTTTAATAGTTACCAAAGCGAGCCAAATTTATGAGAGATGCTCAAAATATTTGATGCAGTTTTTGATATATTTTATGCATTTTTAGATATAGATTATAAAGGTTAAGAATTAATAATTTATATATATAAAAAATTTTTATAGCGAATATAGGGCGTGGCATAAAGCTTCATTTTCAATATATTGGAATGTGTAAAAATATTAAAAAAAATATTCTTTTCTGCTTATTATTTGAAGTTAGTTAATTCAGGAGCTTAAACATGGCTGCCAAAATCCTTAACCAAAATTTGTATAGCGAATATAGGGTATGGCATAAAGCTTCATTTTCAATTTTTTGGAATGTATAAAAATTTTTAAATATACTTTTCTGCTCAATATTAGAATTAAGTCAATTTAGGACCTAAAAAATGGCTGCCAAAATCCTTAAAAAAATTTGTATAGCCAATATAGGTCATGGCATAAAGCTTCGTTTTCAATTTATTGGAATGTAATATTTATTTTGTGCTTAATATTAGAATTAAGTCAATTTAGGAGCTTAAAGATGGCTGCCAAAATCCTTGGTTATCGGGTCCGGACTACTCCTAAGCTTATAAAAATGGGTTGATTTATTTCGCTTGCCTTCTTTTAAGCTCATTTAATTAATTAAAAATATTTTCTACATTATTAATTCAATACTTACTTTTATGTATGAATTTTCAAAGGTGACGCGTAATTTTTTCCCTAACTTTGCTCATTCATTATAATTAAAACAACAGCAGTTTTTATGTTAAAGAATTTTATTCAAAAAAAGTGGTTCAGCTTAACTTTTTACAAATTATAACTTATAAATTAAAATACAATCAATAATAATCAAATAATTAATCAATTATGCACTTAAATTAGCCTTCATAACTAATACAAGAGAAATGTATGCAAAATTTGATTAAATTATTTATATATAGTATATTTATATCAGAATAAAAATATATAAAAACTTTTAAATCAAAATGGATGGAAATGCACAGTTATTTGATTAGTTTAAAATACTTTCGGTACAATAAAATATTTTTGTTATTGTTTTTTGTGCCGGCGGCTTTACTACTGGGTTGGAAAAATTTTGTTTATTTTTATAAAAATTATACAAAACTGTTTGGGAGTTAAATTTAAATGCTTCGTTTTGCAATACATCGAACAAATATGGGTTCATTTAGGTTTTTTTTTATCAAAAAGGCTTTAAAAAAGTTTGTTTTTTGAAATAATTTAAGGTTTTTACTAAATAATGTTGCCTTTAGTTTTGTTTTTTTGTTTTCATCTTAAATTACATTTTAGCTTAACTGCGAGACATTTATTATGTAAATAATTGAGATTTTATAAATGTGTTTAATTTTTTTTTGTTTTTTTTTTTTATGTATATATATTTTAACTTTTTTTGTTTTTAAATATATGTTTGTTTTTTGCTTATTTTAAGTTAAATTTTATTTATATGTTGCATGTTAAGTTTTGTAAATTTTATTTAAGGTGTCAAGTTGTTGTGTGATGTTTTTGTCAAAGTTTGCTATGTGTATAGGGTGTTTTTTTTTTTGTAAATGTAAATATGTAGAATTATTTATGTGTGAAAATTGTTTTTGTTTTTTGCTATTACACATTTATATGGGGCTTTTTTTTTTTGTTAGTTTTACATTTAATTAGCTTTTTGTTTTTTTTTTAATACACATTTATTTAGTTTTTTGAAAAAACCACTTAAAGAGTTTTGTAATATCATGCATTTTTTTTTTTTATAAATTTGCTTTATCTCTTAATTATGAAATTGTTTATATGTATATATAAACGCCATTGGGTTGGTTTGTTTTAGTTTTTTTTTTAATTTTGTTTTTTTGTGCATTAAGTGGAACAGCCTCTCTGCTCTTTCCGCTGCTCTCTTGCGTTCGCTCAATTTGTGACGTCTACTTTTTGCCCTCTCCCTTTTGCACATAGACTATTTCGGCGTATTCTGTTGCACTTTTTGGCGTCGCTGCTGCTGCTGCCGCCTCTGTGTTTGTTGTGGGTGTGGCAGCTTTTGGGGCCGCCTTTGTTGTTGCTGTTGTTGTTGTGGGCAGTGACGTAGACGCGGGCTCATTTGGCGGCTTTAGTACAAGTTCAGCATAGACGAGTTGTTTGTCTTGCTAGTTGTAAAAGAAATAGTTATTAGTATAAAGCTAAAATTGTCAGTCGAGAGCTTAAAAAAATTATATTAAAATTAAGAGTGATTTTTGGAAAAAAGTTTTGTAGGTGTTTGGGTCTGGAAACTTTTGATACCTGGTTTGCTTTGCATATAAGTATAAGTATTTACTTAAAAGTCCACACTGGTGAGGTGCTCTGCCATACTATTGCCTGCTATATATAGATAGCATATATACAAGTTACAAAGTAGCATGCGTTATGTTTAAAAAAAAACACGACAAAAAGAATTTATAATAATTTTTTGATATACGATTTTTTAAAGAGTATTGTGTTTAAGCAAGTGTTAAAAAATATATAGAGTAACAGAAGAACAGTAAAGCCAAAAATTCATTTGGTGCTAAATCAAAAGAAAATTTAAGCTAAGCAGCTGCAAAAAGCATTTTTCGTTTTTATTTTTTGGCTACTCCTAAAAGTATGCTAAGCTTTCCTTTAAACGCTTATTAACTACGCACGCACACACAGACATACACACACACATTTGTACAGTCTTTCAGTGTGTGCTGAGTAACTGTTTTCAATACCTTTGGTTCATTGTCATTGCCATCGATGGCTGCCGCATCCTCGTTGTGCTCATTTCCGGCTGCAGTCTCACATTCCGGCTGGTTATCCTTCTTCTTGGCGGCATCCTTCTCATTGAAACGCTTCAAAATGGCCGCAGCGAACGCAGGCAGACGTTTCATTCTTCTGCTGCTGGGCTCCGTGGCTTCCACGCCATTGTTTGTTGCTGTTGCTGTCTCCTCGGAGTTGGCATTCCCAGCGCCAGTGGCTGTTGTTGTTGTTGTGGTGGCCGAGTTGGCGGTCGAGCTGGCTTTAATGTCGGCGCTTTCGGTGTCGCTGCTGTTTGGATGATGGTTTGTGCAAGTGGTGGATGTGGTTGATGATTTTTTGTTGCTTTTATTGTACTTGTTGTTTTTTTTGTTTTTGTTCGTATACTTAGGGGTACTTTTTTTTCTTTAGGGGCTACTTATTAAATGTGTCAAAATAATTGTACAGCAAGCAGATACAAGGCGCGGTTAGTGGAGCAGAGGATACTGTTGTTGGCAACAGCAGCAGTTAGCCAATGTCGCCAAGTAGTTTTTGGCCATAAAATGTGTTAGTCGCGGTTGGAAGTGAGTGTGTAAGTGTGTGTGTTTTTTTTCTTGTTGGGTGCTTTTGTTTGGTACCAACGTGCTTTTGTCTGTTTGTTACTTGGGTTTAGTGGCAGTTAAAGTTGACTTTTTGGTAAACTCATGTATATAATTGGACCATAAAACCAAAGTGTTAGAAAGTAAATTACTTAAAAATGTTACAAAAAAAAAACAAGAACAATCAAACTGAAATTTTACTGCTCCTGCACCCGCTTAAATTTTATAATGTCTGGAACTAAGTGCTTAGTTTGCATTAAAACTGTCTGGCTTATGTTTAGCTACAGTGGCCATTCGTCAGCTTGAACCAAGTTAATATAGAGGCTGCTTGGGTCATTCAATGACATTCAGACATGTGTCGAAATGTATATCGATTTATTGATTTATTTCTTAACCCTCTAATGCCTATTAATGTCTTGAGTCACTTATTGTATTTTGTATTGTATTATTTTATAATTAAAAAAGTACAAGACTTTACAGAATATTCATTTTTGTGGCAGTTCCTAATAAACACACAAAAAAAAATGGCTGGGTTCAGATTTAACTACCTAATTCAGCAGTTTGTGATGAAAACAATTTTTTTTTCATCCTGAAGGCCTTGTTGCTCCGGATTCATACTTAATATTTTAGAATTAAATTCTAATTTATAAATAAATAAAAAAAAAATTATAAAAGATTTAAAAGCTCTTTAATGCTTTTAAAGTTACTTTTTTTTGATAAGCACAGCATATG
Source organism: Chymomyza amoena (assembly GCA_037043745.1). Lineage (NCBI taxonomy): Eukaryota > Metazoa > Arthropoda > Insecta > Diptera > Drosophilidae > Chymomyza > Chymomyza amoena. Next base: position 203,338 of record JBAMAX010004608.1, read on the forward strand.
TGTTTTTTTTTTGTAGCTTTATTTTGAGGAGTTGTCTGGAAAAATTATTTTTTAACCGTATTTCTATTAAGAGGTGTCCAAAGAACCCTATCAATTTTTTATTTATCATTATCATCGTAGTTTAAACATTTATAAAAAAACATTTTTGTGTCTTTTGGTATTTTTATATGAAAAATCAAACATAAATTTTTCCTGATAAATGAAAAAGAGAAAAATTTTAAGTTGTCTTTTTGACACACCACGGTAGAAATAGTGTCAAATACCATTTCAGAAACTCAAATCAGCATTTTTTTAGTCTCCAAAAGCTTTTTATAAAAAATAAAAATCAAAGCCTAAGCATTTTACTAGCGACTTGTTACTGTCTTATACACTAAGGACTATGCAGTCTATGTGTGACTGCCCCCAGGGGTCCAACAGGGTAACGTATTTTGTCTTAAATCGTTAAGCACCTTTTTAAAATTTTGTTACCTTACAGGTAAATGAACAATCCTACATAATTTTAAAAAACCACCTTAGAAAATTTCTTTCGACTATTGTTAAGGAATGTTTTCAAAATGGGTAGTAAAGGGTTAAGGCACAGTATTTAAAAGACTATGTCTTTAGAAATTTGGCAAAACGCATTCGATAATACAATAAGTACACATGAGTAGAAAATGTAAGAGCTTTGGAACTCTTTAAAAATAACTCAAGTATGCTCATTATTCCTTATGACTGATATTGGAGACTAAGATCTAGCTTGCCTATTAAGAAGAAGTTTGTCTTTTTCTCCTCTCTAACCAAACAATTTTAAAGCTCTATATTTTTTAAAACGAAAAAAATCCACCTCCAGATAACTAAAATATGCTTAGCAGGACAAAAGAACTCCTTATGAATAATATTGGAAACTATAAGAGCTCGTTAAGTCTAAGTTTGTCTTATCTTCACTCTAATGTAAAAATTGCAATGCCCTAAATTTTTTAAAACACCAGAATTCTACATCCTTTATGCATCTTCGGTTAAAGAATTCCTTTTAGGAGCTCCAACTTAAATTTTTGTTAAGCCTAACTCATTTTGATTCGTGAATTTTTTCTGAAGATTAAAAAATTGGAATCACAATAGAAGTTGAAAAGTCAAAAAAAAGTCAAAAAAATTCAAATGTTCCTCACTTTAAAAAAGAGGAAGCATAATAAATGATCTGGCAGTTTCATTTCTTTGTGCGGCTCATTATGAATTATTGGAATATTTTCAGAATCTAAGAGAGAGAAACATTGCTAAAAAAAATTAAAATCGGAATTTTTAAAACCAAACAATTTCAGAAAAAAGAGTTCTCTCAATATGTTTGGGTTATTCGCTACATGGGCCTCTACAACAGCGAAAATTTATTCGCGATCATTCTGGTTTTTATTCGGGAATGAGATGTCAAATGAGTTCAAACACGATCAACATGACGAACTGCAAGTTCTGTTGGACGATTATTCGGTTCATAAATTCTACGAAGAAGTCTATAAATTTGTACAGTAAATAGATGATTTTGATTAAAAATCTCATAGATTTGAAGGCAGTTTAAGGCGTAAATCTTTTCATGATGAATTTTTAGGACATACTGAATAAAATGACATTGACATATGTCAAAAGTGACAACTGGTTTTAGATATATCCCTCTCGGAGATCCGGACTCAATTAAAAAAGCCCTTTAGATCTAGAGGTCATACGGCCATGATGGAGTGGCTGAGATAACGAATAATGGAAAAAATTTTTGAAAAGTTGGAAATTATTGCAATTAAAACTGCATAAAAATGTATACTAATTCAAGAAACCACCGTTCGGTTTCGGATTCGCCTTCGAAGAGTTACTAATAGAGATTCCATGCTCCATCTAGAGGCGACTGACAAAAATAGGCAAGTCGGGGAAATTTATTATTAATTATCAAAATTGTTTAAAAAGGCGCTACTGTCAAATAGAAAAGTAGAAATCAGTTTATATGTTAAGAGATTTTTGAAACCTTTTCAATGCAACAAAGCTACTTTAAAAATAAATAAATATTTTAAATAACTTCATGTCCTTGAAGATTTTAATTCAGAATTCCCTTCTTTTTTTATACTTATATTCACAACTAGTTGGCATAGAGAACCTAGTTTCAATGGAAAATTCTCGAAGGAGAAATAAATAATAAATGTATATATTTTACAGAAAAATTTTGAGCAGAATGTATATAAAAATGTGAAAGAAATATTTTAACCTAACATTATTTTCTTGTTTCATTATTAAAAAAAAATCTTTTTTTCTTCTCGTATTCTAATAACATCTGTTTGTACGAAAAGTAAACAAAAGGTTTTTGTATAATTAATTAAACTAGGAAATAATAGTAAATCGGTAAAAGAATTCCTTTTAGAAACTCTCTCTAACTTAACTTGTGTTTCTAAGTAACTAATAAAAGGTTTCTTTTGACACCTCCTCTCAGAAATAGTCCTAAAAAAACTATCTCTTAGTCCATTAACATCATTGCTTTAAAACATGAGCTTCAGGTTTACTAAACTCTTCATGCCTTACTCGCATTTTCAACTCTCACGTTCTAGTTAGTCAGAGCTCACTGTACTTATTTAGAAATTCCAGCTTTGTTGTCTTGACCTTCAACTGGGCGGCTTACGACTCAATTCTGGGCTTTCTTTCAGACTGATTGCAACAATTTATTTAACATATTGTATGTTATCAGTTAACACAAAATATGTTGAGGCTACCCCCAAACAAAATGTCTGCCAAAATGTCTGTGCGTGTTTTTTGTTTCTGTTTTTGGTTTGAACGAGTAGAAGTTTTGGCTAAAAGTACTCATGCTCATGTATTAGTGAATTGCGTGCGTGTTAGTCTGAAAAGTTGATTTGAATGTTTTCTGTTTTTAGAGCAACAAACTCTCAACTGCTGCTGCAATAAATGTTTGCTCGAAAAGTATCTCGTAGATACAAATACAATTCACTGGGCTTGCATTTGCAACAAAATTTATTTTATTTGCAAAATATTTTTCTTCTTTTTGTTAATATGTACAATGTAAAAAAGTGTTTATAAAATATGGTAAAAAAAACAGACACACACACAATGATTTAAAGCTTAAACTAACTACAGCTTAAATTTAAAACTCACTTAACTTTAAAAACATTTTGTTAGTTGTAATAAGCCAAAAAAATACTTTTATAAAGGAAATTTTTATTATTATTATAGTTTTTTTTTTTGATTTCGTTGGTTTTGCGCTCTTAAGGAAGTAAGTACAGTAGGCGTTGGCCTAATGTGAACACAGCGATTTGTTTTTTTATTTTCGCATATCTCATTTAGTTTGTGATTTTGTTCTGGCTATATAATTAAGTTTTATAGATATAAGATATTGAGTACAAAATCGTTTTGTGTTTTTGTTGTATATAAAGCGTTCTAGAGTTGCCATCATGCATAACAAAATTATTCGAAACTTTTCTAGGTATAACTTAAAGCGAATTGGCATGCCTCAGAAAAATGTAATCAAAATTTTGTTGTTGTTGTAGCGACTGTCATGAGTTCATATGGATTTTTTTTGTGTTTGTTGTTTTTGTAGTGTTGTCCTTACTGTAGCTTGTGCGTAAGCTGGCTGCTAGGAAACTCGTTTTTATTTTTTTTAAGGCGCTTTTGTTGTAATAAATTATTTAGACCCTAAAATACTAAAGCAAACACACATACATACAAACACACATACAGACACACACACACACACGCAGGCAGGCACGCACAATTATCATACAAAATGGCGGCGCTTAAATTTCCGTTTCCTGTGGTATCTTTGGCAACGTCTGCGTTGTGGGCGTGCTGGGTGTTGTGGGCGTGTTACGTACTGGCTTGGGCGCTGTTGCAGGTGCCGCCGCCTTAACTGGCTTCAGCTGACTGCGTCCCGAGAGCAGATTGGCCTGCTTCTCTAGCAGCGCACGCTGATCCTTGGGTATCCAGCGTGAGAAACGTGATTCGGGTATGCCCAGCTGATTGCCGCGTTGCAATAAATCGTTACTTTCGGTAGCTGCCTCAACATCTCCGCCATTGGTATTTGTGGATATGTGTTGGGAGTTGCGTCCGCCAGCTTGAGCCATAACCACGCTGCGCAGTGGCACTGTGGTGGGATTGTAGACGCTGCTCTCACGATCGGTGGCATACTCAAAGGAATCATCCTCATCGTGTGGACGACGCTCGACAGAGAGACGTTCAGTTGTGCCACCATTTGCAGGGGCAGCATGGCCATTTGCCTCACGCAGCTTGCTGGCGCCTAGTAGGGTAATGCCATTTGGGGTCTCTAGTAGAGCCACATTCTGACCATGCTGTGTGGGATCGAGTTGTTTTTCGCTGTGTTGGGGAAATAGTTTTTGGTATTTTGCGAAATATTCCACGTGGGTTGGTTGTGTTTTTGGAACACAACAAGTTGCATATGAAAGTATATATAAGAGAGTAGAGAGTACATAGCAGAAGTAGTTTGTTGTTTTTGTAATTGGTGATGGGCTAAACTAAGTTGTTTTGAGAACGATTTAGCTTGAAATGGCTGCAAAGCCGGCGATTTGCTGGTGAAAAGGGCGGCATGGCACGTTTTAGTATTTTCTTTAAGGTTGGTATTTTTTGCGGTAGACGGCACAGTGAATGTGTGAGAGAGAGTTATAAAGAGAGCAAGAGCGAGAGAGAGATACAGTTACAGAGCGAGCGTACGTACGACGTTTTGGCGAGGCGAGCGGGTTGTGAGTATTTTTTTTTCTTTGCGAATCGTTGGTATTATAATTTTTGAGACAAGACAAAAGACGAGACCAGATATATATATATTGTATTTTTTTTTTGGTATTTTATATTCGACTTTAGCTAGGTGTAAATGCGTGTGCGTGTAGGCATGTGTGTATGAGTGTATATTTGTGTACATGTGTTTGTATGTGTGCTTAAGTACAACTCTGTCTAAGTCTAAGAAAAAACCTAACTAGCGTTTTTTTTTTAGTATTTATGTCCATAATGAGCTTGGTATTTTTTTTTTTGCTTTTAGCTGTGAGCGTTATAATGAGCTTGTTAATGAAAATAAAATGAAATTTAACATTAACAACATTAAATTAAATGAACCAAAATGTTTAATGAAGCCACTAAAAATGTCATGCAAAAAAATTTATAATGTACAAAAAATAATAAAAGGTGATTTCCAATAGCTACCATATATGCAAATAGGTTATATAGACAGGCACAGACACTGATACCGAGTGGGGTTAGTAACACAAGCCGATTGACATCCAAAAAATGGCTTGAAAGCTTGGCCCATGGCGCTACAAACTTATTTTGACATTTATGTGTGGTGGTGATCAGCTGTTTGCTGTTTTGGTATGACTGTACTTACGTTTCGTTTGTGGGCGTCTTGATGGATTTGCCTGTGGAAATAAGTAAAAGTTGAATATTATAGTAAATTATTAAAAGTTAGGGATAAGGAAGTGGAAAAGAGAGTAAAAAGTCAAAATGGATGTGTATAGTCAGGATAACAGACTCCTGTGGCGCTACACAGTGGCTTGGCAGCCGCAAAAGCGTTGCAAAAATCAAAATTTTGATGTAATCATTTTATTAAACCAATACATGTATCTGATTTAGAATTTTCCAAGGATCACGAATATATAAATTTTATTCAATTTGGCAGAATAGTTTAGTTCCTACAGCCGCTCAAAGTTGAGTAAATTTTCAACTATAAAAAATATTTTAACTTTTGGAATAAAAGTTAATGTTTAAAGTTGCTTTGTAAAAAACTATGAGGCCAATTGCTTTTTTTTAGTTTCTATAAAAAGGTATATAAAATTTAAACATAAACAAAAAAAAAACAGCTTCAATCTTTTCTAGTTTTTTCATTATTTCCGTTTGCCTAAACCACTATATTTTGGCCACTTTTTCAACTTTGGAAGAAAATAAAAAAAAACCCAATTTTATGTATTTTTGTGTTTTAACGTAAATATGTTTGTTATTAATCTATTTACCTACTCTAAAAAGATTAATTGCGTGCATTTGCGTGTTTGGCTGTAAGACCAGTAAAAGCCTGGAAACCCAACTACAAAATATACTGCCGCAGGTATAAGAAGAAGAATATGCACTAGATGCAGGCATTAAATTGAGAGTTGTTTGCTTATATTTTGACTTAAAAAAAATAGCCTACCTGTGACATTTGAAAAAAAGGGTTGATCAATCCTTTTTTTGTATTTCCAGGTAGTTGTAAAAGATATAATATAATTTAATTTGTACCTGTTACTTTTTCCTGGATAAAGGCTTAATATTTGTATATATTTGCCTGAATATAAAGAATTTTAACTTTAAAAGAACACACATTGCAGTAAAAAGTATTTTTAAATATAATTCGCAAGCAGTGATTTTATAAGTATAACGATGTCTTTGGAAAACATAAAATTATTTGAGTTGTTCAGAAACTCCATAACTCCGAAGGAGTTCGTTTCGGCAATCGTGAAAGAACTTAACGTTGAGGAAGCAAATATAGATAAGTTTGATGATTTAAAAGCTAAACTTTCTCTTATTTACGCCCAAATAAAAGTAAATTGGCAAAACTGTAGTCGCTGCAAAGAAAACTGGCTAAAAGGACTTACCCATATTGAAATTTTGCCAGAAGAACCTCAAACGTCTACGCACCGAAAGAGAGGAAGACCTGCCAAATGTTTGGAACACTAAATCAACTTTGACATGTGCTTTTTGTAAAAAAACACAAAAGGATTTTCAAAATTTGGATAATTCTTTTATTGAAGAGGAAAATCTGGAATTTGGTATTTCTCCATTGCACGCCAGAACTAGATGCATGGATTCATTTAAGGACAACACTCCAGATAAAGAAAAACAAAGTTTCTGGAAAAAAAAATACAAGAAGATTTTAATAAGAAACTTGGACTGAAAGTCGATTGCCCCAAATATGGATATGGTAATACAACTGATGGAAACTCATCCCGCAAGTTCTTTGAAGAACACAAAACTACGTCAGAAATAACTGGAGTGGATATTATATTAAATATTATTAAAAGATTGGGTACTATTTTAAATATTCTGAATTGTAAGAAAAAATTTAACGGCAGTAAATTTGGTGAATATGCGACTAAAACTGCAGAGCTGCTACTGGAAAAATATCCGGGAAAGAAACTAACTCCCACACTTCACAAAATATTGGCACATGGCCAATCTATAATAGAACATCATTGCCAATAGAGAATGTTAAGTCTTTTAGATATCCCCTCAAATGTAAATGTAGATGATTATTTTACAAAATACTGCTGATATGTGAACAAATATAGCATTAAAATGTTCTTCATAAATATGGCGAATATTGCACTGGCAACAAAATCCAACTTCAACAACATATTGCGCAGCTCTTAGACATCGTATCATCACATATGAGTACTTATTTTAAAGCCTGAACATATTCCTTATAACTACAATTTATTTTATTAAAATATCTTAATTGGTTTAGAAAATATGCAAAAAATATGTACATATTGTTCAAGAGCGAATATTGCACAGGCCACAAAATCCAACTTGAACAACAAATTGCGCAACTCGTAGATATCGTATCACCATGTGAGAATACTTATTTTAAAGCCTAAAGATTTTTCTTTCAATTGCAATTTAATTCATAAAAATATCTCAATTTGTTTAGAAGATATGATTTTTGCAACGGATTTTCAGCTTTTGAGCCACTGTGCGCTAGCTTAAATTAAGACTGTACAAAATGAACTTTGATGACAGTTGTAAAATTATGTGTATTCTATGAGAGCCTAAAAGCTCCCAATATTTGAAGCTTTTTATTGAAGTGAAGCGAGTAATTTTTTCAATGAGTTACAGGGTCCGGCACTCGAAGTGTAACCAAATTCAGACCGCTCGCGCAGCTGACGCACGGGCATCAGCTGTCTGCAAGTTAGCTAAATGACAGTTTAGAGTATTGTTTACAAGCGCACGAAAGCATTTTGCCGTGAGTTAACGCGAAAAAAAAATCAGTAATGGATTTCAAACGTAATAGTGTAGTTGCATTATATTTAGCTGGAAAATCACAACCAGCGATTGTTCGTGAGCTCGAACACCTTAAAGTAAATAAAGTTTTCGTTTATCGCACCATAACTCGTTACAATGATACTGGTAGCATCGCAAAACGTCATGGAGGTGGTCATCAAAAGACTGCAACGTCACGTGAGATGGTTCAAAAAGTGAAGAAGCGACTTGAGCGAGATCCCCGACGAAGTGCCAATCAAATGGCGAAAGAACTGAGAATATCTGACCGTAGCATCCGTCGCATACTGAAAAATGATCTCAAGGTCAAGCCTTACAAGATCCAAAAGGCACATGATCTCACACCGAAGCAGCAACAAGTCAGACTTGAGAGAGCGAAGGAGATGCTTCGCTTGGCCGAAAGCGGTCAATTGCCGAACATTGTGTTTTCTGACGAGAAAATTTTTACAATTGAGCAATTCGTAAACTCTCAAAACGATAGGATTTACTTGAGGGACCGTTCATACGAGAATTTGAGTCATCGATTGGCCACCAGGAGGCAGCACCCGCCACAGATAATGGTTTGGGCCGCTGTAACCGCAGATGGGAGCTCTCCAATCGTTTTCATCGAGCCTGGCGTCAAGGTTAATGCGCAATATTATCGGGAAAGTATTCTGGAGGTTGCTTTGAAGGCGTGGGCAGACAAACATTTCGGTGGCAGACCATGGACGTTTCAACAGGACTCGGCACCGTCTCACAAAGCTCGAGTGAACCAAGAATGGCTGAAAATCAACGTTCCGAACTTCATAACGTCCACACAATGGCTCTCGAATTCACCAGACGCGAATCCGATGGAATATTCTCTTTGGGCCATTTTGAAGAGCAAGGTCCGAACTAAAAGATACAACAGTCTCGAGGCGCTGAAAAAAGCCATTGTCCACGAGTGGGCCAAAATACCTGCAAGTCACATTCGGGCAGCTTGCGATTCATTTTTGGACCGTCTCAAGGCCATAGTGAAGGCAAAAGGTGGCCATATTGAGCGAAAGTAAATTGTTTCTAAATTTCGTATTATTTTTACACATTTTGTACCTTGAATTGAGTAAAGGTAATTTTCCAAAATGAATTTATGGCCTTTTTAATTGGTTACACTTCGAGTGCCGGACCCTGTATAAGTAATTTTTTTTAATAGTTCTGTTGAGGACTGATTGGCACTGTAAGGGCTACATTCGTATAATACAAATTTTTTTAAAATGAAGTAAAAAACGAGCTTCATTTTCTGCATTTAGACACTGAGTTGCCGAATCCAAATTCGATGCCCAAAATACGGAGGCAAACCTCAATGTTGCAGCTTCTCTCCAGGCCCTGATAAGCTGGATTTTTTGAGACCTCGAATGGGGTCTCTGCATTCAAAAGTCGGCTTCTTTTTGTGGCGCCTTGAAATACATGCAAACTTGCGTCAATCTATAAACATATTGATCGCCAGATGGCGCTAACTTGCTGGTCGGGAGCATTAAGACTATGAAGCGTTCTAACTAGGAAACTGCTGGAGATAAATACACGATTCGAAAAACAGTTTTATTACAATTTTCATTTCACAACAAAAATTAAAAATGACAAGGGCTGCCTAAAAATATAAAAAAAAAATGCGTTTTAGTCACTTTGGCGACCTCTACAGCCTAAAGTATGCACTTCTGGTTATACCTTTCACAACAAATTAAATTCTTAATTCAATTTTGAATATTTTTTGACTCGTATATTTTTGTGTACGTCTTATTGAATTCGAGATAAATGGGTTCAAACATATATAAAGTAAAACTTTTTCAGGCGGCTTTGCGACTTTCGAAGGGAATGACTTTAAAATTCTGGTAAAGTCGTAAAAGAACGGAATAGAGGAAAATTTGACTTCAACAACGTTTCTTCAGATATACCAGAAGAAAAAAAAAAACAAAGCAAAACTAAATAAATATTACTTGCCAAAGCTGTAACTTATTCAAATAGCTGCTTAAACTAGTTGTGAATTAGAAGCAGCAGCTAGTAAAATACAGCTCTGCTTACTAACAGCATTATGTTAACTACACAAACACAATTTTCTGTTAACTATCTGTTCTATACAAAAATAATTCCCCTTTGCGTATGTTATTAAAATAAAAACAAATTTTATTTTATAACTTTAAAAATACATAATTGTTTTTTTTTTTTTTTTTTTTACAAATTACTAAAATTACAAAGAACAGCAAAAAAAAGTATTGAGCAAATATCAAATAAAAATTTTAATTATTTTCTTTAATTAGCCAATTACTTTCTATATAATTTATTTAGCATGCAATCAAGCCAAGTTCTTGATATTTTCAAATTTTATTTATTTTAATTTTATATATATATAAAAACTCAAAAAGTTTGTTAAAAAAAATGCATTTTGCTGGCAGGTCAGAGCTTAAATAAATACGTTAATTTTAATATTATTTTTTGCATTGAAAAAAATTATTTTACAAAATATTTGTGTAAAGTTTAAAAAATTATATTATCATTGCATGGAGTTAAGCGAACAGTTTTAAGAGAGATTTTCAAAAAGTATTGCGAGATTCCAGATTGTACATATTCGAGTTTTAACTTTTAGCTTAGAGAGCCTATTAACTTATATACTTGGCCTATAATAAGTTTTATTTATTTTTTATGCTTTTTTAAATATTTTGTATAATTTTGGCCACATATTTGTGAGCTGGCTTTTATATAGTGCCACATTGAGATATGATATTTCATTTTGTGAGCAGTTTTTTGCTTTGAAAGCACTGCTTAAAGCAGTGCTTGCCAATAGCTGGCTACGCTCTAGACGGAAGTATTCGGCGGCTTGGGTGCTTCTACAGTCGTAGCATGTGGCTGCTGTCCATTGCCCGCTGCTATGACAGCAGCTGCTGTGGCTGCAGCGGATTTCTTAAGATCCGCCTTCTTTTGCGCCTCCAGCTTGTCGGTGACGGGCGGAGTTGCCTCCTCCGATTGCTGTGTGGTATCAATATGCTCCTCGGCATTGTCTTGACCCTCGAGCTCATCGTCAAAATGCTCGGGATGTATCTGCGCCTCAGAGTCGGGACCGAGGTCCGTGTTAAGGGTGGCGCCTGCAAGAACAACAACAACAAGAACTAACTTTTAGCGTCGTCGTGGTAGAGTCTTGGAACTTGGTACCAAAAGTATAGAAAGGAAATCAAAGGATACACTGCTTTTAAGCCCACAGTGTTAGGCGTGGCATAATTTAGGTTAGTTCCATTTACCAAAAAGCAAATTAAACAGATAGAGAAAGTAGTAAACAAAGTTTGGGTTATTAATAGCAACAAAAAATAAAATAAAAGAAAATTTTTAAAATTTTACCAAAGAACCAAATAAATTAATTTTGGTAAATTAAAAGTAAATAAAATTTTGTTTAAGCGCCGCTTGTGTTAGCTCTTCTTGTTGTTGTCATTTGTAGACATGATTTTTTTTCGCTATAGAGTTTTTATAATATTTTAATAATATTTTAGACTTAAAACTTAATTACTATATATAAAATGAGTTCTGCGCATGCATTTTATTTTTATTTTTTAATCATATTTTTTACTGTTCTTTGTTATATTATTTTAGTGCTGTAGATGATTTCTTCTCTCGAACCATTTTATCCTTCGGCATATAAGCCTACAATAAAGTTCTACCTACATAAGTTGATATTAAGGTTATACAATATTTTGCAGCAAAATTATGAAACTAGAGATATTAAAATAAATACTAGTTCTTTCAATAATATTGGGCTCACTCTGATAGGAATAAAACAAGGATTAGGGATTAATCATATTATGCGTTCAATTGTTATTTAGTAATTTAACAGTTTTTATTAGTTCTCTAGAAGAGTTTTTTGAAAAGGATTTTGCTGAAAGAGTTTGCTAATTGGAATTTTTTTTTTAATTGGAAGTAATTTATTTCTTTGAAATGATAAGAAATTTTTTTTTATTTCCTTATGTTAGAAAATTTTTAAAAAAGGAGTCCACAATCGATTTAATATACAATTACAATTTTTTGAATTTCTTTCAAATTATAAAAAAATTCTTTACTTTACAAAATTGATTTTTTTAAGAATTTTGGAGTTCAAGATTAGGTAGTGACAGTTTTCGAATACTTTAACTGGTAAACAAAATTTTAATACCACTGAGGACTATTTTCGGAATTGACATCGGAATCAAAGTAAATTCACTTCACAAATTCTATCTTCAAAACATGTTGCTCAATAATTTTTAAAATAAAAGTAATTTTATTAAGCTTACAAATTCGTTTTGGTAGCAAATTTTTATATGATTTCGAAATTCTTTCGGAATGAATAACTTGACAAAAAAAATTACATATTATAGCACAATTAAAATAGTTAATTATATCAGTTTGAAGTAATTTGCACATATAAAGCGGAGATTAATGTTATAGTAGTTGCTATGAAAAATCTCTTTTTCATATAATTCGAAAGCAAAGACAGAAAAAAAAGACTCTCAGATCCCTGATTACTACTGCAATGGATTTTGTGGTCAATATTCCTAAAATAAACTTTTGTCCGAAATTTGTTACCTTCCATTTTAACTTTAAAAATTCATTACTTTTCTTGAAACACACAAATTTTGTGGCGAATTGAATGAAATTATTGGGTTAAAACCCAAAAAAAATATTTTGTGAAAAAGCTTTTTTATTAAGGATTGTATTACATAATTTTGGAAATCGAACTTTTAATTAATGTATTTTAAGATTCTTAATTTTTGGATGAATCGTTATAAATGTATAAAGCTCTGTTTTATTTACTTAAGAATTTATTTCACGGATATTTTTGTGAAATTACGAATTTTTCTAAAAGCTTAGTTTAAGGACATTCAAAAGCTATGATTTTTTTGAAAAGTATTTTTTGTTTTTTAATTTTGTGAATTATTAATTCAAAGATGGAAAGCCTTTAAAGAAGGTAAAAAATCGACTTTCGAAATCAAAATTAAAAGAATTATGTTTTCTTTGAATTTTTAAAAAAATCCTAAAACGAGTTATTTTGGAGGTTATCTCGGAACACTGACTCTTTCTATTTTTTTTACGAAATCGGTTCCCTTCGAAATAACGCCAAAGAAACTGTTTTAAAAATGTCACGTTTTTGAGGTTATGTCAAAGACCTCATGGGCTACGAATTTGGGGACCGCGGAGTAGAATTCATAAGGAAAACATATAGAAACCGCTAATAAATTTGTTTGAGAGCACAATATTAACATATATCGAAAAAATAGGACAACCCAGAGTGCAACTTGGCGTAGTTGCCAAACCAAATTCGACTGGCTCGAGACCGACTAATGTGGATTTTTGACTAGTCCGGACTTTGACTGAAAAACTTCATTTACTATATTTTCAATCTATGTAGGATTGCTTTTGCTCTTATTCTGCGATTTTGTATGGACCTTATTCAAATTAGTTTTGCTTTGTACTTGCTCAGAGCCTCAACTTTTGTTAAACTATCCATTCATTCCCAAGAGTTTTAAAGCTAAATGCTCTCTTCTAACTTATTAAATGCAAATTAGCGACTTTGACAGCGATTATTACCAATTTCCGCTTCCCTTTGGTACAAATTAAATTTTTCAATTGTCTGCTCTAATAAATAAGTTATCAGCGCGAAATCTTGGTTTCAATTTCAAGTTGCCGAAAGTTTTTTTCGCGCTCTTCGGCGTAACTTGCATTTAAATTGGCTGAGCATAGTTAAGTTGTCAGTTAAGCACAAATTGAATGAAATTCCATTTAATAATGTTGCCAAATTGGCGTAACCGCTTCCTAGACAGTTGGGGCCATACATGATCCAAAGTCTGCCCCAAACCCACTCCCACACCCTCATGCCTCAGCCCCAGCGAAGAACCGAAAAGACAAGTGAAATTTTTAATTAGAAGAGTTTTAAGCGCCGTTGTCGTCGGCGTCGACGTTGTTGCAGACTGAATGCTGCCCCAAGTTGGCGCTAATTAAAATTTAAAAGCCGCACAATGAGTTGAAAGTTAACAACAGGCTGTGGCAGGCATTGGTTGTTGTTGTTGTTGCTGTTGCCAGAGCCATGTGTTTGTTTTTATGCGGCGCAGCATGTGGCAATGATGTCGATGCTTGTGTTCTATGAAGATGAGTCAAGTGAATGAATGGATGGTTGGGTGAGTGGGCGAGTAGGCGAGTGAGTGAGTGTACAATATGGGGGCGTGGTGGCGCATGTGAAAAACCTGAAGCCAAAAATTATTGTTAGCATAGCGATGCGTCATAATGAGCCAGAGCGGCTATGATAATAATGATGTTGGTAGCACCCACAGAGCGAGAGAGAGAGTAACAGAGAGTGATAGGCAAGAGAGACAGCAGGCCGGGTTTGGTACAGATTTTATACAGAAAAAAAAAACTTGTACTTACCGCCAAAGCACCATCTGCCGGTGGCACGTGCAAACAACACCAGGAGTACAATCAAAACGAGCACAGCAGCAGCCACAACAATGCCCACAATGGCAGCTACGTCCAGTCCACTGCTGGGTGGTTTGCTCGATGAGCTAATGCGCACCTGATAGTCTGTGGTGCCCAGGGCATTGCTGGCTCGCAGGTTGTACGTTTTGGTGGTATCCTCCAGGGTGAGACCGGCAACGGCTAGGGTGACATTGTAGTAATCGTTGCCCAGATACTGTGGCTCATAGGCTGAGAAACGGCCATCGGTAGTGCCCTGGGGCACAATGGCGCCATCTATGGTCCACTCGACATGTGGTGTGGGACTGGAGCGTATGGTCATGTTGACAATGGCAGTATGATCGAGATACAGGCCATAGACCAAGGCCTCAGCTTGACGTACGGGCGCATCTGAAGCGTGGAGAGAAAAAAGCAAGTTAGAGGTGTAAGGATAAAAAGGAGTTTGACACACAAACTACAAAGCTCTTTGGGTAAGGAATATACTTACATCGCACATTAATTATATAGGCAGCTTCCTGTGGCGGCACACTCTCACGATCTGTCTGATGATGGGAACGGCAGACCAGCTTACGATTGCTATCCTCAGGTGCCAAATGCCACTGAATTTCCTGAACCGACGTGGACAGCTCGACATTGTCATTGGTGGGTGTGGCGATGACATCCAAAGGAGTGACACGCTTATTGGCCAGGATATCATCAATGTACCAGGTAATATTTGCTGCTGGACGACCATCGCGTACAATGCAACGGGCCCTGAACTCGGTGCCCTCGGCAAAGAATCCCTCGCGATCGGGCTTGGAGATCAGCTCAATGATGGGTTGTTGTGGGCGCACTATAAGAAGAGGAGTTGAAGATTAAGTTTTAAATAAAAAGATTTCTAGCATTTTGTTATGTTACTTACATGCCACCACCAGATCAATGGTGCCGGATAGCTCCTCGCCTTCCACGCCCAGACTGCACTTGACCTGTCCATTGTTGCTAGCCTTAACACGCTCAATGCTCACGCCGCACTGTCCCGCAGTTAGACCCGCACCATAGTAGGTAAAGCCCGGAGTCTTGCTCCATTCCGGTGAGAGATTCAGTACCTTCTGTTCGCCGGGTATCTCAATGCGACAATAGTTGATGGCACGCCCATAGCGACAGAGCAGCTCGGTGCGATCGCCCTCATTGAGCAGCGCTGTATTGGGCTCCACATTCACCTGGCCATAAGTTAAAGCCTCTGTGGAAGAGAGAGTGAAGAAAAAAACGATTTAGTTTTGGTTAGGCAACTGTTGCATTGTCTAGCTGCACAGTGTTGTGCAATGCGTAAAAGTATCTTGTATCTTGTAGCTACTTAGTAAATAATATCTTATCTAAAAGTTGCCAGATATCTTTTGTACATGCTGCTTGCTACGCTAAACGGCAAAATTGTACGCGTCTTGCTTAATGCCATGGTAATAATGCCAAATGACAGTCATATTTTAACTTGCAACTGCAACCGAGCTGCACGTATGCTTGCATCTTTAAGATACGCATCTACAACAAGATAAATGAGCACGTTCATATCAAATAACTAAACAAAGCTAAACAAAATGGCATAAATAATCTGCTGCTGCTGCAACTGTTGGCGAAAAGTTAAAATATCTCAGCCATTAGTTTGGGTATTTCAAAAATGTTGCTTTCCATTAGATTTCAATTAGGATACAACGCTTAAATTGTGATACCCTGTAAGCCATGGGGAATCAAGGATATGTTAGTTGTAGTGAAATGTATGCAACAGGTTAGACAAAATATAATAAAACTGATTTTGGAAGCGTTAACTAAAGATTGATTGGTTGCTTAGTTCCAATGTAGAAGAAATTCTGATCATCTTAGAGAGCGTAGGAAATCATGTCGAAATCTTTAAAGGCTTAAGATCTAATTTTTTGCTTAACTATTTTCCCACGATCTCAGAGGCCCCATAAGCTAGAGATATTATTGATGAAAAGTGTTTATCATCTCTAGATCTCAGAGAACGTAAAAGGATTAAGAAGAAACGCACATCATCTCTTCATCTAAGACAAAATATTTATCATCTCTAGATCTCGAAACCCGTAAAGGCTTAAGATATCATTGTTTGCTAACTTCGTTTCTCCGATGAAGAAATGCTTCTCATCTCTATATCGCGGAGACGGGGAAAAATTTATATCATCTCTAGAAGTTTAAGATATAATTGCTATATCTTTTAGCTCCTGCGTAAAAGGAAATTTGTGCCTTTTGGTATGAATCTATTGCTTTATTAGCTCTATATTTAAGAGAGAATAAAAGCTTAAGACAGGTTTGATATCTTGCCTAATTCTTGCGTAGAAGCAATTCTGAGCATATTGGTTCGTCATCTGTAGACCTAAGATACATTTAAAGCTTCAATAAAAAAACTTAATTTGTATCATCTTTTTATCGAAGAGCTCAAAAAAATTACAATGCTGTTCTTATCTTCCCCAGTTTCAGCTCAGAGGAAGTGTTGAGCATTTCGGCTTATCATCTTTATATCTCAGAACTCGTTAGAGCTAAAGGCATCTGAAATATCTTGGCAAAATAAAATTTGGACAACTTAGGTAAGTGGTATAATGATTTAATGTCTCTAGATTTAAGAAACCCTAAAAGATACAGATATTATTAATTTATCGTCTCTATAACTCAAAGACCCCAAAAGCTAAAGATAACATTGAAAAATGTTATGTTGGATATCTCGCCTAATTTCTTTGTAGAAGAGTTTTCGGGTATATTGGTTAATCATCTGTAGATCTGAGAGACCACATCATCTCTAAAGTAGTGCATAATTTGGGTATCTTGGCTAATCATCTGTAGATTTCTAATAATAAAAAGCTGAAGATACTTTTGATATCTTGGTTGGCAATTTAGATTTATCTTAGTTGTGGATATATTGTTGTAGAGTCTCCATATCTCAGAGACCAAAAAAGCTAAAGATATATCTTTGATCTCAAAAATATCGTATCATCTCTTAATCTTAAAGGCGGCTAAAGCAAAAGGCACCTGAAATATCTTGAAGAAATTTTGGCCAACTAAGGTAAAGGTATATTGGTTAATTATCTCTAGATCTCAGAGACAGCAAAGTGTAAAGATACCTTTAAGGTACCTCTAATTCCTTCATAGGTGCCATTTTTGCATATCTTTTTTATCATTTCTAGACATCTAAGACAGTAAACTATAAGAATACTTTTTATCTTAATTTCTAGTTTTTCCATAGTTAAAATATCACAATAATGATTTTTCCCTGATTTGATAATTTTATCAGTCACCCCAAGGAAAAGCCTGGGATCTCTTTTAAAGACTGTTCGAAGAGGACTCTGAGTCACTGCTTAACTAATTAAAATTAAAATATTGGGCACTTTTTAAATATCGATAAATAATAGTAAATCGTAGTTTTTTCTATGCAAACGAAATGAATAAAAAAAAATTCTTTATTTTATTAACAAAGTATCTAGAGCCACAGAATTTCGCTCTCATATTAAACAATAAATTGCTGATACTTACTAGAACATCAATCTTTCCCCCTTTCCCCTTTAACCCATCAACCCTCACCAAATTTCTTCTTAATTATATATTTATTGTCAAGAAAATGGTTTACAGGGTATTCTACTGTCGTAGACCGCCTCAACTGTACCACATTTTTATTCTTCAATTATTCTTTTTCCACTTAAAGCAGCAACTTTTTACTGCACCAATTGGTGGCGAGTTTGGAGCAGTTGCTGCCTCTGCCGCCTCTGCTGCTGCTGCTGCCATTTGTTTGTTTTTGCAATTAAGACATTGCAAAATTTTCTCAGGAATTAAACGATTTAAGCTGCATTGTCTAGAAATTACTTATTGGCTTGCTTGGCTCAGCAAAAGTTAGGAGCAACAGGCAAGCTGAGTACTGGGAAGTAAATCAATGTGTGTGTGGGTGTGAGTACACACAGATACTCCAAATACTATAGATACTTAGTATGTGTATGTGTGCGTGTGGTTTACGATTCTAAACGGGCAAAAAGTTGCTCTTCTGTGGCATTGTGTGGCTGAGTTTTGCTTGGTTCCGAGTTAAGTTGTGAAAATGCTTGCCTGCGGCTTTGGTTTAAAGTTTCCAAAGCAGCGCAGCTGCGTTTAGGACATGCAGAGCGAAAGGCAGAGATCTCAGACAGATAGACAGATAAACAGCAGGAACAGAGAGACGGATGGATGGACGGACAGAGGGAGAGACAGACGGATAGACAGACAGTCAGAGTCTAAAGTTGGCTATTAGTCAATGCATGGTTCATTCAGTCATAGACATAACACTTATCAGCTGTTTTTGCTGTGCGATTGATTTGTAATCTTTTGATACACTATAAGAGGTACATTAGCTACAGAAAACGATTTGGTTTAATTTGTCAAATTTTTTAATCTAATAATTAAGAAAAATAAAAAATTGAGGAATTTCTTAAATTGCATCTTGCAAGGTGTTTTTGCTTAGGTACAGTAAATTTTTTTTACTTAAAAAGCTGATAACATATTATATAAATTAAAAATTTAATTTTAAAAATCATGAAATTCGAAAACTTGTTATATATTTATTTTTTCTTCATATTTTATCTATAATCTGCCTTTATTAGGCAATAGGTAAGATTACTAAATACTCATTAGAAATATTATAATGTAAGCTCGCTTTTATAGAGCATACCAAAGTCGTTACATTTCCTTTTGCAACTGACCCATTTGCTCATTGTTGTTGTTAGGCTTTGTTTTACACAGTGCTCGGCAAATTTTTTTTTGCTATTTGGCTGAAATGAAAGCCGCAAAATGCAAAAGTGCCATAAACTTGGAAAGCTGCAGCTGCATAAGCACGAATGCAGTTCGAGACCGGGTCTATGCGCTCTTTGGCCAAGTGCAGCTGGCTGACCGAATTGGCCAAGTTTATGTGCCACGTTTCGCCGTCATGCATTGATTTCAATTTCGTTGCGCCTTTTTGACTTTTGACAGACGAGAGGTGGCGGCGGCGGCAAGACTCTTGTTTGCTTTGACTGTGCACAGGAAGCAACACCAACAACAATGTGGAGATTTGGAACTGGCACAACAACAACAACAACACCAGCTATAAAAGCAATAACAATTTTGCATGCTTGCCAATTCATTGAACATTTTTTTTGTTGCTTTTTTTAAAGAGTTTACTTCAAAGAGTTGGAGCATATTTATTTTGTTGCTATGTTTGTTGAATCCAAAATCCGCTTATTAGTAGCCACAAAGTAAACAAATGCTGTGGCTAAAAGATGAGGTGAGGCTATATACTTTATTGGGAGTTAAAGGAAATAAACATCAATAGATTAGGTTGGCCAGCTAATAGAATCAACAATGTTTTAAAGGGAATAGTCCCTTTCCAACTGCTTCAGAAAACTCTTTTAGGAGACCTTCTGCTGAAAGAAGATTTGGGACCCTAAAATGACATCGGAAAGGTGGTGTCGGTCGTTGCGGTTCGCTTACGCGGAAAGTTGTCTGATTGTCACACGGCAGTGACCAGCGATGATTCTCTAACTAGCCGATCCAAGTAACTCACAACAACCAGCTTTACGCTAGGTACCCTCTAGTTAGCCCCTGGGTACCCCATTCCAGGAGTGAGCTAATGTGAGAAGGCGGCCCCTCAGGCTATCTGAGTTTGAGGACGTTTTGCTTGGAAGCGTAAGGGGACATCTACTACCCTGCAAGGGAGTCGAAGGCCGTCATTTCCTTCTTAAACCCCATGACTACGAAAGTATCAAAAAAGCCCCAGTATGAAGGCGAGCGATACAGGCCAAAGCCCACATTGGGTTCGTCGCGCCATAGAAGAAGAGGAAAATGACATCGATCGAATTTATTTTTGCAACATATTTTAATGTTTTTTTTTAAAGAATGTCAAATGACACTCTCTAAGGTCAGCAGATAATATAGTTAGACACTTTGAGATCCGTCAAAGGGATCCAGATTAGCGTAAAAGAAGAAGAGTCTTCTAAGTACAGGAGATAATTTACTTAAGGTATTTTGGGATCAAGATTGCAGTAAGCTAAGAATATATTATTAGATTAGAGTAAAAAAAGATATATCTTCTAGACCAAAAAGAATATAATAATAATACTTAAACACTTTGGTAAAATAATATACGTAGACACTTTGGGATTCTTCAATGTGCACCAGGTTAGAATAAAAGAAGATGTGTCTTCTAAGTACAGAAGATAATTCACTTAGACATTTTGGGATCAATATTGCAGTAAGTTAAGAATATATTATTAGATTAGAGTAAAAGAAGATGTGTCTTCTAGACCAAACTTTGGTATCAAGATTAAAGTTAAAGAAGATGTGTCTTCTAAGCTCTGATTAAAACAAACATAGATACTTTGGGATTAGTCAATGGGATCTAAATTAGAGTAAAAGAAAATAGTTCTTCTCAGCTCAGAAAATAATATACGTAGAAACTTTGGGATCAAGATGGGATTGAAAGATAATGTATCTTCTAAGCTCACAAGATAATAAACTTAGACACTTTGGGGTTCTTCAATATGAACCAGGTTAGAGTAAAAGAAGATGTGTCTCCTAAGCTCAAAAGATAATATAGTTAGACACATCGGCTCGTCATTGGAATCCAGATAAGGGAAAAAGATGTGTCTTCAAAGCTCAGAATATGATATAGCTCGACACATTGAGGCTCGTCATTGGAATCCAGATATTGGAAAAAGATATATTTTCTAAGCTCAGAAGATAATATAGTTCGACATATTGGGGCTCGTCATTGGAATCCAGATAAGCGAAAAAGATGTGTCTTCTAAGCTCAGAAGATAAGATACTGAGGAACTTTTAATCAAGATTAGATTGAAAGAAGATGCATCTTCTAAAACTAGAAGATAATATACTTAAACACTTTCGGTTTTGTTAATGAGATCCAGATTGGAATGAAAGAAGATGCATACTCTAAGCTCAGCAGATAATATTATTAGACACTCTGGGGTGCATCAATCGGATCCAGATTCTAAGCTTAGAAGATAATGTATGTAGATCAATCAGTCGTACTCAGATTGGAATAAAAGAAGATGTGTCTTCTGATTTCAAAAAAATGCTTAAAATGTTGACTTAGATCAAAATAAATGTAATTTAAAGTATTTACGAGGCAAAAAGATTTTAGAACCTAAGTTATATTTTCCTGCTGAAAGTAAGCACTCTTAATCACAAATATTTAGTCATTATTGTAGTTGTCAAAAAAGTACCTCATAGGCCTATTCCTCGCTTTAAATCTAATATTTTTTAGAGTAATTATAATTTTATTTTTAAGAGTACCCAAGCGTCTACAAGCCCACACTACTCTTACCCTTTATATATTGTGCATTTGAATGCCAGCAGGAAACGGGTCAACTGAGTCGCTCAACCCGTTGGCGGCTGGCTAACCATATTTCCAAAGCTCATATGTAGCCTAACCCGACCCGCGGATATGGACCTACCTCATCACTTAACTTTTGACAATTGAGTTGTGTGCCACAGATTTGGTTAACACTCGAGCTTGTCGCACCATGAAACCAAAACGAGCCACTTTTTTTTTGGTTTCCCTGCAACAATCTAATAAAAAAGCGGCAGGGCTACACCAAATACATACAGTATGGATTACACATACACAGTTTTTGATAAACATTCCTCTGAACGAATAACGTTTTTCATTGAACAACAAAAGTGTTTGGAATTTTTCAAAAACTTTACGCTTGAATTTCAACGTCAGCAAAAATCGCATCACAAAAACAAAAACCCCTCTTTAGAGCTCAAGCTCCAAACTCTATTGCTACAAATTGTGAAACGAGTTGGGACTTGATTCCTCGACAGTCCGGCCAACTGCCGGACAATGTCACATTCACAGCTATGAAAACAACGACCAGGATGACGACATATGCTCCACGACACCAACACGTCTGGGCAGAGAGACCCGCTCAGTTTCCAGTTCCACACGTCCATAACAAATCTATCTTTTATTATTTTATTCGTTTTTTTGCTCCCCCATTTTTTTTTTTATTATTTTGTTGCTGCAGCATGTTATATGCCCCCTGCCCCAGCTCCCTCGGAACGTTCTTGTGGTATTTATTTATTTAGCTTTTTGCGAGAGGAATTTTCAGCTGTAGCGTCGACAGTTTTGCTGCCCATTCTGTGCTTTATTTTTTTTATGTCGTGTCTGCACTTTTTCAACGTCCCGGACGGTCAGCCAACGGCGGCTAACGCTGTTGCCACTGCTGCAACGTGCCCTGCCCACCTCGCCTACTCACTGAGTGCAACACACTGTGGCACAGTTCAGTGGCTACGTTCCGGTTGCGTTCCGCCAGCTTTTGCGTTTAACTTTTGCCATGACAAGTTGTTCAACTTAAAGAGTCGAGTTGAGTTGCCTTTTACATACTTTCACATATGTGTTTAGTCTGGCAACCAATCATCGGCGTTGCCATATCGATAATTTTTATAGCCTCAGCATCGATCAACTCTAATCTTCATCGTATTGTTTTTATATGATTTTCTATGAGCACGTAAGCGAATTTTATCGCAAACGTGATTTTTACAGCATACTACTTGGCTATAAAGATGAAGATGATGATGACTTTATATATCATAATGCCAGATTAAACTTTTGCTGTTAGTTTTGCCAATTTTTACAAGTTTATCAAAGAGTAGAAAATGGCTGCATGAGTAAAATAACTAGATTATCTAGATGGCTAAAAAAAATTTAGTTTTTCGTGCTTGAAGTAAGTAATAATAGATTTGAGGATATAAGAACGTGGATGCTGTAGAATTAAGATTTAATTTTAAGCATTTTTTTTTTTATATTATATATTCCGAAATGGGTATAGAAATAAGCTGTAAATACTTCTCAGATGGCTAAATATTTAATATATGCATAAAATGTTCTTCAAAAATATATTGATCCAACAATTACGTATCTTGCAACAAGTTTTCATCTTCGTTGAGAGTTGAGACTATTAAAAAAAAAGTTCTAAGCCTCAGAGGATTATTGTGGATATTAAAACTAGCTTATAGAATTTACAAGTACTTTTGGCAACATTTTTGAACACAATATGATAACCTTTTTATGCCCTACATACCAAGCTCGAATTGAACACATCAATCGAGCCAAACTAGTATTTTTAACAAAATATATAAAAATTAAAAAACTGGTATTAATTTAACGCAAATACTGTTTGAAAAATGTTGGGAATTATAAACTTAAAATATGGTAAAATATCTCCTATTAATAATTATAATAAATTATCGATAAGAAGTAATTTCATTAAACTATTGTTTGAACAAGTTGTGAATTACAGTACACAAGTTTACACAAAAAATTTAGCTTTGTAAAAAAGTGTTTTAAAGTTTTAATTTTGAGTCAAGAAAAACAAAAATTACCTTTTTTCTTTCTTAAGCAGCGTTTTCGAGATTTTTTTAAAAATATATGTATGGGCACTTTGTTCAGTTTTTCATTAATATCACGTGAACAAAATTTTGTATCGACATGAAAGATGATTAGATCGATAGCTTTAGATGTTTTTTTATATGGATATTTACATAGAAAAATATTCAACTTACAAGCAACCAAAGTAAAAAAATAAAAAAAATGACAAATTAATATTTTTTTTTAGAAAATAAGTCAAAAATAATGAAACGAACTAAAAAATTTATTATTTTTTTTTATGCGCTATTACCAATTTAGATTAAAAAAAAATTGTTCCAAAATATTAAGAAGATTATCCTAGGCTTTGGTAAGCGAATTTTGAAACTTAAGATCATATAACATTAAAAAAATTTAAATTTATATGGACGGTCGGACGTTGCTGCTTATTATATTTAGTTATATAAAATAAATATTATGAGAATGTATTATAACTTTTGGCACATCTTGACCAAAAAAATATTTCTTTTTTTGTACATTTAAAAAAAAAACATTTAAAAATTCTCGGTTTTTATACCCTGTACCGTATGGTACCAAGGGTATATTAAGTTTGTGCAAGCCGAAAATGTATGTAACATATAGAAGGAGACGTCGGAGACATCCCAAAGTTACCTAAAATAGGGTATAGGAATAGAAAAGTCGATATACCCATATCCATCTGTCCGTCTGTCTGTCTGTCCGTCTGTCCGTGTGAACGCCTAGATCTCAGAGATGGTAAGAGCTAGAGTTACCAAACTTTCACATTAGATCCAATATTAATCCATAGGAGACAAGTTTATTTTATTTTTTTGATATCGGGGTTAAATTATATAGCTCCCATAGGGGTGTTTGAGACGAACTCGACAAAAAAAAGCGTTTTAGACGAATAATTCGTTTGTTTATGAAGATATCGTAACCAAATTTGGTATTCGAAAGTTTTTTATAGTTTTCAATCACTGTACCAAATTTGATCGAAATCGGGTGACTATATCATATAGCTCCCATAGGACCGATCGGCCAAAATAACTTTTTTAAAGAAAAATTCGCTATATTTCGGTCTTAATAAAGATATCGTAACCAGATTTGGCGTTTGGAAATTTTTTAGACCACTTAAGCAATGTGCCAAATTTGAACAAAATCGGTTGACTACATCATATACATAGCTCCCATAGGTCCGATCTTCTAAAAAATCGATCTTTTAACAAAATTTGTTGTGTTTCGTTTGTTTGTTAAGATATTGGGACCAAATTTGACATTCGTGAGTATTTTATAGTTCCTAAGCATTGTACTAAATTTAATCCAAATCGTTTGACTAGATCATATAGCTCCCATAGGACCAATCGGTCCAAAAACACGTTTTTTATACAAAATTCGATGTGTTTTGTTTGTTTGTAAAGATATTTGAAATAAATTTGGCATTCATATCTTTTTTAAGGTATTTAAGCACTGTGTCAAATTTTATTGAAATCGGTTGACTATTTCATATAGCTCCCATCGATCGGTCAAAAAAAAATTGTGTTTTTGGTTTTTTGTGAAGGAACCGGATTTTATTGCAAGCTAGTGGCACAGGGTATCCCAAAGTCGTCCGCGCCCGACTTTACGTACGCCATTTTTTCTTATGATCATTTAGTTAATTTACTTATTTTCTAATAAAGATAGATTGTAAATATGATACAAAAATTTTTTTTAATTATTTAATTAAAATTAACTGATCCTAGTTTTATCCCTTTTTTAGTGCATTATTTTATTATTTTTTTTTTAGCACATATATTTTTTTTGTATTATCGTATATTTTTTTTTATTATTTGGTAAATTTACCTTTAAAAAATTATTACATTAAGATCCACGCCTATGTTCAAATTAAAATTGACTGATTATCTCGTTTTTTAGTGCATTATTTTATAATTTTTTTTAGCATATAAATTACTTGTTACAAGTTAGGTATATAAAAAAAAATAGCTCCAGCCCCACTTCATTTTCCACTTTTCAGCCAAATCTCTCGAGGATTAAATTTCCTGCCTATAACATCAAGCTCATGTAATTTCAGCACATAAAAATTTATTTACATTAATTGTGCACGATAATACATAAAAACATATCATATATACTACCAGTATATAGCTATTTATAGTGTGCACTTGTATATACTTCACTATATACTTCCATTATATGGCTTGTAATTTTCAATTTATCTGCGGTGATTTATCAACTTTTTCTCTGCCACATTTGACTGTGTTGTATCTACGTTTTGTATTTACCTGTACCTGGTCGAAAAAAAAAAGTATCTATAATTATTGTTGATTTATGGCAAACGGGAAACGTTGTTGTTGCCTCATATCTAAGCCAGCAACTTATTTGGCATTAGACATGAGAAAGCGCGCTGAGGTCGAACAAAGTCAAAACGCGGCAGGGGTTCAGGCCAAGTCAAGGCAATTGAAGGAGCTGCCAACTTGTTCGAAAAAAAATCAAATATATATTTGTATGTTTTGGCTATTAATAATGAAAGATTGTTTCAAAATGCGCTATTGAACTTTTACTACAACAATTTATTGCCTCTATATAAATCTTGTAGAAAATTTATTAATTTTTGTTTGATTTATTTTTGATAATGAAAAGTGGTAAAAGTTGCAACAACAACAACAACAAGGAGCGTGTTGTATCTAAGAAAGTTGCAATTAGTTGGGTGCAGCTGCACATGAGCTGCAAGATTATAGCTTGTTGCAACTACGTGTGGCAGATACTTTTTTTAATGCACCAGTTCCTCAAAAGGTGCTCCATAAAGGGCAAGCCTAGGCTGTGATTTGAGGCGCGTTTAATTTCGCAAATCGCTGGCATAAATCGCAAAGTTTTTCTTTTTTGGCTAGTGAAAGAGTTTTTGGAAAATTGAGCGCTTGTCGCAACTTGAGCAATTTTCATAAATTTTTATGGTTAGTGAAAGTTTGACAGGTGCCAGGCTAAGCTTACCAAAAAAAGATAAAGGTTATGGCAATCAAGGCATAACTGTATAACTATAGACTGGCAGCTAAAGTTACACGACGACAGTATTCATTTATTCAGTCTATGGGAAAGGGCAGACTGAGGATTATAGAGGCTGCATTTTTACTTCCTCTAAAAATGCCAAAAAAGTGAGAGGTAGCCAAGCAGAAGTCGATAACTTTTACTCTCCTGCCAAAAACGCAGGCGGAGACTTGTGGAGCGCTTTGACAGGAAGGCACTAACCTCTCAGCTAAGCTTCCCATTACTTATGAGCTCTTTGGAAGAAAGAGTAGAAAATAAAGCCTACCTATCTCCGTTTTATCGTTAGTAAATTTTGCAGTGATGAATTCAGCGGTGAACCGTAATGACCTTGGTGTTTTATTGGAAGAAAGAGTAAAAATATGTAAACGCAGCAATATTTTTACCCTTTAGCTATAGTCTTCAGTACTCATTTTGACAGTGATGAATTCAGGCATGAGATGTAAGCGATAGTTCTCTAGGAAAGAGGTACTGATTGCGATCGACAGGATTTAAGTATTTCGAGTTTATGATGAATTCTGTCGTGAACGAAAAACGTTCGTCTTTTGGAAACATCGGAAGAAAGAGAACAAATAAGAAACAGCAGCTCTGATACATTGTTTGTATTAAATGCCACAAAGTACGATACTAATATATCTGATATAAGGTACATATAAGACCGAATGAAGGGGTTAGCGCTCAGTTATAAACCGAGATCACCCAGTGACCATGTGGTGCATTGTATTAGTTATATTTGAGTTGAAGGCATCAAAAAGAAGGAAAGGATCCCCTAGGAGATCGCTACCTTTACGTGGTGAGGGAACTCAGTAGTTACAATGAGGCGGTACTACTGGTGGGAACATCCTTACCATTAAGGCTTAGAAGGAATAATGAAGCAAAGAGCGCTCCACGACATAACGTCTGTACTCAAAATGATATACAAAAGGTGCTGCATGTTAGGAACGGCCTACAGAAAAGTGAGCTGCCATTGCCGTCAGGTCTGACCTTGAGCTTATTAATCATTGTCAGATCTTTGTATCTACTCTAAATTTTTAGCAACATACAAGCCCGAGGAATAATCAATATCTGAGTGGTAATCGGAATATTACGACTAGTCCATCTGCTTCGGCAGCTTGCGCAGCGAATTTGGAGAATTCGTTATTCTCATTAGCAATGGCCGCCAACAAGCAACGCATTTTTATCATGGTTAAGCCTGATGGTGTCCAGCGTGGACTCGTCGGCAAAATAATTGAGCGTTTCGTGCTGAGGGGCTTCAAATTGGTCGCCCTGAAGTTCACTTGGGCATCCAAGAAATTGTTGGAGAAACACTATGCTGATCTGTCTAGCCGTCCTTTCTTCCCCGGTTTGGTCAACTACATGAGCTCTGGTGCAGTGGTTCCCATGGTGTGGGAGGGTTTGAATGTTGTCAAGACCGGCCGTCAAATGTTGGGTTCCACCAACCCAGCCGACTCGTTGCCCGGCACCATTCGTGCAGATTTCTGCATTCAGGTTGGCTGTAACATTATTCCCGGCTCATTTGCTGTAGAGTCCGCCAACAAAGAAATTGCGCTCTGGTTTGACGAGAAAGACCTTGTCAGTTAGACTCCAGCTGCCAGCGGCTGGATCTACGATTAGAATCTTCCATTTCTTGCTTTGTTGCTTCAATAAATTTGGAGTTTAAACTAAGATTCTTTTGAAGAAATCAAATTCCACATAAAAAGCCCATGTTTACTAAGAAGTAACCCTAGAAAGGAAATCATCCTCTAGGAGAAACAAAACATAACAACAATGACAACATGAGTTGCAAGGGGGTAGATGAGGGGACTTGAGATTTTTTAAGGTTGAGTGTCATAACTGGTGGTCTTTCTTCATATCCTTCATATTTGAGGTTGTCATGAAAATGGACAGATACGGTTTGAGCAGATTTGTCGAACTGCATAGAGCTTCACAGAAGGGTTTACCCATAAGCTAGGTACGGGTTCAGGAAGTCAAATAGCTGGGGATAGATACCTTTTATCTGCTCCTCATCTTTGCAGCTGCGATAGAAGTAGTGATGGGTTACCTGCATTCTCTCAGCCAGGAGCGGATAAACTATTTAGTCTCCGGGAGGCTCTTCACTGAGAAGTGTGAATATATTAGAGACTTTCAACTCATTTTTTTAACTTTTGAGGGGTTTAGTTATCAGTACTCTAAGCCAGGAGCGATTAATCTATTTAGCCTCCGGGAGGCTCTTTACTGCGAAATGTGAATATATTAGAGACTTTCAACCCATTTTTTAACTTTTGAGGGGTTTAGATATCTACTCTGTATTAAAGCTTGGCCAGAGTACTCGGGAGATGTGAATCGATTTGCTAAGTACCGTCAAAGGTTTCCCATTATTAGAACCAATGCAACGAAGATTTGTATGACTTTTAAAGTAAACTTATTAAAAAATTTTGATCACAAATGAAATCAGCTCAATGTTTGCATACCCTCAACTTGTGACTATCTCGTAAAGTGAGTAAGTAAATAACTAAAATCTATATCGATATATGTCTATAGCTGTAATTAGTATCGATATATTTTGATTTCCATCGAATACATTGAAGTTAACTATTATTTTTAAAGCAAACCTTCAACAATTTTTTTATCACAAATGAAATAAACTAAATCTTAGCTTAGCTTCACTTTTTTGATACTTTGATAAGTAGTAAGCAAATAACAATAATTCCCTGGATGACCCCTTGGAGGAGCATGGGGATCTCTATTAATAACTTTTCGAACAGAATAGGGACCTACAGTTCATAGCCGAATCGGAACGGCGGTATCTTTACGCCACCGA
Organism: Chymomyza amoena; assembly: GCA_037043745.1. Classification (NCBI taxonomy): domain Eukaryota; kingdom Metazoa; phylum Arthropoda; class Insecta; order Diptera; family Drosophilidae; genus Chymomyza; species Chymomyza amoena. The sequence continues at coordinate 232,986 of JBAMAX010004608.1, forward strand.
GCAAATAACTAAAATTTATATCGATATATATCGATTCCAAACCAATGCAACGTAGTCTTTTATTGCATTTAAAGCCATTTTTTCAAATCTTATACCTAAAATGCCATATCATGCTCTATTAGTGAAAAGTTTTTAGCCCACAAAAAAAGATCTCTCTTCTCCTTTTTTAAAGCAAAAGTCAAACCCTAGGCTATTTGTTTTTCTTGCCCGTGTTGTCCCTTTTTGTCGAAAATTCATATGTCCTTTCAAGTGTTTTGCATATTTAAAGTTGGGCTGGGCACGCGCATAAATTTATAATATATAAGAAGTATGTACTCTTATTACATAGTATGGGAAATTATGTTAATGAATTCCAGACGGCCATCTTCTACCAAGTTCTGGCTGCGTTGCCTTAACGCTCCTTTTTATTCCTTTTCTTTTATGGTATTTTGCTTGTATTTCATCTTGAGGTATTTCATTTTACTTTATTTTTCTGTCTATTCATGGTATTTTGCCAGCTCGTGCGTTTCATGAATTAAATTACGCTTATTACATTATATTGGCCTTGGTGGGGGCTGGGTCTATTTGGTTATAGCCAAATTGACTGACACAAGGAAGGCTTAAAGCCTAAACTTTAGTCAGACAATTAGCAAATGAGCTGACAGCTTTTACTGCTAACTAGTTGTATCTTTTCTGGTCTGGAATTTGTTAGGTATTTAAATCACTTGGCAGTAGCTAGCTGAGATTTCCTAAATTTATATATATATATTATGTATATATGTATTAATTACATAGAGCCAAGCAATTAAAATGTATTCCACATTAATGTTGAGATACTTTGCACGCCTGCACACAAAAGTAGCGCAATTAATTTGCCAAATTTGTACAGGGCTAAAAGGATATACACAGATACATTGTTATTATAGGTGTAGGTGTATGTGTATGTGTGCGTGCTTATATGCACATGTTGTATAGCATATTTAATAAATCGCTTTTCAAGCGCACATTTTGCAAATTTATGACGAAAATGCACCACAAAATTTATCACATGTCCTGGCAGGACGACTGACCAGCGGGGGTTAAAAATCATGTACAAGGCAGGCAGAGCAGCTACTGGCCAGGACCTTCAGTCATGGCCAATGCAAATCGTTTTGGTATAATGCGCCATATTTGCATAAATTTCTCAATAAGTCACTGACAGCCAGAAGCAGTTTAGCGCACGCTCTTCTCCTCTCTCTGAAAACTTTGCATAGTTATACAACACTTCTTTGCTAATACTGCTGCTACTGCTTGGACTGCTTGTCCGTCCTGTTGACCAAGTTGTCCTTGCTGCCGTTTTACATTAATTATGATAATAATTCTGCAGCTTTAATAAGTAGTATACGGCTAGCTGCACTTTGCCGCACTGTTCAAATATGCAGAGTGAGAGTATCTATGTGTTTCTATCTGTATCTGTGTGTGTGTGCAATCTTAAGTGTATGTGAGAGTGTGTGTGTATTTGTGCCTTGTCAGGTAATTACAATAAGACGCTTATAAGCTCATCGAAAACTAAAGAGCAAGTTGATGCCAAGTGGAAGAGGAAGTGGAAGTGCAAGTGCAAATTGTTGACCAAGTCAAAAGCCGTTGGAGCCACAGAAGAAGAAGAAGCAGAAGATGCAGCTGGAGCCGCATCAGAAGTAACAGAAGATTTTAGCATATTTTACAATAAGTAATTAACTGTATGAATCTGCTAGAGGAAATTGCAATTGTTGAGTGTGTTGCGGTTGAAAGCAGCTCTTTATTATGTAGACTTGTAGAATTGTTTGAATTGAAACCAAGTAAATAGATTTTGCCTATAATAAAGGAACCCAGCCGGATGTTTAAAGTACTCCAACAACTGAGCACAGAGAGTTGCTTTGTGCAGCTTGGAGCTGGAAATGGAAGCAGTTGCTGCTTTAAATGCAAGGAAAATTTAATTTGTCTATTTCTTGCAGACAATTTTTATAAAATGCAGAATTTTGATTTCAGTAAGCTTTAAATTTTTGCAGCTAAAGGAATCTGCAAACATACTAGCTATCAATAAAGGAAAAACTATATTGCCATAGGATTTAAAAAAAAAATTATTTTTAAAATTTTATGAAATTGTCGAAATGCATGTAACAAAGAAACAGCTTATTTATACCCTGTACTTAAAAGTACAAAGGGTATACTATAAGGAGGCGTGGCAGACCCTAAATCGTTTATACCAAAATGTTTATCATAGCCTCGCGTAGCGATTGAGCCATGTCCGTCTGTCCGCCCGTCTGTATGAACACTAAGATCTCGGAGACTATAAGAGGTAGAGATAGGAAACTTTATCGCCTGACGCGCATAAGTATTTCCTGAAAAGATGAAGTTTCTTGAATCATGTCAATATCTTCCCCCGTTCCCCCGCAGTAGATTTTCGCGGTTTTTTGGCAAACCGCGATGAGTCATAAAGAAGTAGATATATAAAACGAATTGGCAGCTCCCTACTTGATTTAGCATTATTATTTTAAATGGATCATTATTATTTTAAAGTCTCATTTAATACACAGAATCATTGAAATTAATTCAAAAGAGATTTTAGCCAAATGAATTGGTATATATGGCTTCTTGAAACAGACTAAGCTCAAATATAACCATATACAGCAATATAACCATGACAGGAACATCTTAAAAAATAATTCTCTTGTCATATTTTATTATCAGTTGAATTCTGGCTTAAAAAGTTCTCCGAGTTTTGTAAGAGATCGTTTGAATTACTAGCCCTTGGCAGCTTTTATAAACGTTTTTAGTTCCGAAAATTAATATAAATAAAGGGACCTCGATAGCCCAGCGACAGTGCCCTAGACTATCATCCCAGAGGTTGTGGCTTCGAATTCCACGTTAAATAGGTCCTGCACTTTCCACTTTTCCTATTTCCCTCATTTTTCGTGTTGTTCCAATATCCGTAGCACTTAATCCCATTATAGGTATCACAAAGGGCCTGTTCTTGGCCTGAGTTCCTTCAGTGCGTCTGTAATGGTCTTGGATGTGACATTATTAAAAGCACCTTTAATGTCTAGAATGACAACTAGTGAAAATTCTTTATGGTGAAGTGATTTCACAACTTCCGAGATTACCGAATGTAGAGCCTCTCAGTAGAGCTGCCTTTTTTATATGCAAGCTGTGAGTCCGACATTTGAGAGTGAGGAATAGTGTTCCTCAGTTGGAGGCCAAGTAGTCTTTCAATCAGTTTAAGAAGAAACGGTGAAAGAGGAATAGTGTTCCTCAGTTGGAGGCCAAGTAGTCTTTCAATCAGTTTAACAAGAAACGATGAAAGACTTATTGGCCGAAAATCATTTGGAAGTGAGTGAGTAGTCTTCCCTGCCTTAGGTAGGTACGTAGACTACTCTAGTTCTGTTGAAAATATCCGTCAACCTTCGTACGTCAGATTTCCCCCCCGTGTTGTAATTGCGCTGTGATAATATTGTCTGGACCCGGCGCTTTGGATAGTTTTACCAGGTTTGGGTGGATGCAAATTATGTGAGGGGGCTGATCTCCGCAGGCTTGTCGATAGAGCAGATCGGAAGATGAGTAATTGTAAGTAGTTTTAGCGACTCCTCGGTAGATGTAGTCCCATTTCCATCGGATCCTTGTAGGTATCCAAGTGTGGATGGACATTTAGACAGCACCTTTCCGAGCCTTGCGGCATAAGTGATACTTTCTATTTCGGAGGAATATATCGATTATATATCAAACAAGATCGTATAAAAAGTCCAACTGAAGAAACTCATAAGCGATTAGCGTTCACCTGACTTGGAATTTCTCAATATTTAGAGAACTAACTTTACTTTAAAACTCGAGAGTTTTAAATTGAGAGTAACCAATAGCTTCTTATAAGACCCCTACTAAGACCTCAAAACTTCAACTGAAGAAGCTCACTATCGCTAACATTCCATCCTAGTTGGAATTTCACAATCTGTTATTTGTAAGCTTCTAAGAAGAGTCCAGAATATTTATATTCTTTGAGAAGTTTCTCACACTAGGAAACTTCGACTAAGACCTCAATGCTTCCACTAATGCAGCTCAATATCGATTTAAGTTTCCAGCTGAGTTGGAATTACCCCTCCTAGTCTGAAGTAAAATCACAATGGTAGCTAAGTATTTTTTTTTGTGATAATAGCTCATAAGCAAAGTAGTTCCATTAGCAGTAAAAGCAATATGCCACCCACACAGACAGACATAGACATGCACAGACTTGCACAAACACGCACATGCACGCACACACCAACATGACAGTTATTAATAATGTCAAAAAAAATATAAAAAAGAATCAAAAGACTTTGCCTATTTTTAGGGGGCGCCAAGTGTCGCTTTATATTTGCAAAACATTTATCAAGACCAAGTTACTTAAAAAAGCTGGTAAGACGGTGCGGCGTTGCCACATAAAATCTTGGCCAAATGTAGACAAGGTAACACGTACAGTCTGACAAGGTGGTGGCAATCCGCAATCCAGACGACGCCGGCTCATAAAAATAAATTCTATTAAAATTTTTAGTATACTATTTTTGTGATGTTGGCTTAAATCCAAAATGTCTGGCTGTGCATATTTTTGTGGACTGGGTTTTAATTGTTTTGGCCCTGTGTACGTACGTTGACAGAAGCCGGCGACAATGGCTGAGACAGAGAGAGAGCGACTTGGCCACAAAATAAATTGATCTGCGGTTTGGCTGCTTTGGGTTTATAATTTATGTGTCCATTGGCGGCGGGTCTGAGTTGGCTAAAATTGACAAATGGCCGTAGCTCGTAAAATGCACAAGCAAAGGGGTGAAGTTGGTGAGGGGTGAAGTTGGCGGGGGTGAAGTTTGCGAGGGTGACGCCTACATTGGTATTCATATTAATGTCGTCTGGGTTTGTTTTTGCCTTGTTTTATGATTACAGAACGTTAAAGATTAATTTCCTTATTATAGTTATTGTTATTTTGGTAATTTTCGGCAGGACAAGAAATCAATCAATTAATTACACTGTAAGAAAGAAAGTGTGAGTTGTTGGGATTTGGTGGAGTTGGTGGATTTAAGGGGGTGAGAGAGTTGGGCTTAAATTTGTGAAACGAATTGGAGTGCCGGGGTAACAGAACGAAGCTTATGCATTTATCGATAAACGTGTCTTATGGTAGAGTATTTTTATAGTATTTTTTTAAAATAAAATTACTTCTCTTGTGATGGAGTTGGGCTATTTTTTTAACGAATTTGTTTAGTATTTTTTTTAATCGAAAAATTTTCTTATAATAGAGTTTGGCTTAAATTTGGGACACGAGTTGGGTGGGGTGCCAGGGCGAAACTAACCCATTTATCGATAAACTTGTCCTATGGTAGTTTATTTTTTAAGGTATTTTTGTAGTTCTTTTTTTTAATCGAAAAACTTTTTTTTTCGATTAGAGTTGGGCCTTAATTTGTGTTACGATTGGGGGTGCCAGAGCGAAGCTTACCCCTTTATCGATAGTCTTGTTTTATGGTAGAGTATTTTTTAACGTATTTTTTAGTATTTCTTTTTTTTTAATCGAAAAACTTGTCATATGATGAAGTTGGGCTTAAAGTTCTGCTAGGATTTGGGGTGCCAGAATGAAGCCTTCCCATTTATCGATAAACTTGTTTTATGGAAGAGTTTTTTTTAGTTTTTTTATCGAGAAAAATTCTGTTATAATGGAGTTGGGCTTTAATTTGTGAAATGAATTGGAGTGCCAGAACGAAGCTTACCCATTTATCGATAAGCTGGTTTTATGGTAGAGTATTTTTTTTTTTTAATCGAAAAACTTCTTTTATGATGGAGTTGGGCTTAAATTTGTATTACGATTTGGGGAGCCAGAGCGAAGATTACCCATTTATCGATAAAATTGTCTTATGGTAGACTATTTTTTATTTATCGAAAAACTTGTTTTATGATGAAGTTGGGCTTAAAGTTCTGTTACGATTCGGGGTGACAGAATGAAGCTTACCCATTTATCGATGAACTTGTTTTATGGTAGGCATATTTTAGTATTTTTTTACCTGAAAAATTCTCTTATAATGGAGTTGGGCTTTAATTTGTGAAATGAATTGGAGTGCCAGAACGAAGCTTACCCATTTATCGATAAGCTTGTCTTATGGTAGAGTATTTTTTTTTTAATCGAAAAAACTTATCTTATGATGGAGTTGGGCTTAAATTTGTGTTACGATTTGGGGTGCCAGAGCGAAGCTTACCCATTTATCGATTAGCTTGTCTTATGGTAGAGTACTTTTTTTTAGTATTTTTTTTAATCGAAAAACTTTTCTTATGATAGAGTTAGG